>OZ012662.1:55399080-55647820 GCA_963942545.1 Oxycera nigricornis
CGGAATATTATATATGTTATCTTGGGGGTACTCAGAAGTATCAAAGTGATTGTCTTTATCCGGTATAATATCACTGTAAAAGTCATTGGTTTGAATAGTGTGAATAAATGAATCCGTATCCATATAGTTGAGAATAATTTTCTCATTATATTTGGGCTTCATGAAACGATAATGAAAATCATACATTTTCAATTTTGATAGATCAAGCACAGTGAAACCAAGGTAAGTCGGTTTGTTGTAGCATGTGAATACTCTATTCATTTGAATAGCTGCCATATTGGGGGTAAAAACGGCTGCACTATGAAAATTTGGCTTCGATATAAGATTTCGTGCGCCTGAGTGTCTGCCTCGGCCTCCAATCCGTCACAATCTTTACATCTTTCCTTTTATCCACGTTTTCCATCGTTTTGCCATATACTGCGTTGTTTAAAAGCTTGAAAAAGTTTTTTTCAAACAAATTTTTACTGGCTTTGCGCTATTGGGTGTTCAAGTCTATGTACTGCTTCATCCAATTCGATTGTTTAAACTGTAAAACTCTATGGACACGGGTCAATTTCAACCCATTCGCAATGCATTGCTGCAGATTTCGATAGTGAATCACATAATTTTGCTTGTTAGTTAAGTCAGTGATCAATTTCGCAGTTTTCGAACCAGGTGCTTTTTTATTTTCTGCACAGAAAGGTAAATCGTTATGCTCATCGTGCTTTGTTGTTGGATACTCCAAATCAACTTCCAATATGTAGCCAATGTCCGCGTCTATTGCAATATTAAGAATATCAACCTCATCTATATTTTCAACCCACTGGAATTCAGAATGGGGAAGTGGTTGTGACATTGCCCAACCATATAGATTGTTTGCGTCTACATACATCAGATACTTGGAAGGATCCTCTTCTTTATAATCTTCCAAGTATTTGTTGTTAGCTTTTGAGTGACGATGTGAGCATTGAGTAATACCACCTCTGATTCCTCTTTGTATGAAGTGATGCATGTTTATATCTGTTAGAAGATCAAGTTTAACAGATGTTATTTTGAGCATGGCATCCCACGATAAACCAGGAGTTGTATAGTATTGGCAAGGGTCAAGTCCATAGATATTTTTACAAACTTTCCTGAAATTTTCGAAAACGTCTGTCAGAAGCAGCACATCTGTCTTCAGGTATAATTCCAACTAGTCCCAAATCGTTGTGCAATTGAAAACTTTCCATACATTTTCAGCATGTTGATAATGAATCTCATTGCACTCGCTATTTGTCATTTTGTTGTAAAAGCTTTCTCGAGGTGGTGAACAAACTTCAGTCAATCGATCCCACGAGTTAATATAATCGTAGGGAAATACACCCTTTCTTGTAAGCAGTTGAAATTTCTCCCCATCTTCATATACTGATCTTACGGTTTTCAGATCTACTGGAGAAAGGTTTTTCACTAGAGCATCCAAACTACTCTGCATGAATCTGCCTGAGTCTAAGAACCTAAGCTCAATCGTTTCAAACTCATCGACTTGAATTCGTTTAGATAATGAAACGTATAATTCCTTATTAATGGGTATAATAGATATTTCCCCATCAATGCTATCTAATTCTTTCACAAACAAATGACAATCATAGCCTGAGAGGTTGTGAAATAATATTGGAAAGAATTTCGGTACTCGATACAATAAATTGCATTCGCTATGAGCGGGGCCTCTATATTTTCCAGTAAAGTGACAATGGTCTCGGACTCTATAATTGTCAAGCTCTTTTTTACAAATGTGACAGAAAATCGATTCCCTTTGAACCTTTTCTTCTTCCGACGATAGAGCATCCATTGACTTTGGGTTCTTGATATGATTTATATAAAACCATTTTACATAGTTTACAATGGAATTAACGAGTTCTTTGGGTGAATCTGGGCCTTTGTATAATCTGAATCTGTCTAATTTTGAATCGAATGAACACTTGATGAAATAAGAGAAAGCACAAGGGGTATGTTCTTGGATTGTTGACGTTGATGAAAGTGTTGGATTGGGTGCACATGTATCGACGTCCTGAAGAAGGCATTCAAAATCTGCATAGATGACAAAAGGTACCTCGAGTTGTCGTCCATAGCTTTTGTACTGCAGCGTTGCTTTCTCCGGTTCCACCATTTTCGTGACTACTCTGCTACAGCTGTTGTTATGCAGTTGCAGTTTCTCGCTCGAAATAAAATATTGAAGGCATTTGTTGCAAACATAGATAGCACAATTGTGTAGCGTTTGTTGACAGCGAATCAACCTTTAAAGAAGAAAAAAATAATAATTTACAAATCCGAAACACACACACACACACACTATTCACTATTACATACCTTGAAATATGTTTAATCCAAACATAATAACAATCTTCGTTGGATTGCAGCAGGAGCAGATTGATGTGATGCGATTTTTCTTGCTTTGTGATATGATATGGACCGATAACTTTTTTTAACTCTTCATCGTATCCAAATAAATTGATACTGATTGCTTGGTTTAATTCCTCAAATTTGTCAATATCTTGCACCTGTAGCGGAAACTTGAGTCCCCGAAAATTCAACACTATACCGTTTTGAAGATGTATAACGCTGTCTGCAATGTCATCAATTCGGTATGATGTCGTTCTTTCTGAATGATGATCTGTCGGACACATTGCGGAAATTATGCATCATTTAAAACAATAACTATCGCGGTTCTTAATATTAATGCAAGCACGCTTATTGGCCAATTGTTTTGGTAGCGGAATATAACTTGTTCCTCTAATGGTTTAAAATCGTTTATATTTAACTCACAGTGCGTAATTCTAACAAGAGCCCATCCACTGTCTTTCTCCTGGAATTCCTCCATTTTGTTTTGAACTTCATTAACCATATTATCGAAAGCTAATTTCAATTCACTTTTTTGAATTATCGCTTGCATTTTTGTATGGAACGACTTAATGCTTATCATGCAATCGTTTTCATCATTACCATTCATTTTAATGAATTCAGCAAAGAGTTCAATGTTGAACTTGAGTGTCACGCGTTCATCTAGTGCACTCATCAGATAATTCACTAACGGATCTTCCATCATCTTTAAAAACTCCGCCGAATTTAAAAGACCTTCATCTTTGTTTTCAAAAAGAAGAGTTTCCATTCGCTGTCCAAAACAACTTTTCACCCTTTTAAAATGTTCGTTGAGGGGCTCTTTAGATTTATTTTTGTGAGCATTGGTTCGCACATGATAGTTCCAACAAGCACTATTGACTTCGATATTACAAAATTCACAAAACATTTTAAGGAATACAATTCACTTCGTGTTATTTCACTGAGCTCAAAATAAAAAACTTTCCTAAATTGAGATGCAACAGTTTCT
The DNA here is from genome assembly GCA_963942545.1 of Oxycera nigricornis. Lineage (NCBI taxonomy): Eukaryota > Metazoa > Arthropoda > Insecta > Diptera > Stratiomyidae > Oxycera > Oxycera nigricornis. The sequence goes on from OZ012662.1 coordinate 55,402,424, forward strand.
TTTATATGGTAGAGAAAACATCCGGTCGCATGTTTCGCTTATCGTAAATAGAAAACCCTCCTACAAACATTTTTCCTGTAATGCCTACCACCACACCCACACACCCCACACCCCCACATATGCACTGGAATTTAATTCTGATAAACACTGATATGCTCTTCTGGTATAAATAAATATGAATAACACACCCAGTGCTTTCCCCTATGAAATTTAATAAGACAAATTTGATAATATAGTTTTTTATTTATTTTATTTATTTATATTTATATTTATATATATGTATATATATTTTAACATTATATTTTGACATTTAAATATCTAACCTACTTAATTTCTCCTTAATTCTTTGTATAGTTAATTGACTTATAAAATATTGGGGAACACCGTTTAAACTAGTTAAAAAATCACTTAGAATTAATAAAATGAAAAAAACTCTTTTCCTATTACTATTTGTTTTAAAACCCACTAAAGACGATCCAAAATTCTCCTCGTGGTAGAGGTCCACGTCATGACATTCTAATCTCTCCTCAATATAGGTAGCCACTGCCTCCTGTACCTCGGTGTTGTACACCAGCTTTAGTCCAACGCCTGGAAATATAAAAAAAACACCAAAAAATTTTTTTTTTTATTTAACAAGATTATAAAAGTTTTTAAAAAACTTACCTTTAATTACAACATAGTACTCGTCTTCAAACCTGTTGTACCTGCAATGAATGTATTCGTTGCTGAATACAACTTCCGTCAATATCTTCTCCTCCTCAAATAATTCAACGTTCTCCATCTCTCAATTTAGGAAAGTTTCGACTCAAAATTCGTTTGCAAACTTAATTTTAATTCAATAAATACAGTTTCTTTTATATCAAAAAGTTTACACTCTGCACTATTCACATCAATAAATTTTCAGCAAAACTAGCAACCCACAATATACAATTCTATAAACATTTAAAATATCCTTCACTCAAGCTCTTATCAACATATCGAATTTCTAATTTCGAACTGTCTGTAAAATATTCGAACCCTATAAAAGAGATTACGCAACCGGCAGCAATAAAAACTCACCTCCGCAGCGATAAGAAATGAATCCAGCTGCTATTTTAAAACACTTCTCACATATTCATCAGCATGATTCAAATTATCTTTATTTATTATTTCCTTCTTTTATCTTTATCTTGTTTACGTTATACCGATCCGATTTGCAACTAGTGCAGTAATGCGATCTTTTGTATTCCACCTTATCAGTGGAATTTCCGGTGATTGGCATTTTCGTTTCTGGTAAGTTAACTTGATCTTATTGGATTTCAAGTGGATGGTTATTATTTTTGTGTTTATGGGAATATTATGTGCAGGATGTTTATATAGATGATTCAAGGTTTAGGTATTTGGGGTAATGTGTTCCAGATATGACTCAGAATTGAGATATGACTCAGAATATTGCATTTTGTTGCGAAATCAGAATATTGCGTGTTGTTGCGAAATTGAAGATGATGTCATAGGTGTTTCCTGAGATATGACTCTCACCGCGGTTGGGAAAACTCCTTTGACCTTTGACCCTTGACCTTTGACCCTAGACCCTTGACCTTTGACCTTGAACTTTGACCTTTGACCCTTGACCTTTGACCTTGAACTTTGACCTTGACTTCTTATCACACCTATTCATCAGCATGACTCATCGCGGTTGGGAAACACCTGGCCGTGGGAAAACACCTGCCCGTGGGAAACACCTGACCGGGGGGGAAACACCTTGACACCGACCTTGACCTTGACTTCTTATCACACCTATTCATCAGCATGACTCATCGCGGTTGGGAAACACCTGGCCGTGGGAAAACACCTGGCCGTGGGAAACACCTGCCCGTGGGAAACACCCCGACAGCGATAAGAAATGGCGCCACCGGAAGTGATAACAGGTGGCGGCACCGGAAGCGATAACAGGTGGCGTCATGTGGGGGCGGTAATCCGGTACCCGTGGGGCGGTAATCCGATACTCGTGGGGCGGTAATCCGATACCCGTGGGGCGGTAATCCGATACCCGTGGGAAAAAAATGGGGACCGTGGGAAAAAGTGTGCCAGAACCGCCACATCCATACTACTAACATTTCCGACCAGCAGTAAATTATGCCATCAAGAAAAATCTGTCAACTCAAAGTAAGTTCCATTTTTGATTTAAATTGCCAAATTGAACAGATTGTACAGAAAATAATTCTGTTGTGACTTTTGAAACTAATTCAGAAGAAACAAAAAAATATATTCCTTATTAGTGAATAAAATTAAACAGATTTTGTTGGGAAATTTATCGCGAAAAATTCGGAACAAATTCAAATTAACATGAAATCAAATAAATATTATATATTTACGGCCAAACGAAGAAACTCCTACACTCTCTCAAGTTGACTGCTTCGGTGTAAGATCATGCGCCATTTGGAACTTGTAAGGCTCGATCTTGAGCTCATTTTTCAATAAGCATCGGATGATGCGATCGGATATTTTTATATCTTTAGCCATTTGACTGGCACTTCGTCGTGGATTTTGCTCTAGTCGCTTCTTCACTTTTCAGGTGCCGTTGCAGTCTTTTGATAACCATCTTCATGGCGTTTTGCGATGCTACCAGTTTCATTATAACGTGGTATGTTGCAATACACAGAAATTTTATTTACATGTTTGAGCTCACGAACTATCGCTGGTTGCGATTTCCCAGCTAAATGTAAAGCAATCACACTATTATGTTTAAATTCCATCGCGTATAACTTTTTTTGCATTCACTTTTAGCAAAATGCTTTTGTACGCTTGTAAAAAATACTCAGCACTGTCACTTAGTACATTTCTAAACAACTGATGCCAGTGCGACAGCTGCGACAACGGTCTGAAGCTGGTAACACTTTGAGTACCAGACCCTGTATGTCGGATATGACTACTCAAACCTAGATAGAGACGTTATAACGTACAAACAACGACATACACACACAAATAAACACCAAAATTCTCAATTTAATAATAATCATAGAAATAGCGGATATAATCAAAATAATCACGGAGTCAATCACAATTATCATAACATTCCGCGATTCAACAATAACCTTAATACTCTCCAAAATCAATATTGTCAACAACAGTCTAATCATCATCGTTTCAATCAGAATAATAATTATCGCAATCAAAATTCTGGCAATTATAGGCAAGGCCAAAATTTCCGGCAAAATAATTGGTTTAGACAAGGACCAAACCCCAATTCAGGGCAATTTAGAATCTAAGTTTTTAATCCCTCTATACGAATGCAAAACGCCATTCAAAACCCTGATCCAATGGATATAAGTCAAATGAGCTACCAAAATCTTATTGATAATATTGCTCGTAAAGAGGAGGTCCTTGATATAGAACCACTTTTTTTTATAAACTAGGCCTCGGAGACAAAATTAACGTAGATGTTACTATTAATTAAGTGAATTCGAACTACAGAAATGATAGAGCGAGTTATTACGGATTTTCCAAAAGAATTAAATTATGCCCTTAGTGGGGCTACCAAGTGATATAAAAGGAATTTAGGCGAGAAAACATGCGATGTCCTTTTGGAAGGTAAAATATCGTTAAAACTAACAAGTTCGAGACTAAACGTTTCATTCTTAAAAACGGTACTGAAATTCCTATCTATTCGGATGAGAACCATGCAACATTTGATTGTCTTAAACTCAATTCGAATTTGAGGCAACAGACCCTTTGCTGTCCTTTTGGGAATGGACATATTGCAAAATATCGTTAAAACGGTACTGAAATTCCTATCTATTCGGATGCATCATTTGATTGTTTTCCGTTCAGTTCGAATTTGAGGGTTGTGGATTTAAATCAGGAGGAACGCTGAGAAATAGAGATCCTACTCAAAAAAATTCAGAAGTTAATACGGATTCGATAATACATGAAATAAGGACGACTACAGATCAACCGATACATGCTAAATTGTATAGGTTACCTCCGAAGCATGAAGACGAAGTGCAATGAAAAGTGGTGGATATGGAGCAACAGGGAATAATAAGAAAATCAAATAGTAGATATGCCTCGCCAATAGTGATAGTAGCAAAAAGGATATTTCAGGCAGACAGAAGTTCAGACTTTGTGTAGATTACAAAAAACTTAATGAGATAGCATTTGATGATAGATACCCATTACCGAACATTAATAGAATTTTAGATAAATTTGGACGAGCTCAATATTTTAGCTACTTAGACTTAGCAAAGGGTTACCATCAAATTAAAATGAACTCTGATGACATTGCAAAAACGGCTTTCGTCAATAAGATTTGTGTTGTCTATTTAGGCGACATTTTAATCTTTTCTACTAGCTTACAAGAACATATTCAATTTCTAATTCTGATATTCAAACGTCTCTCAGAACATAATCTCAGAATCCAATTCGGCAACTGTTCTTTCATGAAAAAAAACGGAATTTTAGGTCATGTCCTAACTGCTGAAGAAATGAAGCCCAATCCAAATAAAATAGAGTGTATACAACAATATCCTCTTCCAAAAACTGAGAAGCAATTGAGAGGTTTTTTGGGAGCAACTGCTTACTACAGGAAGTTTGTCAAGAATTACGCAACAATTGCGACGCCAATCTGAAAAAAGAAAATCAAATCACGATAAGTGACCCCGAATATATTGAAGCATTGAAAACTCCAAAAGCTAACATTACCAATCACCCAATTTTAAAATTCCCCGATTTTAATAAAGCTTTCACCATTTTCAACGGTGCTAGTAGCTACGCACTTGGTACAGTGTTAGCGTAAGGCAACCAACCAGTCTGCTACGCATCTAGAAAATGAACTCTTGCGTGCGAATTTACTCTGGCACAGATAAAGAGTTCTTGGTAATAGTCTGGGCATAAGGCTATTTCAGACCCTATTTGTCGTGAAACAAATTTAAAATTATCACGGATCATATGCCATTCTAATATTTAGATGAAAGATATAATGGAAAAGAATTCAGTCAACGAGCCCAGAGATGGTTATTGAAATTTCAAGAATACCAATATGATATTGAATATCTGAAAGTCAAACAAAATAAAGTTACCGACTTTCTAAGCAGGATTCCAGAGTAAAGTCCAACTGAAAATATTCGAGATAATCAATCAGTAAATGTTATATCGGAAGAGGCGACCATTCACTGACAAGAAGAGCAGCAGTTGGATCATTTTCCAATAAAGGAAACAGTTAATATTTACAAAACGAAATTCATTCTAATCAATGAAAATCGCAACGAAATCGAAATTTTACATAACTGGAGAATCATTCACGTCAATATGACCAAAAATAGAGAATATTGGGTAGACCTTCTGAGAAGAAACATAAAACCCAGAGTTACAGACATATACGCCGATCTATTTTATGGAACCTATAACCAAATTCAGCAAATGTTAATTGAATTACTTGGACACCACAAAGAAATTCTTTTTATAAAAACAACGTTAAGGGCATTAGAATTTGAAAATTTAGAGGAAGCACATAGACAAATCTCACACTGAAGAAAGCATCCATAGTGCTATAATAGAGACATATCATAGCTTAAAGAATCGTATTTATTATCCAAAGCTAATAAAGGAGATCACCAAAACCATAAATAATTTTAAAACGTGTGCAGAAACGAAGTATGAGAAAAATCCCATGAAAACACAAATATAAAATTACGGAAACTCCCACAATGCAAAATGAAATTTTACATATGGATGTCTACTACTTTCTTAAGCAACTTTTTTTGACATTTATTGACAAATGAACCAAAAAAGTTTACGCATATTATTTACCGAATAAAAACTGGTGTAGGAAAATTGAATACCTAGAGGAACATTTTTCTAAATTTGGTAAACCAAACAAACTAGTTGCGGAACATGAGTTTTCAGCAATAAATCTACAAAATTATTCACGAGAACAAGGTGTAGAATTGCATCTAAACAACCAAATACCCACACCGGAAATAGCGATATCAATCGATTCCATTCGACAATTGAGGAGAACAGATATCATACCACCATTAAAATGACTCCAGGAGATGCGATGCGAGCCAACTTCAAATTGTTAACTCGAGAAAAGAAAAAAATATTGCTAAGCTAAATAAAACTAGGGAGTTGTACGAAGAAACAAGAACAATATTCCCGTAAAAAGTTATAAACGAGATAGATATAAGAATGAACCCAGATATAGGATTAAGAAAGGACAAGGTGAACACCCTTCTAATATAAAACGTCTACGTAAATATATCGGTAGCAATATTAGGATTTCTCTTACTGAGCACCCAAAAAGTGATGCAACCAACACAAGCAACTTGACTATTATGAACTAAAAAAAATAAAAGTTGGACTTCTGATGTACGATCAAGACACAGTTATATTTGTCATAAAAGTTAAAAGTTTTTATAAATTCGTGCAGTTCAAATTAATGACACCGATACCTACTATTGATAATGTAGAAGCTATAATGGAAGAACAATATGTGTTAGAAATAAATGAAACTAATTATTTTTATCAAGAAGATGTTCCCTTCGAAAATGATCTTAAATCTGTGAATAATTGTATAGTAACTAATAATTGTTTGCTTCGAGAAACAAAAATATCCGAAATTAATCAAATTGATGACCATACCATAAAAATAAAAATATGAAAAATGCGAAACTAGAAAAATACTGCGATGACAACAAAATTATTTTGAAAGGCAATTTCCTAATTGTAATTAATAATTGTACTGTTCAGATTTTAAATCAAACATTTGGTAATAATAATATTCAGTTTGTTTACAGATTCTTCTATACTGCAGACACTAAACATAATTTTACCAAACAGTTAGATTTTCAAGAAATTGTATTAAAGCATGGAAAAAACTTAGAATTTATTAATACGCTTGCATTTCACAGAAATGTTACCTTTGTTGTCAATTATCATTATTATCATTATAATACTTACCATAATTGTAATTATCTACATTTGGACTTCAAAGAACAAACAATTTAAAATTTCAATCAATAATGTCGAGGAGAAAAGCAAATCTCCACAAATTTAGAAGAATTAAAAATCAAAGGGAGGAGAGGTTACATACCCTGTTAGAAACCCATCCCTAGCGATCATTTATTCCTATTGCTCATGTATGCAACTCATCAAATTGATTGTTTAAAGTTGTCCAAGAAATTCCTTCATAAACATGTACCAGGTTGCGATGGGAGCAGATCATGATTGTAAGCGAATAGCGATAAGTTAAATATAAGTGAAAGTGTTCAATTATTCAAGAGTGGTCGTCAATTAAATATTACATCGAGAAACATCGTGTATTAATTAATTAATATTTTTTCGCAAATTGTATCGTGCTAGTTATAAGTTACATATTTTCTTTGAGTTATACACTTGAATCTTCCTGAAACCATTTCAATCGCGTAATATAGTTTCCAATGGAGGCAATTAAAATCATTTTCCGATACCCACCATACTATACTTCCTAGCCAGAATCTCTTTTTTCAACAAAATTTTGCAGTTTTCCTAACCTCCGACGAGGGAGAAATGATATCATGATATCTGGATTTATCTGCATAGCTCCATCAAAGTGAAAAGTAGTCCAATAATAGAACCCCCGCTCAGCTAACTTGCAGGTCTCAAGCTAAACCAAATGAGTTTAACAACAAATAATTCTGAAAGTTCAATATACAAGCTTATTTCACTTCCCAGTATCGGATACCAGACTTACTCCTTTATCGCTTTGGTCAACATGCTCTCGACCTCTTTGACAACGTTATCCGTGTCCTCTGTGAGCTCTTTTGGTCGAGAAATCATTTAAATGCCTTTAGGATTGGAGTTTTTATAAACCATACCTTGATAAAACTCCTCACCGCTGTCTGAACTGTAACTGCATCCTGCATTACTTCGTTCAAAATTTCAGCGTCTACATCTAGGGTACTGCCAGTTGATCCTTTAGAAACAAATTTTTTTCTTATTCCGTAGAAAGTGAGTTATTTGTACCCTGCTCACAGTTTAGAAAAAAAACACCTCATTTTAAACCCCTGTCTGAAAATAAAATATAATATACAACCTGAAACCGAGTTAACAGTTGGGTGAATTGAAATTAAAAACAAAGCGTGAGGTGCGACCCTTGAGGTCCACACGCTCAACTTCCCAGTAATATCTACATAGATATTAAAAATATTAAACACAATAATAATTGTGGAAATACTACTACTTTCAATAATAAAAGTTATTGAAATGACTTAATATTAATCGTAACATCTACGCGGGCGTCAATTGATTACGTCAAGATTTTCGTGAATTGGTTTGATTTAATATTCACGTGGATCAATCTGAGGGGGGACAGGTTACAAAGCCTGTTGTACGTTATTTGTTATTTTCATATCGATGCTTGAAGGACACAAGAACGCTAGCAAAATGAATTCAGTTCATGTTATTACGCTCACTGAAGAGATTTTGTCGCATGGTAGCCATTTGGAATATTTGCATTCAAAATTGCCATCACTTCGGCAGAAGCACTGAATTTGTATTTTTTGACGATTTTACATCAATGAGACTAATAATTATTTCTTATTTTCAGTTGGTCTTGAAAACCATTGAATATGCGGTCAATAAACAGTTTAATTGCATGTAAAAAGTAAAATGTATTACAAGTGACAATGGAGGAAATAATTGAAATCTTACGAACGCTGTAGAACAAAACTACTAAAAATTAAAAATAATTTGATGAAAGCTTTTTGAAGCATATGATTTTGCAAATTATTGACTACAAAACATTTTACCATTCAAAGTGTTCATTACCACAAATGCGAATTTGATTTTTTTTGGTTTTCTAAATTTAAACAGTTTTTATTAAAATTAAAACACTATAAAAACTTTCCAAGATCTGCTCAAATTATGCAAATATTATAAAACTTTGCTGGTTTTTCTTCAAAGATTGATAAGAACGTATAAATTTTATAAACATTTATTACTGTGTTGTGCAAATCAGGTTAAAAATTTATTGTTTATGAAAAAACCTAATTTTTTGAATTTTTTTTTTAATAAATTAAAAACGGATTCAACGATTTTGTTTAAAATTCGATGAAAACACATAATTGTCAATACGCGTCGACTGACACCTTGAACATGCAATTCGTATGTTTAGTTCACGAGATATATCGCATGACAGAATTGACCTTAAAAGGGTCAAAACAACAAACCCTCCCGACCGAATTGGCCCAAAACCTGATCAGCTCTTAAGATTGAAAAAAAACTTTGGTTGACACTTCAACAAAGTCGATGCGACTTTATACATATCACAAGCGGATCCTTTTTTCGTTGTCGAAAAATATGAAACGATTGAACTCAATTCGTTCTGCTCTTATGATGTCTTAAAGAGTATCGTGAGGTTTTTGCATTGAGCTGATTTGAAGCACAAGTTATTCCAATGCCGGCACTTGTTAGTTTTTGGTGGATTTAACCACTGAGGCTTATATGTATTGCTTCGTCCAAAGGGGCTATAGTGTTAACGAATATATTTTCCAAACTCTTATAAAGGTTATGCATTATGCTCCATATTTTTTTTCGAATTCTTTAGACTATTTCATTCACGCCTAAAAAGCCTACAGGAACCTATAAGTTCACCATATATGAGAGATTTGATATTTTGAAAACAGTTCTCGTTCATTGGATACTATTCCATTGTCTCCGTCTCCACCAATTGGGCTAATCGAAGCTGATTCCCAGAAATCTGAGTTGACAAAGTTGCCACCTTCGTTATTTAGCATGAAATTCTCTTGTCCAGCTTTTTTCTTCAATTGCCTGCGCCATATTTTTACCGAAGTTAAAAACATTTTCATGTCCAAGCGATTTCTTTGTAATTAGTCGCATTTACTTTTTAACTCTGATAGTGAGTTTTCCTCACATTTGTTTATCAAATCCATTATTGGCAATGTAAATTCAAATTTACAAAATTATTATCAAGAAAAAAGGCAAAGCATCAAACTTGAAAATCAGCCTTACAGCCTCAAGAATGTTTTGGTGTAGAAGCTATTGGCATTTAATCCAGAGTCAATATTTGGTCTATAACGCTTGGTTGGATATGTACGATACTACACCTGTACTCCCCAGATTAATGAAAACCATCATTTCTTGAAAATCGGTAAAGTCTGAAGCAGGGCCCCCAAAATTCTACCCTCATTGGAAATGAGCCATTTACACCATATAGCACCTAAAACAGGGGCCTAGTCACAAGCTGGAAAGAGTACAGGTTTTCAGTGTGGTATCTTTCGCGGTTCCTCCTCTTGTAAAGGGTTTGGAAAAAATGGGGATGGAATAGCGCTACCAAATATTTAAATAGAAGAAGCGATAATGCCTTATCTAAAATTTTAATACTCCCACCATTCCATAAATGTAGACGTTAATTTCATTCATATTACGAGATATTGGTCGACCAACATTTTGTATCCAAGTAAGTGAATTTTGTCGGTAGTATTATGACCATTAATTGTAAATTTTAGGACATGGCACATCCTCAACGGATAAAAAACAACTTTGCGTAAGGCAATCATTTTCCAAAGATTGCACTACATTGTCCCAGGAATTTTTAATATTAATGAGGTGTATATGCCAATTACCTGCATTCCAAGGACTAACTTATAGATTTGCTTAAAATCTTCCAAGAAATCATATTATAAGCTTGCATTGAGAAGGAATAAAAATCTTATATATGTAGACGACATGTTGGCAGCTCTGCTGCAATGCCTCGTAAAAGTTCGCAGATCCGGAGCGACCTGTGACGGTTGGCAGCATTTAGCGGAAACGAGGACTTTTTGACAGAAAGAAACCTGTTGACAGAAGCGACAGAACTGAGCCACGAAAATACACGTTTGAAATATAATCAGTTAGTTGAGTTCGAAAATAAAGTGAGATTACAACTCAGGTGTGGGGTCCGCCCAAAATCCGAGAAACAGAAGACCGATCCAGAGAAAAGACGCCGCTGCTGCCGGCAGATGGACACAGACGCCGCTGCTGCCAACAAAATCGAGAAAACGCTGCCACTGCTGGTCATGCCGAAAAAAGACGCCATCGCGGGCAATAAACCTCTGCCGAGTGAAGAAAGGATGGCTACACGAGCAACAAAGAAGGATGCGGCAGATACGACACGAGATGTCCAGGTAATTGATACCACTTCGGCCTTCATAAAAGATGTGTATGAGGATGCTGCTAAAAGTTTTGCCACTGCTGCCCCAGTTGTCTCGAGAAGGAAAAACTTAGACGACAGCAACGTCGTTGCCGCTGCCAAAGCAACCCAGTTGAACCTGCAATTGTTAACAGCGGACAAGGAACTTGAGCTCCTCATGAAGAGGAAGCAGATTTTGGAGTTGAAAAGGGCCATTCAGGAGCTGGAACACCTGGAGGTGAGACCTGCTGAAGAACCGTACGAATTGAACGACGTCCAAGTAGTCGTCAGCCGGTTCACGGGAGACGACGGCTACGACATAATGACATTTGTCAGTGATTTAGAGGCAGCCTTAGAAATGACAAGACTAAGCGAAAAGGCTAAGCTCATGAGCCTGCGACGTAAACTGGTGGGCACGGCTGGCATTTTTCTGAAGACAACGCGCGCAGCCACTTACGAACAATTAAAGTATGAACTTATCGAGGAATTCGGCTGAAGTTGCCCGACCCAGGAAGTGTACAGGAAACTGCAGCAGAGGTTTTGGGACCCTCGTACTGAGACACTGCAGCGGTATGTCCTGGAGATGCAGATGCTTGCCAGGTGATCGTGCTTCAGGTGCTGGAAAGTGGGACATCAACACCGGGAATGCCCGAATCCAAAGAGGATTGGTACCCGTTTGCCGCTTCCAATCGCTGAACGAAGAAACGGTCACCTACACGTGGTTGGAGAGGTCACAACCGACCTGGATTCCGATGATGACGAAGACCCGATGCCAAAGACGTCCATACTGAATAGGGTAAGTGTTGTTCATGCTTTTGCTACTGGCCAATGCCCACAAATTACCAGGTGTCTGTCCCTTTTTGATACCGGCAGCCTCGTTAGCCTTATCGCGAGATCGCTCGTCCAACAATCGCTGCCCACCAAACATAGGCCCACGAGGTACCGAGGTTTGGGAAACGCCGTCATCCAAATATATGCCCAAGTGAACTGCCGCCTTGAGTACCACTCAACCAGTAAGAACATCCAGCTGTTAGTGCTGCCCGATGCTGATATGCAAATACCTTTCGTTTTAGGTCGGGATGTATTGGAAATTTTCAATTTAGAGATAAGATTAAGAAAAACTGCTGTTAAGAAGAACTTATGTCCTAGGTGTACAAAAATTCCCAATAAACTAAATTGTGCTTGCACTGGTAACAGTATGCCTCGTCATTTATTTTTCGCTGACAACAACTGTCAGGAGCAAGTTCTAAAAAATGACTTTAGTAAGCGGGCAGTGACACGCCCAAAACTTCAGCCCAGCAGCCCCAGCTTTCCAAATGACCCTTCCAATACTGAAGCCGATTCTCGGTCCCCTCCGCCCACTGTTTTCCAATTAAAGGAGGAGCTTGACATTAGCCTGCTCCTAACAGAAGATCGGCAGCGAGTCCTCCTTGATATCACCCAAAAAAGCTATGTTGTGCGGGTGGGCAATAAGTGTCCCCCATCAAAATATGAAATGAAGATCTGCCTCATCAATGATGCCCCTTTCCACTGTCCACCTAGGCGTCTGTCCTACTATGAACGGACTGAAGTGGAAAAAAATTGTAGATGAACTTATGTCCAAGGGAATTATCAGACCTAGTCAATCGCCTTATGCTTCGGCCATTGTTTTGGTAAAGAAAAAAACGGGGAACTAAGAATGTGCGTAGACTATCGCACCCTTAATAAGGCAACAGTCCGAGATAACCATACAATTCCCTTGATTGAAGATTGCATAGAGTACCTAGAGGGAAAAAGATATTTCTCCACTTTAGATCTGAAGAACGGATTCAATCATGTGAGTATGGCCCCGACGTCGGTTCAATATACCTCCTTCGTGACGCCTGATGGACAATATGAATATTTAAAGATGCCCTTCGGTCTTAAAAACGCCCCTTCGGTCTTTCAGAGATTTATTTGCAATGTCTTCAGAGATCTGCTTGAAAAAGGAAAGATCGTCATATATATGGACGATATTCTGATTGCCTCTGCCACTTATGAAGAACACCTCGAGTTGCTTAAACAGGGCTTAGAGCGAGTATCCGACCATGGCCTCGAGCTTAGGATCAATAAATGCCGATTTGGACATGAAGAAATTGAATATCTAGGATATGTAGTTAACACTTCTGGTATCCGACGAAGCGACGCTCATATAGAAGCCATTAAACAATACCCGGTGCCGAAAAACCTTCGAGAATTAAAAGCATGCTTAGGCCTCTTTTCCTATTTTAGGAAATTTATTTCATCCTTTTCTAGAATAGCCAGACCTCTGCTGTCCCTTACCCGAGAAGGAATAACCTACAATTTCACTAAGGAATGCGTGGAAGCCTTCCGAGAATTACGAGACCGATTGACTGCTGCCCCGCTGTTAGCTATTTATTGTGCTAAAAGAGAAACTGAATTGCATTGTGATGCCAGCTCCTCAGGCTTCGGTGCTGCCCTGCTGCAGAAGCAAGATGACCAGAAGCTCCATCCGGTACTCTTCTTTTCCAAAGCTACAACCGCAGTCGAGTCCAGATATCACAGCTTCGAACTTGAGACGTTAGCCATCATTTATGCCTTACGACGCTTCCGAGTTTACTTGCAAGGTATACCCTTCAAGCTTGTGACCGATTGCAATTCCCTGGCTTTAACCCTAAGTAAAAAACATATACACCCTCGGATCTCAAGATGGGCCCTGGAATTGGAAAACTATAATTACACCATCCAACATCGCGCCGGAACACTTATGGGACATGTTGACGCTCTTGGTCAATGCCATTCCGAAAATGCCCAGTCCTCCGAACACCCTACGCCATTTCCTAGTGCCAATGATGCCCGCGGTAAGTTGTCCCGTTCTTATGACGACCCTTTGGCCCCCCCCCCTTGGTGCCACAAGTAGTGAAACTAAGGAAGATGACAACCTGATTTTGACTCGTACTCCTGATCGCCCCTCTGAACTGATGCATTCTAGCAGTGATTGTTTCTGCCTTGCTGCCTCAGTCGAAAGCGAAGAACTAGTTTTCTGCATCCTAATTACCCAAAACCGTGATGAACGAATTAAGACCCTCCGAGACTAACTTGGTCTAAGTCCAGTCCCCGGATACGAACTGATTGACGGATTAGTCTTTCGGGACAACTCCCTTGGACACCTGCAGCTATATGTCCCTCATGAAATGGAAGACCCTGTCATCCGAATCAGCCATGAGAAAATAGGTCACCAGGGAACTGAAAAAGTCTGTGAAGACCTGAAAAAGCACTATTGGTTTCCGCACATGAGGAATAAAGTAGATAATTTTATAAAAAAACTGCACCAAATGCATTATGTATTCCGTACCCCGATCCAACCAGGCTAACCTGTACAATATCCCGAAGGAACCTCAGCCCTTTGACACGGTCCATGTATGCTCTGGCCCCTAACCATCAATTAGTTCCAAGAGAAAGCACATACTCTTGGTAGTAGACGGATTTACTAAATTCGTGAAACTGTACCCCGTCAGATCCACGAGTACCCGAGAAGTAATATGTTGCCTTGAAAAATATTTCAGCTATTATAGCTGTCCTAAACGAGTCATTTCTGACCGCGGCTCCTGTTTCACTTCTGCAGAATTTAGTCGTTATTTAGCCAAGTGCAGTGTTGCTCATGTACAAGTTGCCGCTGCTTCCCCTCAGGCGAATGGACAGGTCGAAAGAGTTAACCGTGTCATAAAGGGAATCTTCGGAAAACTGAGTGAACCGCTGAACCATGCCGATTGGTGTCAGAAGCTACAGATGGCTGAGCATGCTATCAATAACTCGATTCACAGTTCCACTAAACAGACGCCCAGTATGCTTCTGTTCGGTATTGAGCAGCGGGGAGAAATCGTTGACGCCCTCGCTGAATTTCTGCAAACTGAGCAACCGGAGAATTCTGGTCGTGACTTAGGCCCCCTTAGAGCTGAAGCCTCCTCTGCTATAAAAAATCACAGGACCGCAATCTCCTGCAATTCCAGAAACACCATACGCCTGCAAAAATATTTAATGAAGGCGACTATGTAGTAATCAAAAACGTTGATACCACTGCTGGCACAAACAAGAAGTATATACCGAAGTACCGCGGCCCCTTTGTTATCCATAAGTCCTTGCCTAATGATCGTTACGTTGTTCGCGACGTTGAGAATTGTCAACTATCCCAAATTCCCTACGATTGGATCCTCGAGGCTGCTCGGTTAAAGCACTGGATTGTCCCCAGGAAAGACACGCGACAGGCCGAAGCATGAGCAATGCTTGCTGTAGAAATAAGGAAATTTAGTCTTTAGTATATATTATTGTATATTATTCAAATATTTACCCGCTGTCACCCACATGTAAGTCTTGCTGTCCAGCTGTTAGCCGCGTCAATGCTGCCAACAAGACACGAAATGGTCGCGGTCGACCATATGTCAGATCGGCCGAGTTGTAGACGACATGTTGGCAACTCTGCTGCAATGGCTCGTAAAAGTTCGCAGATCCGGAGCGACCTGTGACGGTTGGCAGCATTTAGCGGAAACGAGGACTTTTTGACAGAAAGAAACCTGTTGACAGAAGCGACAGAACTGAGCCAAGAAAATACACGTTTGAAATATAATCAGTTACTTGAGTTCGAAAATAAAGTGAGATTACATATAGATTTCAATTTCACGAAGCGAATCTTGAAACAATATTTTCGATACTTTCGTTACTTTCTATTCATTCATTTAAGGGGGAAAGTACCTTTAGACACTCCAAAAAATCGATTTTTTAAATTGTTTTAATCGATAGATATATCGCCTAAGAATATCATGTCAAAGTTTCAAAAACTAATTCTCAAAATTGTAGAAGGAATGCATCCCGGAAGTGCCTGGCGCCGAGCTTTTTTCTCTTGACCACAAACTTTAATCGGCATTTTCTCGAAACCATGTTTTTAAAATTCCGTAAGTGATAATAAAAAAACTAGTGAATCGATTTTCATCTTCTAGCATTCATTTTAAAGAGCATAAAAAACTGTTCTATATATACTACAGATTAAAAAAAAAACAAATTATTTGGGGACTATTTTCGACTGGAAGTACAACGAAGCTTTTTCGTCAAAATCTTAATTTTTTTTGAGCCTGTTTTGAAGGGCTAATTTTCGAATTTCGCAAATATTTTAGTCTATCTACTAAAAAAACCCTTTCGAGTAAGAAATTGTTTGGCTTGTTGATTTCAGATGAAAATTGCAGCCAGCATCGCTTACGCAATTTACGACGTCAGCGACGACATGGCTTTCAAGATACTTGAAAAATTTGCTAATTTTCAACTTTCACTTTTGTAGAATATGTTTTTTTCAACCTCAAACATCGCCTAAAATAAATATTGTACTGATTTAATAAGAACTGTCTTCATTTCACCACAAATCAGTTGCAAAAAAGACCTTTTTTCGGCCTCTAAAGGTACTTCCCCCCTTTATCTGTCTCGACATATTCCGTTCAGTTATTTCTATTCCCTTTAGTAAAATATCAACAGTAATTTGTAGTCAATTGCAATTCCATGACAAATAAATCTCAGTTCCTATTTGATTCCGAATCCACTGTGTCCATGATACTATCGCCTTAATTGAGATGGCCAGGAAAGCTTAATTATTAGATACTGATTGAAATCCCATTGGGACCTGGTATACACTTGCTTTTAGAAAAGATAACACTGGAAAACAGCGTGTCTGTTGCATGAGATTTTTTACATGAATCTGCATAATTTTTCCACGCTGATTTCAAAAATATGTGTCGTTTTTATCTAGCAGCTCTAGTTTTGGAGTTACGAAGTGACAGGGTTTTTCATTGAAAATGCACTTAGTTTAGGTTTAAAAAATTTATTTAATATATTTAATTTGAATAAAGTTTTTTTTTAAATATGCTAGAGTGAGATGTATTATGAGTACAATTTTGAATGCTCCAACAATAATCAGCTATCATATGTTCATTCCAGTACCCCTGATACCTCTCCTCCATAGTGCGAATATCCTGGTGAAAGCGCTCTGCTTGTTCCTCGCTCAGGTCACCGATATTTTCAGGAAAATAGTCTAGATGGCTGTGAAGGTAGTGAAGCTTAATACTCATGTTGCATCCAAGCCGGTGGAAGTGTATCAGCAACTGTTCAACGTGCTGAATGTAGCCGTCAGACTTACTATTGCCCAAAAAAATTCTCACTACCCAAACAAACTTTTCCCATGCACATTTCTCGACAGCTGTCATATGGTTCATGAAATTTTTATCATCTATCAACTTCCTGATTTGTGGGCCATCGAAAATACTACCTTTGATTTTCTCACTACTCAATTTTGGAAACACTTTTTCAATGTATTTGAAACATTCGCCATCTTTGTTAAAAGCTTTTACGAACTGTTTTATCAACCCCAGTTTTATATGCAAAGGAGGCAATATAATTCTGGATACTAGTGGAGCATTAATTAAATTTTGCTCACCGGGAAACAAAGCCTCCCTGAAAGGCCAATCTCTTTTTGTCCAGTGCTAAGCTTCAGCTCGGCTGTCCCATAAGCATATGCAACAGGGATATTTTGTGTAGCCACTTTTTTGGCCCAGGAGAAAATTTACCATTTTCAAATCAACACATACAACCCAGTTATATTCCTTGTACTTGATTTTGTCGAGAACTAAAGATATTGTAGGATATTCTTCTTTAACCTTTGTAGAATGAGCAATAGGTAAGGAACCAAGTTTGTTACCATTATGTAAAAGTACACATTTCAAACTTCGTTTTGACGCATCAATGAACAACCGCCACTGATTTGGATTATACTCTTTTAATTCCATTGCAGTCATTAGGCCCGGAATATCAGTACAAAACACAAAATTATTTTTTTTTAGTAAAGAAAGGAAGTAAATCCCTTTTTCCTGTTAAGGTAGTACGATATCTTCGTTTCTCTGGTCAACAAATTTCTTTCTTTCAATCAAGAAGCTAAAATTTCTGATGCCGTTTTAGACAGTCCAAGGTCCCTGATCAAGTCATTTAGATCATCTTGATTTAGTGGTCGGGGACTACCGTAGCAATCAAAATAACTGTCGCTACCACTTCCGTAGTTTTCGGTTTGTCCGCTACACTGGTCTGGATTTTCCGAAGATGTACATGGCTGCTGTGGTGTTGATGTGTCACTAATACTCAAGACTGGTCTTATGGCAGATTTTAAGTTTGGATATATCCACTTAGAGCAAGTTTTGTGGTTTATTCCTAAGAATTTCGTTACACAGAAATAACAGTCGTCATGATGGTTGGATGGTTCACGCCAAATCATAGGAGCTTTGTACTTAAAAGTGGGTCTTTTTTTGTTTGCACAGTCGCAAAGATTCAACACAACTTTTGCATACCAAACTTGGCATCCAACGTTTAGCGTTTGACGGCAACGGAAATCCAAAGTAGTCGAAGTATACCTTTTTAACAAAGTCCGACACATTTAAACGAAATTTTTGGAACATATATTCTTCACAAATAACACAAAAACAATCAGGATTATTTAAACACGTCCTTCTTGAGGAAGACATAATGAAATTTATAAAGGAACTAGTTAAGTTACACCGCTATTGATAGAAACTACCGACTACTTATGTAAATTCAGGACGGTACCTGTATCTCACTAACTGGAGCTGCTACAAAACATGTGACGGTAAATTTGAAATCAGCGCACCCAAATTAGTAAACAACAGTAGAAAAACTTCATGCAACAAAAAAAGGTTGATTTTGTTTTTCTGTGTAATCGTTCTTGTCCTTATGGCTAAGCTATCTTTCTTTCTCGCCAACTACGAAGGCGGTACGGATCGTAAAAAAGATTAGGAAATTCCTTTTTAGCTACGTAAAAGAAATATAAAGGCACCATCATTATATACCTTTATCAATTAGGAGAGGATACTTGAAGTTGTGAAAGGTTTCAATTAAGGTTGAATATTAAATTCAATGTGATAAAGTTACTGTCTCACTGATGACGCTTCAAAGGATATAGAGGGGGGGATGTTTTGTGCATAATTTAATTATGGTTTTACGGTAAGTTTCAGCTAAACGTTTCAGATCAGGCTAGGTAGCCTGGTCTGCCGTAAAAAAATAACAGTCAACTTCCCAGTAATCTTTACACAAATATGTACAAACAAGGTTCTTTAAAGAGCTCATTTGCGTCACAACCGCAGATTTTGCTGCCTAGACAGTAATAAAAAAATATTATTCTTTGACCTCCAATTTTTCAAATTTGTTTTAATTGACAATATGGTTCACCGCATAAAGTTGCGATGTTCAATATATATCTAAATCTATCAAAGAAACCCTCGTATGTTAAAAAATAGTTTGCATTAATCCTTTCTATAACGCAACTCATCATTCTATTCATGTCAACGATTGTTTTCCAATGATTGCCAATATCCACATCCGCATTAATTCCAATAATTTTTAATATTACGCTTAATGGATATTGCACTTCAATTTTAAAAAATTTACATCATGTGGATAACGTTAATTGTAAAAAAAATAAAGCTTTTCATTTGCATACAAAACTGTTCGAAATGAGCATACGGTTCAACGGAACAACGGTTTTGTTGTTTCAACCCTTTAAAGGTCATTTCTGTCGCCCGCTATACCTCGCGAACCAAACGTACGATTTGCTTGATCAAAGTGTCAATCGACGAGTATTAACATTTGTGTGATTTCATCAAACTTTAAAAAAACGTTAGAGCCGTTTTTTAATTTATTAAAAAAACTGCAAAAAATCAAGGTTTTTTTCATAAACAATAAATTTTTAGCCTAATTTGCAAAGCGCAGACTTTTTAACCTACCCCCACCACCCACCGATTGATCCGCGTGAATATTCAATCAAACCAATCCACCCCCCATTCTCCAAAAGCACTACGTATTTATGAGACGCTCCCGTAGATGATACGATTAATATTAACTCATTCCAATTACTGTTATGATTAGAGGTACTCATAACAGTAATTGGAATGAGTTAATATTATTATTTAAAGTAGTATTATTTAAAGTAATATTATTTTCATAATTGTGTTTAATATTTTTAATATTTATGTAGATATTACTGGGAAGTTGACCGTGTGGACCTCAAGGGTCGCACCTCGCGGCTTGTTAACTTCCCAGTATATGGGAAGTTCTTGTAATCGCCTCCAAAATCGAAATTGAAATTTTCAACATATCTTTATGTTTTGAGGTCTTACGAGCATATTTTAAGTGTTTTTAGAAACAAGTATGTGTGTGTATGTGCGTACGTGCGTTCGCGGACAGTTTTTCTACGAGCATAACTCACGTAAACAAAGTCGTATCGACTTTGTTAAGGTGTCAATCGAAGCGTCTTTGCAATCTTAAGAGCTGATTAGTATTTGGGATACTTCGGTCGGGGAGGTTTGCTGTTTTCACCCCTTGAAGGTCAACCCTGTGATGCGCTATATCTCGCGAACCAAACATACGATTTGCTTTACCAAGATGTCAATCGACGCGTATTAACATCTACGTGACTTTATAAAATTTTTAAAAAAATCGTTGGAGCCGTTTTGTAATTTTTTTAAAAAAGTGCAAAAAATTGGTTTTTTTTTAAAAACATCAAATTTTCCAGCTGCTTTTCAAGACGCAGTAATCAATGTTTATATAATTTATATACTCCAAACAGTTTTGTAAAAAAGCAAATCATTAAAAGTCATCATGACCTTCATGGTCATTTATGTCATCCATTATATCTCGAGAACCAAACATTATCTTTGCATCATTAAAAAATCAATCGACGCGTATTAACATTTTAATGATGTTTTTAAATTTAAAAAAAATCTTTGAAGCCATTTTAAAAAATTAAAAAAGAAAATCATTAAAAGTCATCATGACCTTCATGGTCATTTATGTCATCCATTATATCTCGAGAACCAAACATTATCTTTGCATCATTAAAAAGTCAATCGACGCGTATTAACATTTTAATGATGTTTTTAAATTTAAAAAAAATCTTTGAAGCCATTTCTTCTAATTTACTAGAAAAATTTTGAAAACTAGTGTTTTTTCAAAAAAAAATTAATTAATAATTTATAAAATAAACATCGTAATAATAAATGTTTATAAAATTTATAAACTTTTATCAATTTCTGTAGAGAGACCAGCAGAATATTTTCTCGTGATTTCCAAACAAATAACAAATTATTATTGTGTTTAATATTTTTAATATCTATGTAGATATTACTGGGAAGTTGACCGTGTGGACCTCAAGGGTCGCAACTCACGGCTTGGTTTAATTGGTGTTGCAGTTTCGTTTACAACTAAAATTTTCGTTTGGCCTATTTGGTGTTAACCAGAATGTATCCCGTGCCATTTGGGTCATACTCTTGTCATGACCTGTTCATGTGGGCTGGCACGATCCAGCTCCTAAATTCCCAGGCCAGGGAAAGTCCTTACCGGACAGCCTTGAATAATTAGGTTGTGCCGCGGCAAACATTTTATCCGTAAAGAAAGATGTTCTATTTTAGTAATTGTCTGCTGAAGGATGATTTAATGTCTGCATCTGCATATCTAGGTACTTTGTTGCCGTGAAAATGATTATATATTTGCTCTTTATGTGTTTTCTGGACGAAAGGTTTAAATAACCAAATCAGTTACAAAACTTTCTTCCTGTGAGAAAGTCACGTATATACCTTGATTTTATATCAAATACGTTTGCGTGATTACTGTAGAAAAAAAATTAGATAATTTTTCCATAGGACGGTGTATGTGTGAAACTAATTAATCGTATTTTAATAACTGTCTATTGTGTATGCGAGTGTGCCCGTATGCGTTTGATTAAATAATTATTTAAGTGATAGATATTTTCCCCAAATTTTCGCCCTTGCCCCCTCATAAGTGTGTGCGTGCAAATATTATAAAAAGCCAATTCGAGTCAGATACTCGTTGTTTTTTCAATTGTGGGAGTTTGTGAATGTTGTGGCTGTGCAATCATTGTTTGCTGCGTTTGTTGGCTTGGAAGTTTGAAAAAGGTGCATAGTATTTAAATAACAATAAATATATTTACATAAAATTTAACCAAAAAAGAATAAAAGTAACAATAATAATCATGAAAAAGAAAACATTGTCTCAGAAAAGTCTTAGTAAAAAAGGAAAATTAGCGTACAAAAATAAAATTATGAATAAACTCGTTGTTACTAACAAATTAATAATAGGAAAAAACACTTAGGTGCTTTCTTTTTCGTGAAGCTAAGTGAGCTTAGTGTTATGAGAATGGACCAGTTCCTGGATTTCCTCAAGGAATCGGGGTGGTTCATGGAGTAATATGGTAGTTTTTCCATGTCTTCAGGGCACAATGGGCCAACGGGGCCTAAGTGAAGCGGAAGCCATGCGGCTTAGCACCCTTCAACCTACCTACTAACAAATTGAAAAACAGGCGGGATCAGAAACGAGAGTATATGCGCAAGTTGCGTTCTTATACAAGCTTCAAAAATATGAAAAATCGAAGTGCAAATGTCCGAATAAATGAATTAAGGAAAAATAAAGAATATATAGTGAGAGAAAATTTTGAAACGCAAAAACGCATGGAATTTTTGCGCAAAAATGCCCAATATAAAAAGAAAGAAAAACGTCACACGCAAAAACGTGTCGTTGCAAAAAGAGGAAAAATATAAAAAAATAGAAAACTTCAAAACTAAAAAAAAACGAATCGAAACATCGTAGCAATAATAAATATAAGAAAATAGAAAACATTAAAACACAAAATCGAATCAGTACCTACATTGCGTAAAAATGAAAAATATAGAAAAACAGAAAATTTTAAAACGCAAAATCGAATCAGCACATTGCGTAGGGATGAAAAATATCGGGAAATGGAAAATCTCAAAACTCAAAACCGACTCAAAACATTGCGTAAAGATAAGGACCAAAAGGAAAGAGAAAACGAAAACGCTAAAACGAATACGAACACTAGGGAAAAATATCAATTATCGGTTGCACGAAAAGTAAAGCAATTTCAATAGAATAAAAAAATGAAAAAGTGAAAAGTATATGGTCACTCAACGGATGAGAAATATAAAAGAAATCAAATTTTACGCCAGAAATGGCAATATAAACAAAATGAAACGATCAAAAATAAGAAAAGAATGAGAACGCTACATGAATCGGAATCGTATAAAAATCTTGAAAGGGCTCACAATATAATACGGATGAAAAAATTGAGAAGAAATTGCGAATACTTAAAGCAGAAAGTCATAAAGAATATCAATCGAAATAAATTAATGCGGTTGCAGAGAGCATATATAATACGCAGAGGTAAAAAAAATTGGGAAGAATGAAAAATATTAGAAAATTTCGAGACTATAAACATAAAGAAAATTTGAAAAGTTAACAATATATTAGAGAATATGGAAATTGTGAATTATTCAGTAATGCAAAAACAATAAGGAAAGATAGAGAAAGTGATTTTGCTTGTTTTCGTAATAAATTATACACAGACGTATTGAAAAAAAGTATGTGATCCATTTTCGAACTTGAAATATCAATTTATTAAATTCAGAAGAGAAACAGCTTCATTTGTTTGTTGTTGTTGTGTGGGTCTGTTTTTCAATCATTCCGTTGTAATGTTAAATAAGCAAAAAATCATTAATAAAAGCGATTAACAATTTCTAACAAAAATTAATAACTGTCCATCGGATATCTGCTTTACGTACAAAAAATACGCATATAATGGGAAAACTTACAAACTGTCTACAAGTAACGGTCTTAAATTCGTTACTGTACCAAAAACTATTACGGAGCTCACAGACCTTGAATAAAGGATGGTAGCCCCGGTATTAAATTTCATGCAAATTTGGTCATTAAATCCGTATGCATTAAATACGCAATTAGGATTAAATGGAAGTGTGGATAACATTCAAACTGATGTGAATGATATCTTGCAAATTTTACCACGAAAATTTAATAATATGCAGACAATTCAAGTGAAATTGAAAAGACATGTACTTCACAAAAGTGATATTTTGTTTGAAACAGTCAGGCCATAAATGATTTGTAAAGCTCTTAGATATTTTATTAATACACCGCTGTATAAAAAATATGATGTAAAGATTGACGAAAAGTATTTTGATCGGTACGTGAATCTGGATCTTGAAGACAAAGTGGATTTTATTGTCGATGAGAAAGATTTAATGAATGAAAAATTAATTGCAAAAAAAGAAGAAAAATTTCTGAAAAACATTGATCAAGAGATTTTCAATTCACTACCAGGAGACTTATCTCCTTCTCTCATAGCTTAATAAATCCAGTAAATTTGAAACAATCCACCAACCTGTTACGTACCATAAACTTAATTCAAATTATCTTCGCGCCTTTTCTGCCCGAAATAACTAAATCATAGAAATACCTACCTGGCAATGATTATTTGAAAGTGTAAAGCTCGCCAAGTTCCGAAAAAGCTATTCAAGCGCGTCATCTCGCTCCAACCCTCGGATCGTGTTCAAGCTTTCGCGAATACGAGTGATCGATCACGCCACACTACGCGAAAAGTAGCTTTTCGATGTTCGACATGCCGGAAATAGGGAGTGAGTGTGGCGAGTTGGATGTAGACCTTCGGGAGGATAAGTTGTGACCCGACTTTGAACGGGCGTAGTGAATTTTGTCGAATTTATTGAGATTGCTTAGTAGCCAGATTTCGAAACTAACGAAGCTTGAGGGGAAAGCGGCTCTGGATAAAACGACGAAATTGAGCGCTCAAATTGCGCGCCCCATGGTGTATGCGTCTGGTTAGGTTGGTAAGGTGCAGTAAGTTAATTTTCATAAAATAAATTAAATTTAAAATTTGATAACTAAGAGTGGGTTGCAATAAGCTGTCCTAATTATTCCGACGATAAATATTTTATGATTATATAAAAAAAATTGATTCAAAATAATTAGCACCAATTGAATAAATCAAAATACATTGAATATTAGAAAACAAATTTTAATAAATAATGGAATAATTATATAACAAAAGGTGATGTGATTGTTTTTTTTGCAATGGTGACGCGTGTAGTGATGCGTTTCGGTGCTTCTCTTTGCCCATAAAACTCACGACTCGGTGAGCTAGTCGAGGAAATAAAAAAAATGTTAAATCGGGACCGCCACTAAGCGGTCGACTTTGTACCGGTCCCGGCGGCGCGTGTGCACACGAGGCATCCGGGGTCGAGGAGCGTCCAAAATGGTGGAGCCCTGGATCTCGGATCCTCGGGGTTGTGCGCGGAGTCGAGACCGTGACAAATGGCGCCCAACGTGGGGCTTTTCCCATATTCTTTTTTTCTTTGAGTCTATTCTACGGCAATATATACGCAATTCTTTCGTGTTTCAAGTTTTTCTTCGTAAATTCGAAAATCATGTTGTGATGTGTTAGTCGCGTGGTAGTTTGAGTCAAGTAAGCTTTTGTAGCACTTGTTGTCACTTCATACGTTTTGATTCCGTCGCTAACGATTGTCGAACTTATCTAAACCAACTTCTTCTTGAATTTAGTAAATTTGTGCTGAAAACTGGTAGTGTCGCGCAAATTGTTCGATTCATGGGTGAATTCCTTACACATGTACTTCGCAATTTGAGTGCTCGACATCCGGCCCCAGTACAAAAATATATTAACCCTTGTGTCTACACCTAATTAAAATCCGTGTCAAATAGTGCAAGAACACCCGGGTGTACCGGTCGATTCACATACAAAATGTATGGGAATGATTAAAACAGGGGGAAAATTTTCAACGAATATGTATCTAGAAAAAGAGAGGGAAACATCTGGCATTTGTATCCATTCAATTCATTATATTTATTTTAGATCAAAAACGAAACATTGAGAGAGAAGATCGTAAACCTAATACAGCAGGTAAAATTCAGGTAAATCGCGCAGCACACCCGGGTGTACCACTGGAACACCCGGGTGTACACCTGTTTTTACGCAATTTTTACCTGTGTAAACAAAGAGCAAATGGTAGAAGCAAGAATAATGGTGAAGTAAAAGGTTCGAAAAGTTATTTTAACATCCAGCGCAGATAGTATGATCAATACTATGCTCGCTGCAAACCCTTTTGTGGCATGTTTCGCATGCTTTACGTGTCGGTCGTTTTTCTTACATAAATGGCACCTTCCCTTTTGTGGAATGTGACCAGTAGGGTCTCTTACCACCGTATTCGATTGGCCTTCATTCATGCGTTCTATACTTTTCGTTTGAAATATACTTTCAATGACGTTTTTCGAAGAAAAAAATTACGAGTAATGTGTGCTTTATTTTGGACATTTGGCAATACTAACTGAAGACAAAGTTCCTGAATAAACTTTCGACGGGCATCAATTGTACTGTTCATTGAACTATTCTCTTGAAATATCATATAAGCCGCAAGAGCAGAAACACCCAATATAGTATAAAAAAATGCGAGAGGCGATCTTAGTGTTCCACGTATCTTATCCATTTTATCCACACCTCTTTTCGTGTGATTATAATCAATAATGATGAGTGGTTTTTTCACATTGTCTACAAATTCCGCCGTGTAATGATTTGTTGATAATAAAACGACGGCTTTCTTTTTTTTGGGAAAATCAGAGCACAACGTAACGTCGTCTCGAAAACTAAACACACTCTAAAATATTTCTCTTGATCGACCTTTTGGCACTAAAAACTCAGACGGGATAAATGTTCGTTTCTTATTTACAGTGCCAATCATTGAAAGGCTATCACATGTGACAGTTCGGCCGGATTCTTTGAATATGCTGCACATTTCATTTTGATTTTTAATAATGGCATTTTCTTCCAGTTCTATATCCGAATCGACATCATCATTTGTTGCAAAATTATTCTGTCTTTCCTCTTCATTCGCTCAATCACCCGGCTAAAATCAGGATCATTTAGGTGGTCACTTGCCAACACAAAATAAAGTATCACAATTTCACTGTTTAGTAACACAAATATAAAGTTAAAAAAATGCTTGCATCGCTGTCACCGTAAGATTTATTCAATAAGCTTCGTATATGTTCCTCATATTCTAAATTGCGCAATTTTGCAGCTCGTCGTAAATTTTGTCGATTATTTGGCAATGAAACACTACTTTGCTCCAAGTTGAGCACATTATCTTGCTCGCCATCATTATTTTGCACGTTATTTTGAAACATTGTGTACATAAAACAACTATTGGCAATGAAATCCGGCGTCTTACTAAATCCAAAAATTACATTCATGTGGAAAAACACGTGCACACCCGCAATTCTCCTCGAAATACACACAATGACATACAAAACGCATGAAAAATACTGTGTAGTACAACGGCACACCGCGGTGTACCAAGAGTATGTTAGAGGGATTTTAGACTTCACTCCCTTCTAACTCAAATCGTATTGGCCCAAAACACACGAATACGTGTGAAATACCTTCGAAACACAGTAGTTGAGAGGTACTGAGCTCAACAGCGAAGAGAACTGTGAAAAAAATGTGTTGAAATACACCCGGGTGTGCTGGTGTAGACACAAGGGTTAACGTAAAATCTGAAAATTACCCGTTCCTACATCGCTGCTTTTGTGGAGAAAAGCAATCACACACCTTAAAATCATAAATATATAAAACTAAAGTACAAACAAAAACCAACATATTCCATTTAATCAGGTTTAATGTCTGTACAAACTTGCTAAGGTACCTTTAAGTAAAAGTATAACTTTGTAAAAACTTATGTAAAACTTTGTAAAAACTTATGTAAAACTTTGTAAAAACTTATGTAAAAACTTATGTAAAACTTTGTAAAAACTTATGTAAGACTTTGTAAAAACTTATGTAAAACTTTGTAAAACTTATGTACAAATTATGTAAAACCTTTGTAAACCGTACACACACCCTAACACACACAAATCGGTGCCGGTATCGCGTATCTAATATATCGTTTCTTTAATATATCGTCGGCGTAGTGATAACGCAGTTTGATCACTTTAGGTAGTATTAGCTTTATGGGCGTTTCGCTTATTAGCGAGTAATCAGTATCGTCATATAAGTTTTGTATATAAATATCGTCGCGTGTAAATATCATTTCGTCGAATTTAACTTCCCTTATGGAAATATTTAATATATATCGTATCGTATACCGTTTCTTATATAATTCTACATTAGTATATCGGTCCGCGTATTAACGTAATTTTTATAAATAATATTCACTTCCAACATGGACGTTCCTATGGCATTTTGGCCTAATAAGGTGTCTACACCTAATATGTCTAATACTCGGTCTAAAAGTAGCCATTCGTTGGAGTTAGGACGAGACAGCGCCATAAAATCAAATCTTTTGGAATCTTATCTATTTTAGCCTTTGTATCATATCGTGTATATCCTTATAGTATCTTATCGTAGGTATTAATACACATAAAATAGGGTATCTCAATAGTTTTGGATTAGTGATAGTCTGATTTGAGTAATAATTTGTAGATATAACATAATTAGGTAGGGCGTGGTCCCTTATAAGAGTAACAGTCCAACGAGTTTTCCTGATGGCCTCGCGCGTAGTGTTGGTTGCTTCAGTGTGGATGTTGCTCTTTTCATTTTGGTTAGGCTAAAGTATCGGTTTGAAGTTAACGGTAATGAGTTTTCCTGATGGCCTCGCGCGTAGCGTTGGTTGCATCAGTGTGGACGTTAATCCTTCATCATGTACATAAAAGTAAAGTTAATTAGGTATATCTGCAACGCTATTTTTCAGTAATTCTTTGGTCCGTATAATATTTGGGTTTGGAGTCATAAAATGCTAGAGAATTGACGATCTCTGGGGTCTCTTAACTAGTCCGCGTTGAGCGTTTACGTTTGTACATAATGTAAATATTTTGGTTTAGTATATAAGTGTGTAGATAGTATCATATTATTTAATTGCTCCCAGGAAGTGAGACCATCATTTTTGTTTTCTAACCATAGTTCCATGTACTTCAGTCAGTTTCATAAGTCACCTTTCCAACACGCCAGTGTTTAATTTTGTTTGATAATTCAGTAGCCAACCGTCGATAGGTTCCGTTCTTGTTTTAGGCTAGTTCGACTAATTATTTAGTTTTGAAGGCTTATTTCGGGTAAAACTGTCGATCGAGTAGGGTTACCTTAACGTAATACCGTATCGAGGAACTTGCGTGAACATGTATGATGATTTCGACGATAACACGTTTTGACTACATCTGCTGAGCTTCACGTAAGACTTCCCTTTGTTTAAACCCTCCTGGTTCGTTTGAGCAAGCATGATGATTTCGACGTTTAGACGTTTTGACTACATCTGCCTAGCCTCATACCAACCAGGAGATCTTTCCTTAATTAGATTTCATTCATAGCCCGGTTTATCGTGGAGAGACTCTTCTCAGGGCGGGGTCGTCCCCACGTTTGTTACGTACCATAAACTAAATTCAAATTATCTTCGCGCCTTTTCTGCCCGAAATAACTAAATCATAGAAATACCTACCTGGCAATGATTATTTGAAAGTGTAAAGCTCGCCAAGTTCCGAAAAAGCTATTCAAGCGCGTCATCTCGCTCCAACCCTCGGATCGTGTTCAAGCTTTCGCGAATACGAGTGATCGATCACGCCACACTACGCGAAAAGTAGCTTTTCGATGTTCGACATGCCGGAAATAGGGAGTGAGTGTGGAGAGTTGGTTGTAGACCATCGGGAGGATAAGTTGTGACCCGACTTCGAACGGGCGTAGTGAATTTTGTCGAATTTATTGAGATTGCTGAGTAGCCAGGACTAAACGAAAAACGGAGGAACAGGGCGTCCTGCATGGAGAGAAGCGAAAACTAAACATCTTGCAGAAAACAGTTTCGTAGCGTCCGCGTCGTTCAACGTGAATTGATGCAGAGTTCTGCAAAAAGGCAGAAAGAACCGCTGCCCAGTCAACTGTTAGACAAAGTGCATCGATACGCTGTCATAATCTGTGTCGGTGTCATGATTTTCAGAACGGGCGTATTAGGAATGCGTGTCTACAGGGATTTCACTGTTATGCGGCCGGCTATCAAGGAGGCCGAACTAACGAAGCTCGAGGAGAAAGCGGCTCTGGATAAAACGACGAAATTGAGCGCTCAAATTGCGCGCCCCATGGTGAATGCGTCTGGTTGGTAAGGTGCAGTAAGTTAATTTTCATAAAATAAATTAAATTTAAAATTTGATAACTAAGAGTGGGTTGCAAAAAGATGTCCTAATAATTCCGACGATAAATATTTTATGATTATATAAAAAAAATTGATTCAAAATAATAAGCACCAATTGAATAAATTAAAGTACATTGAATATTAGAAAACTAATTTTAATAAATAATGGAATAATTATATAACAAAAGGTAATGTGATTGTTTTTTTGCAATGGTGACGCGTGTAGTGATGCGTTTCGGTGCTTCTCTTTGTCCATAAAACGCACGACTTGGTGAGCTAGTCGAGGAAATAAAAAAAATGTTAAATCGGGACCGCCACTAAGCGGTCGACTTTGTACCGGTCCCGGCGGCGCGGGTGCACACGAGGCATCCGGGGTCGAGGAGCGTCCAAAATGGTGGAGCACTGGATCTCGGATCCTCGGGGTTGTGCGCGAAGTCGGGACCGTGACAAACCTTATGAATATTCAGCAAATAAATAATGACGAAGTTCTCTTAGTTGATCATAATAAGGATATCACAGAAAACCATTCACCAATTGCCAATATTATTGCACCAGGACAAAATAAATGTCAAATTCTATGGCATAATATACGACGATTTGGATGAATTATGCTCTCCTAAAATGTTTGCAGAAGTTGAAATGAGCGTACCTAAAGATGTATCTTATGCAGATCGCATTAAGTCAGAAGTCACGTTTTATCATTATCATTATCTAAAAAGAGTCGAAAGACCATATTTATTAATACTATAGAAGAACGAATATTTATGTTGAAATTGGAAATTGCGCTAAGGTTTGTGAAGAAAGATTCCACTGAGATATATATGGACGATGTTTTTGAAAACTACAGTAAAATAAATAGAAAACTTGATGGAATTTGCTTAGCCAATTATGCTGCTAATTTTGGAACAAGCAAAAGTAAAAGCTCCAATGTTGATAATGATGAATATTCATGCTAATACCAATGATAGTATTTTACGAAATCGACAGAGATCTGCAATTATTAGATATCGAAGATACAAGTTAGTGCAAGATCCAGCGAATTACTATAGAGAACAATTATTATTACTTTTGCATTGGGGAAATGAAAAAGTAGAAATTTAACAAGTTGATTTTAAAACAGTGTATAATAATAATATAAAAACTATAATAGAAATTCAAGCAAAATTTTCAATAATCAGTGATGAATCTATCGACAAAGCTTCAGAGCAAGTAGAGTACGACAATTATAAAAAAAATAATGATAATGAAAATGATGAGCAATGTTGTGATGATAAGCTTTCTGAAAATCAA
The DNA here is from genome assembly GCA_963942545.1 of Oxycera nigricornis. Lineage (NCBI taxonomy): Eukaryota > Metazoa > Arthropoda > Insecta > Diptera > Stratiomyidae > Oxycera > Oxycera nigricornis. The sequence continues at coordinate 55,433,966 of OZ012662.1, forward strand.
TGTGTTTTTATTTTTCAACAAGGCGATGACGCGAAATCGATTCAAAGTAAACCTTAAAAATCAAAAAATAAAACGCGATATACAATTCCAATGAAAGTACAAGAACCTGAACTTTGGAATATGATGAAAGACGTAAACACAAAGCAAAACGAATTTGCTTTGCATATTTTAAATTGTTTTAAAATAGGTAAAACTCACACACCGACTCAAAAAACGACGACGAAACAACCCAAGACGAATATGAACAGACATACAATGACGAATACAAACAGACATACTCGTATAAAGAGGATGACAACCAAATTTTAACTATCTCAAACAAGAACAATTGGAAGACATATATTTTTTTAGACTGAAGCGCTATTTGCTACCATACTTTGAATATGTTATGAGGAGCGGAGAAACCTTAAAGTTTTTGGTGGGTACTGGTTCCAACAAGAACAATATTCAACCGCGTAATATAAGACGCCCGATTCCCAATGAAAAAACATTCCTTGCAAATTCCGTCGGTGGAAAAGTTAGCATCATCGATCACACTTTCGTACAAATATTTGGACCCGACTTACCTAAACTGAAATTTTTTATTCTCCCGTCCTCTGATGAGATAATTGGTAACGACACTATTATGTGTTTGAATGCCATTATTCACACGAGCAAAGGACATATGATGCTAAATTCCAATCTCAAAATTCTGTTGAAGGAACACCTATCCGAAACAGTTAACTTCATAAACCTTAAATCGGACCATCCCAACGAAGACCAGACTCGTAGCACTAAACACAATTCACAGACACCGTAAACTTTTATCTGAACCGGAGGAGAAGTTAATCTATTCTATACGGGTTATGGGCGAAACTAGAACACCTACGGACGACCAGCCAGCAAGAAAATCCTACCCGTATCCAAGAGCTTTAAATCACGAAGTAGAAAAGCAAATTAACAAAATGCTCAACGATGGCATCATTAGGCCTTCCAATTCGCCCTACGATTCTCTAGTCTGGATTGTTGGCAAAAACCTGACGCCGTGAAAGGAAATATCGACTAGTCATAGACTACCGAAAACTCAACACTGCTATAATTGCACATGCCTATCCCATATCTTAATAAATGAAATCTTGGTCAACCTCGATGAAAAAAGCCTTTTCTCAATACTCGATCTCAAGAGAAGTTTCCATCAGAAAGCAGTTTTCATCAAGGAATCTGATTTTGAAAAAAACGGCGTTTTCTGTAAGTAACGGAAAAATCCGCACTCAATATTACAGCAAACTCTTGACGACGTACTCCGAGAGCATATCTGCACGCGTTGTTACGTCTATATTGACGATATTATCGTCTTTGGTAAGAATGAGAAACAACATCATGAGAATTTGAACAAAATATTCAATACTTTTGAGGCTGCAAACTTCAAAATTCAATTGGACAAATGTGAATTTCTTCAGACGGAAGTGCAGTTCTTAGGATAAAATAAAAAGGTACTGACAATTGTCAACATGCCACCACCTAAAACCCTAAAGAAACTTAGATCATTCCAGGAAGTGTCCGCCTACTATCGCCGCTTCATCCAAGATTACGCAAAGATAGCAAAGCCACTGACAATTACCCTACGAGGCAAAGACAGGTGTGTATCTGAGAGGCTGAGAAACCAAAAAATTTCCATAAGAAATTTAAACATTTCCTCTGACAGTCCAGCTGCTATCCAATCACTATCCAGCGTGTATACCCCATCCAAAATTGCAATGGAATGTCGTTCACAATTAAACATGATATCGCTTCATTGTGAAGTGATTCTTTGCTGGGTATCGGGGCATAGCACGAACAGGCACTGAGCTCCAAGAGGATACACTTCCACCCAAAGTCGGCCAACCTCTAGCTTCCATAAAGCTAAGATTAGAGCAAAACCACATAGAGGCTGCAAATAGGGCCTGGCTACTTGAAGGAACCTATAGGACAACCAGGCAAACTTGTCACGCACAGTCCTCCAAACGCACCAAGCGGCTTCTTAACACGAGCCGCGAAACCTTGAGCTCAATCGTATCCGTACTGTCTGTCTGATTGGCAGACACGAAGAAAGATTGGGTGTTCTTTTCAACGATTTCTTCTGAAGTTGCAAACGAGGAAGTGGCAATCAAACACTTTCTGTGCTCATGCCCAGCACTATCCAGGAAACGCATGCAAACCTTAGGTTCACCTTTCCTGGACAGCCTCACGGATGTAGCTGATTTAAATATTAGCTGCATAGCCAACTTCATACGAGAATCAAAATGGTTCTCGGCATACTATAGGTTCTAGTGCCATCTCAATCTTTTGTGGTATCACAATGGGCCTATAGTAGCCTAAGTGAGCCATTCTTGGATAAAGGAGGCTGCCACTACAACCAATCAACTAACCACTCTAAACATAAGCCCATTCATTTGGATTCATAGGCTTTAATGGCTTTCAATAAACTAAAAAACTGTCTTATTTCAAAATATTTTCTGAAAAAAATTGAACTCACGACCGACGCCTCCGACTACACAACCGGCGCGGTCCTTTCACAAGGTAAGTGGCCAAAAACCTTTCTTTCTCGCACGTTGACAAAAACAGAATAAAGCTACGCAACGAACGGGAAGGAACTGCTTGCTATTGTGTGGACTCTGACTTCGCTAAGGAACTATTTTTATGGCCCTCAACGGGCTACTATTTTCACAGACCACCAGCCCTTGACTTTTGCTCATTGCAATAAAAACACGTATATTAAACTCAAAAGGTGGAAACCCTTTTTAGAAGAGTTTCATTATGAGTTTGAATACAAACCAGGCAGGACTAAATTAGTTGTAGATTCATCGTCAAGACCACCGCAACAGACTCTTACAAATTCGCTTACACCCACCAAACACAGTCATGACAGCCCACCACTATAACTGATAACCACTGTTGAAACACCAATCAACGCAATAATTTTCTATTTCGGATCCACCTTTACGTATATGTACGCTAATGTTCAGATATTGGACCACTCCAACGCTCACATAAAAAAATTCCACACAGGACAAACACGGCTACAGGACGGTAACTTTATGGTCATACTTGTGATCAAACTTGACCAGTACGAATGACTGATATAACAAATTGAATCAATCCTCAACCTCCCTACATTGCAACTCAACTCTCTTTCCTCATACCCAATAAACGAGGTTCAACAAATTCACCAACAAAATTTGAAACCGAAAAAGATTCGAAGAGCACTAAATTTCATTGGACTGGCAAGTCCCCCATTTTTATCAAAATTCGAAATTAAAATTGCTACAGATATAATAAATAAAGGCATGTTACCATATTCTATAAAAAAAGAGGCCCTAAATTTTTCTGAATTTAAAATCATAGCGAACTCATCTTCAATTCTGTACATTTTAAATATTCCATTAGCTACGCCAGAAATTTATCAAACATTGTTATACAAACCAAATAAAAGAGAAAAACTTTTTAATGAAATTCTTCACAATAGAATTGCAAAATCAAATACAAAGATTTTTGGCATCAAAAAAGGATGTGAAACCGGAAATTGCATATCCATTTGTAAACAAAATATTTTAAAAGACATCAGCAAAACTCCTTGTATCCCAAACCTCCTCAAAAGTGTAAGCGCTATGTATTCGAGGGTCAGCAGTCAACACATCTCAACCGTCTACCAAATATCTTCCGGCACAATACTCCTCAATCAATTTTCCGGCAATCTAACTACATAAAACCACCTCTATAAACGGATAGCCATTCATCTCTAGTGAAACCTTGCTTTTACAAGAACTACCACCATCCTTCAACGAGCAACCGAAAACAAGTTTAGAGAAACTATCTCCCTGGAAACGATGCATGAAATCCAAATCAACAACACAAGGACAATCAATTTAATGAACTCGGGAAAGGACAAACACCTGATCACTACCTAAGGCCTTATTATATTTATGGGGCTTGTTCTGTTCCTCTTAATTATCTGACGCACATGCGAAAAACAAAAAAAATCAAAATCATTCGAGAGAGGAAATATCACGAGATAAAATGCAATCTTCCGAAGCTGCGGAATTAGGTTAACCTTCAAAAGGTCTTCAATTTTACTGACGTTACCGTGCTTTGGGTCAGATTTGACCCAGTAGTCGAATTATATCAAAAACAAAGAATAGCTTTTAAATGTATTTATTTTATATTATGTTTATATTATATGGAATTCTTATTTCTTTTTGTATAACAGTTAGAGTTTTATGCATCTATATTAGACGGACTTTATATCGTTTTTAGATATATTTTCATTTAAAAAGGAAACTCGCGGGAAAGAGCAAAGTAAATAAAGCAAAGTTAACTCTTATTACAACCGGTACATACAACAAGTGTATTAAAATGTTTTTGACACACAATTTTTTTACAATCCACACAAAGTTGACAACGGCTTCTTTTGGGAGCTTTTTTAGCTGAACTAGTGTTATATTTCTGTTTTTGAGTCGAAGTTGATAGAGTCTGTATATTTTCACTAGATTCACGAATCTTTTTTGCAATTACTGTTGAAAAAGGTTCTCTCGATAATGTTTTCCTGTTTTTTATATACGGTGTAACCAATTGCATACCCAGGTTTTCCAAATAGTATCGGCTTCTTGAAAGGCACCTTTCTTCCAGTTATCATTGTCAGCCGTGAATAGCACAAATACATTGAATGCTGATATGTCTACCATGTTACTAAATACTACTGGAGGCCATCGTTTTGTCTTTCTTTTGCAAGTAAAACAGGAGACAGCTTTACCCAGTGTATCTACGCCGCCTTTATATTTATTATAGTCTAAAATAACAACAGCCTTTTTATCAGGGCGATCACTTACTTCTGAGCTGTGATGCAAAGTACTAAGGAGATTCACAGATTTATTTTTCTTGCGGATGTACGACACAAGTGTAGTATCTTTGGTAAAAGCAAAATATGATGAATACAACGGTCTTCCCTTAGTCGCTACTATTTCTTGAGGTAATTCCGGCTTATTTTTACGCATAGTCCCTACTACAGTTATTTGTTTTTCTAACAATTTTTGTCCAAGTTGATATGAAGTAAAGAAATTATCCACAGTAAGATTATGCCCTTTGAGACCCTACGTCAAACCAAGGACTACACGCATGGCTTGGTTCTTTTCAGGCAGACCTCCTATTTCTTTACCCGTATACGGTTGGATATTCCAAACGTAACTTGTAGCAGAATCACATAGAACCCAAAAGTTGATGCCATATTTAGCTGGTTTCGAAGGCATATACTGCCTTACTCTGAATGCTACAAGCTGCTCGTCCACTGTTACGTTTTCAGAAGGATTATGAAATTTGGGTAAAAGGTCAACCCACTGGTTCCACAGATCTCGAATAGGGGTAAATTTATCCAACGATCGCAGTTCAGATCGAGCTTCTTTGATATTATCCTCTAGTTCAGAACATGACTCATTACTATCTGACACATCTTCTAATAATACCGCTAATATTTCACTGTCACTTATTTTTTTAGATGTAGAATGTTTTTTTGCAGCTGTACCCTACGGGACGCGTTGTTGAACTGATGTTTACGGCAATTCTGAGAATAGTGTGGGTATAACAAAACGCGTCGTTGAACTGATGTTTACGGCAATTCTGAGAATAGTGTGGGTAGAACAAAACGCGTCGTTGAACTGATGTTTACCACAATACTGAGAATAGCGTGGGTAGAACAAAATAACATATTATTCAAAAAGTCATACGATATGTACCATAAACAGTTGGGACGATAAAAGATGTTCTGTGCGCTTGTTATTACTTGGGGTCAATTCTGACCCAAACCCCGTTAGAGTAGAAAAGTTTATACGAAGAATAATACAAACTTGTTTGACAAAATTATTTCGAAAATAAGTACATTTTAGCGATTCATTAAAAGTCGTAGAATATCAAACTCGTCGAACGCTTATTTCGAAAGAAAATTATATTTCTATGCCAAAATGGATCAAAATTGACCCGAGGACCGTATGAAGGTTAAGAAAAGTTCCTTGTTTTCAATTTTAGTCAGTTGAGAACTAGAACCTTCGGAATAAACACATAAAAATCCGAATTATTTGTTTTTTTTCCTGACTTTTGTCGCCAACTAAAACTTAAATTGTATGCGTATAGGATAGTGGCTTGGAGCCGGTTGTGGGGGCGCCTATTGATCGTGAGCTGGTTTTTTATGAGATGGCGTGATCTTCATGAAGCGACCAAGTGTTGTGAAACATTTCCATCTATTTCGCCTACAATGTCGAGACACATTTTTTGCAAGTGTGCTCGAGGGAAAAAAACTACAATTTATTATTATTGAATCTTTTTTTATAAGGAGTAAGTAGTTTCAGTTTGATCAAGTAATATGAAGTGGTAAAATGCACATCTTTTTTAACGGTAAAAGCAACAGCAAGATAGGAAAACTACGGCGTCTAATAGTTCTTTGGCTCAAAAAAGTACAAAACATTGCATTGCGGTGAGTTTTACGAAGTGGAGAAAATTTTATATGAATGGTTTTTAAGAAGCAAGAAACGAAATCAAAGGCAGTGTATCAACCAGAAAAAATGTACGGGAAATTGAATTTAAAGTTAATGATGGCTGACTACGAAAATAAAATAGCTAGGACATTCGTATGTTAAAAATGAGTACTTAAAAGTTTTCACGCCGAGTGGACTTAGTTCAATCATATCTAGAAAAGTTTCACAATCAAAGAAAAGTTTTGAACAGAATATAGTGAAAAATTCGGATAGGGAACTCTTTGAAATAGTGACACACCGGAAATTTTAATGTATTTCTATCGCAAGTCTACTTCACTTTCAAAGTCAAGAGAAACAATGAGACCCACTTCCTTTAAATTGAATGGAATGAATACGATTGACGTGCTTAGTTTTTAGTTCGACGAATTACTGACTGACTTAGCCTTTAATTTTGAATTTCTAAAAATTGTCTGGTATGGTACCCAATAGTTATTTTTCGGCAAAATAGCAATCTGAAAATTGTATCATATTCTAGAAAAAGTTCTAAGGTCACGTTTAATTTTAAAATATGATCTATCATGTAATAAATGAAACATTAAGTCAAATTAATTCGAAAATGTTAAATTTTCGAGCAGATGAATTACATTACGTTCGTTATGTGCATATTTAAAAAAAAACAATTTGAACCAATTTGTTTTTAAATGCGAAATAAACTTATGAACCTCACCTATACTCTCATGTAAAATTCAATCTGCATTATTTATCGATTGGATATGCGCGCATTTGAGAATGAAGTCGAATTTCTTTCCATCAAAATCAAGCCATCAAGAGTGCCGCAACTTTCCAGTAAGCTCTACATTAATATTAAATATATTAAACATAATAACAACAAAACCCCTTGTCGTAAACCAAATTGTATACCACCACACACTTTGGAGCCGTTTATGCTAGCGCTCTTTTGTCCTTCACGCATCGATGTGAAAAAAACAAATAACGTAGAAAAGGCTTTTTAACCTACCCCCACCACCCACCGGTTGATCCGGGTGAATATTCAATCAAACCAAATTACCCACCATCCACCGAAAGCATTATTTAAAGAAGTAGTATTTTCGTGATTGTATTTCATATATTTAATATTTATGTAGATATTACTAGGAAGTTGACCGTGTGGACCTCAAGGGTCACACCTCGCGGCTTGATTTTTTACGTTTTTACAATTTTTCTTAAAATTAAAAAACAGCTCAAACGAATTTTTTAAAACATGAAAAAATCATGAGAATGTAGAGATGCAACGATTGACATTGTAGCAAATATTATATTTGGTTCGCGAGATATAGAGAATGACATGAATGCCCTTGAAGGTCATGATCACTTGATGATTTTAATTTTTAATTTAATTTTTTTCATGATCATTACAAATAAAAATTGGTGTTTTTTTCAAACACAATTTAGAATATTTAAATTTTATAAACATTGATCACTGCATTTTGCAAATCAAGCTAAAAATTTATTGTTTATGAAAAAAAACCTTAATTTTTTGCACTTTTTTTAGTAAATTAAAAAACGGCTCAAACGATTTTTTTAAAAGTTCAACGGAATCACATAAATTTTAATACGCGTCGATTGACACCTTAATGATGAAAATCACATGTTTGGTTCGTGATATATAGCGCATAACAGCAATGACCTTCAAGGGGTCATAACAGCAACCCCCCGCCCGAAGTTTCCAAACACTAATCAGCTCTTAAGATTGCAAAGACGCTTCGATTGACACCTCAACAAAGTCGATACGACTTTGTTTACGTGAGTTATGCTCGTAGAAAAACTGTCCGCGAACTCACGTACGTACGTACATACACACACACACACACGTACATACTTCTTTCTAAAAACACTTGAAATATACTCTAAAGACCTCAAAACTTGAAGAAAAGTTGAAAATTTCAATTTCGATTTTCGAGGCGATTACAAGATCTTCCCATATACTGGGAAGTTAATAAATTTTAAATCCTCGTAAAAAAATAAATTTTAAACCGGATTTGCACAGCACAGTAATACAAGTTTATAAAATTTATAGTATCTTATCAGTATTTGAAGAGAAACCAGCAAATCCTTGTTCCATGATTCCAAAAAATATTAAATTAAAAAATAATAATTCAAAGTCACAATGTAAAAAGTGTTCACAAGTGATATTACCTGATTATTCTTATTCTAAAGACATTGTAGTTGAATCAATCAAAGTTGAATAATATTTGTATAATTTGAGCAGATTTTTAATTATTTAAGTTTTATCATGGGTTAGAACCTCCTGGTCTATTCGACAACTTTCGTCTCTTAGTGTGCTTTTGGTTAACGACTTGCTAACACTATTGTTGCACATTAGTGGAGGTTCTTGTTTCCAGGCTTTTTGGCCGGTACCATTATTAAATGGGATTTTTAATAGTTTTTACTGTAACGTGTTTTAATTTTAATAAAAAAACTGCTTAAATTTTGAAAACCAAAAAAAATTCAAATTTACATTTGTTGTAATTACCGCTTTGAATGATACAATGTTTTTAGTCGAAACTTTGCAAGATCATAAACTTTAAAAAGCTTTCATCAAATAAAAAATTGCAGTTTTCAGTAGTTTTGTTCTTTAGTGTTTGTAAGATTTCAATCACTTCCTCCATCATCATACGTAATGCTTTTTGCTTTTTACATGCAATTAAACCGATTTTTGACTGCATATTCAAAAATTTTCAAGACCAACTGAAAATAAGAAATAAGTATTAGCCTGATTTTTGGAAAATTGCGAAAAACTACGAACTCAAAGATTATGCTGAAGTCATGGCGACTTTGAACACAACTATTCAAAATGGCCACCACGCGACAAAATCTCTTCAGTGGGCGTAATAACAAAGCTGCATTCATTTTTGGTAGCGCTCTTTTGTCTTTCAAGCATCGATGTGAAAATAAGAAATAACGTAGAAAAGGCTTTTAAACCTACCCCCACCACTCACCGATTGATTGGCGCAAAATTCGATGCCGTTTCCAAATAAAGTAATTTTAGGTGTCCCGAAATCTGTAATACAATGTTTCACTATAGTCTCAGCAGATTCATCTGGAATTTAATTACTTCGTCGTGTATCGACAATCAAAATATGTATGTTTCTGTCGCTTGTGCTATCAAAAGAATCCACCAAATTCACTGAAATTTTTCGATTGATTTATTACATAAAGTGGTTATCGACATGGGATTTTTATGAGGTTTCCGAAAAATTCATTCATTCCTGACAGTTCAAGAATTTTGTGATGAATTTCTCGACACACTTCTGCATGTTGCTGTGACCACAGAGTGTTGGACCTGCGGTCACGAAAAATTTATTTGACTTAGACATCAATGCTGAATGGCGCAATGATGCCTGCTAAGCCTTAGCGTGTGGGTGTTGTTCTTGCGGATTTAAAGACTAGGCCCGTGTTGATCCATTCTACTTATTTATTGAGAGAGAAACATGAGAACATGGAATGGGAATCAGGATTGGGCGAGGGTATTAAGCATGGAAAAAGAAATTAAATAATCGTTTCGTTGAACAAAAATATATCAATTTATTTAAAGTACTTCAAATTAAAACTAACATATGCAAAAATAATACAATTCGAAATAAAAATAACTAAAAATGAAAAGAACAGGATGATGGAGTGAGCCAAAAGAAGTCACATTTTTTCTAAACAAAAATAATATTAATAATTATAATAAAAAAATTCAACTTAAATCCAACTCAACTGGTGATGAGCGCTCTTCATAGCACTCACTAGCCTCTTTCATCTTCTTTCTTTTTTATATAAAAAATAGTAATGATCACATTCTGCTTTTCCCATTAATCTAATCTCTTTTTACATGTACACAATTCATTATGTCATGATTACATTTTCTGCTAATTGATCGCTTGATTATTCATATTCAAAGCGAAACTACTCATTTTTACATCAAAATATCCCAATGTTCATCTATGACTTTTATGGTCATCATCAAGAAAATTGTTGAAAATTGTCTTGAGTTCCACAATTCACAATTTGACATCAGATGTATGTTATCGAATATTTTTATGTGTTTCCTATTTAGGAATTCTTTGTTCTAAATGTGTTTACTCTTTTACAACAAAAAAATCTTTTGTTACAATTGCAGTTATATTTTTGTGATCTGAACTTCTATTCCTTTCTCTCAAATATTGTAAGAAATTTCCTTTATTTATAACTGGATTTTAAACTAGTGGGAAGAATGCAAGTTGATCAGTCACTACTTATAAATACTTCATCAAGTCCAAGCTAAATTGGACAAAAAAACCGCCTCACGTTTGAATGGTCGATAAAACTAATCACAAGAATCTACGAATGCTCCACACGTTGGTTGCTTATTATACTGCAATTCACATTTCGCTTATTCTTCCATTCCCAACAGAAAGCTCCCATCATCCACACGCCGCGCACCAACGATGTAACACAAACCCTTTCTTGCTGCCGCATAATTTACTTTAGCAACTTTTTTTATAAGTCTATTCAACTTCCAGTTCTACAGTGAATCTTTCATTTATTTTTTTCTTCGTTTAGTAAAACCACTACTTCACTTCACAAAAAAACTCTTTCGTTCACGGCGATCTCTTTTTTCCTTTTTTACATCTGAGCCCCTCAGCTTCCTAAACTCGAGACCTTTTTTGATCTTTCCCTTCGTCATACATTCCCATCTGTTTGGGGCCGGGTGGAAAAAGTTTCCGCTGTCTTCCAGTTGGAATCGGATTGCAGATTTTCCTGGTTGCCAAGTCATGGAGAACCGCTATTTGATATTGAATTTTTCATCTTAATACAACTGCAAGCTGCAGCCAGAACAGGGAAGAAGAAGAAACAGCAAGAAAGGAACAAAAAAATCGGGTCTGATCTGAGATTCAAACCGGCCTCCCTATTAAGGGGATGCAGCAGCGCTCTCTAAAGGCTACATAACTGCTGATGACCTTTAGTGCAGTTTGATATTGCAAATTATTCGCCACATTCGTGAGGACGACTTCGACTTCACATTACCTGGCTGATGTTAGATTCTAGGCACGGATTTTTTGTGCATGATAAATGCCCAGTGAATATTTATGGTCGTCTTCTTACTCGTCTACCACGTTGCCTGTCTTTTGCGTTATTTAGCAGCCCATTTAGCAGCAAAATAGTCTGCAACGCTACTTGGTACATGATTCCTCAATCAAACTCTCGAACCTAGCGAGAAGTCTTTCCCGCCATCTCCATTACAAGTGCCAAACATACATCCAAACATAGACTGGCCAGCACAGTTCAAATGCCAAAAATCGCTAATTCATAATTATGCTAATTCAATTTCATATTTCAATATTTCTTAATTGTACAATCAGCAAAACTTATAAGTTAATTGATAAATTATTTCATAATCCTGCAATTAGCAAAACTCATAAGTACATTCGCATATTATTTCGTAACTTCGCCAGTTATGAAGAAAAAGAACCTAGGTTCATAAATACATTGTACGACTTATTCCCGATATTGCAAAGCTCAGACCATGTAAATGCTAATTGTTCGTACTAGCATTTATTATTGCTGACAAATTGTGCCAAACCGATGTACAATGTTAAGATACCAATTGTTGATTAAGAAGTTGTAGTCAGGACTCGATACGAATAAAATTGTGAATTTCCAAGAGAACCACTTGTTCATTTTTTTATATTTTACAAAACGAACCTAAGATACGTTCGTCGCGTGCCCCCTTTGAGTGTTTTTTAATTGTAGTGGCAGCCCTTTTATCCAAAAATGGCTCACTTAGGCGAAGATAGGCCCATTGTGAACCTACGGGATGACGAGAACCACTTAAGTTCTCGAACGAATTTGGCTATGCAGCTTATATTTAAATCAGCTACTTCCATGAGGCTGTCCAGGTAAGGTAAGGCTAAGGTTTTCATGCGTTTCCTGGAAATTCCTGGGCAGAAATCATTGAAAGCAACACCCAATCTTTCTGCGTGTCTGCCAATCAGATAGTGCCCCGTCAGTACGGATACGATGGAAATTATGGTTTCGCGGATCGTGTTAAGGAGCTGCTTGGTGCGGTTAGAGCACAGTGCCTGCCAAGTTCGCCTGGTTGTCCTACAAGTTTCTTCAAGTAGCCAGGCCACGCTTACTTGTTATGTAAGTGTATACTCCTGGCGCTTAGTGATAGCCCTTGCTAGAGCATCTGCTTTGCAAATTTCCGGTATATCACTACGCACCAGTACCCAGCAAAGAATCACTTTACAGTGAAGTAACATCACGTTCAGTTGTGAGTGCCATTCCATTGCAATTTTAATTGAGGTGTGCACATTCGATAGTGATTGGACAGCAGCTTGACTGTTAGAGAAAAGTTTTGAATTTCCTGTGGAAATTTTCTGCTTTTCCATCTAGTCTAATGCCTTGTATATCACAATGACCTATGCCTGAAAAATACTGCAGTGTTCAGGTAGCCCAAAGGATAGTTTCAGGCCTATCTGTTCTGAGAACACGCCAGAGCCAACTCTTAAATCCATTTTTGATCCATCATTGTATGATGCCGATCGAATCCTGTATCTCACTTCTTTCTATAGTGCAGTCATCCCTACTAGGGTTTAAAGTCAGAACCATGGTGAAAACAAGGAATTAGAGAAGAAATTCCTGGCGTTGATTCATAGCTCCGTAGTATTGTGGAGTGGTCATTGTTCCTTTTATGCCAAGTATGTAAACCTTTCAAATGAACCGCAGAGCACTTAGTCTGCTGTCTCGATAGTAGCTCAGTTGAAAGCCTATTTAATAGCATAAACAAAGCCTTTGTTGGAGTAGTGCGTACAGCCCCGGTAATTGCAAAAGCTGCAATCCTTCTCACCTTGTTTAGCAGGCTTACATTTGATGATTTCGCCATAGCAGGCCACCAAATAACTGCGCCATTCAATTCACCATTTCCATATAGAGCCATTGAAAATTGGTTCATAACCAATTTTGAGTTTCAATCCCCACCTTTTTCCATGGGCTCTTTTTTCAGCAGTAGGTTGAACATGCTGTTTTGCGCGCTCTTTCTTCTATGTTCGCTTTCCACGCGAGCTTGGAGTCCAGAATTACACCTAGATGTTTGACCTGATCAGATGGGTTGACACTTATATCATCAAGCTTAGGTGGGATATATCGTGGAATTTTATACCTTCTCGTGAAGAGCACAAATTTCGTTTTCTTTGAATTAATCTTCAGACCGCACTCTTTGCCCCACTTGGTGAGAATACCCAGGGAAAAGTTAAGTCTTTCAGATAGGGTGTTACCAAATTTGCCCGATATTGCTATTCCAACACCGTCGACACAGGCTACGACTTTGACACCAGCCGCTTCTATTTTTGACAGGAGCTTGTCTACCAATAAGTTCCTTAGAAGTGGTGATAGCACGCCACATTGTGCTGTGTCTCTACAAGTCCACCTTCTAAGGTTCTGTTTCCAAGTGTGGCGTTGATGTTCCTGCTGCTAAGCAGTTGTCCGATGAACCCACTAAAGGTTGACATGGACATTGCTCTCCCCAAGTGCTTCACCAATAGCCTCATGGCTGACATTGTTGAAAACTGTTGACGTATCTTCTTTGACGCTTAGCGATTTTTCGATGTAGCTGGTGAGCGAGTGAAGAGGTGTTGCAACCGATTTCCCTTTTGTGTATACATGCAACGCATTGGAGAGTGGTTTTAGAGCAACACTCAGAAGGATCTCTATCAGTCGTTCCAGAATTTTCAGCGGAAAAGGGTCGAGGGCGATAACTCCCTAGTCCTTAGATGAGAAATGAGATATTTTGTCCGCTTTGAGTATGAAGACTATCTTAGCTTCTTTCTACCACTGTGTAATGTAAGCTTTCCGTAGGCATGCTTTCAAAATAGCGTTTAGCCATGACAGTGCGGTATTGATTCGCTGTCGGATCTGAAAAGGTGAGATATTGTCCATGCCAGGGGATTCAAATAGTAGAAATGAGCTAATTGTCCGGCGCAGGAGCCTGTCATTTACAGACACATTGGTTCACAAACAGCTCGAGAGCATATGTGTATCTCATTTGTCAGCCACATTCTCACTAACTGGGAAGTGTGTATCCACGAGAATGACTGAATTTTATTTTAGACTCCATTTGCAACTTTAAAAGACCATCGAAATGAGGGGCAGCTTGTCATGACTTTTCGCAATTGACAGACATCCTCAGAGTTTTCTTTTTTTGCACCAAAATTTCTGCAAGAGGTGCGTTTGACTTTTCTGATGGAGCATTTAAACTCCTTCAGTTTAAGTTCAGTCACTGAATTCTATAGTTAAATTAAAGGACTTCCTACATTCCTTCTGCAGCTCCGCATTGTCACTGTCCACCATAGAGGCTTATAATTCCCCCTAGACTTTGTTGGACTACAAACAGATCTTGCTGTTTCATTGAAAGCTGATATAAGGGTCCCAATGGGTTCCTCAAGACCACACGCATTTTTAATCTTTGAAGGTTCACCTTCAAGCGCAGACTCCAATACTGATTGGTATTTTACCCAATCCATCTTCCTTTTCTTGATGAAGGTTGAACGCACATCGTGAAGAAGTCTCTGTGTAAAGATAGAAAACTTCAAGTGGGCCAGTCGTTTGCATAAAGTCACCAAGAGCTTTCTGTTATGTTTAGAGTTTGCCTGAAAATGACCTTCCTTGATAGCGATGTAGCTAACAAAGCTATCGTAAAAAAATCAAATCAGAACCTACGGGTACTTACGAACTACGCCAACAAGGGCATTTTTATGCTTTTAAATTGGCTCCTTACCCAACAGCAGGTCAAAAACTCCGAAATTTAATCAAAAACTCTACATCTATGGCGTGAGAGAAATATTGGCCACTCCACCATACTGTGGAGAGATGGAACAACGTCAGAGAAAGTAGACGTTGTTTCTCCGATTCCCTGTTCCCACCATGATTTCAAGCTTGGCTAAAATATTATAAAAGAATATCTTACACAACTTTAATATTATTTGACCCTATACTAAGAACCGGGCCATTGAGATAATCCTAGACATTGAAAAGCAGATACCTTAGCGAGAGCTGCCATGGAACTCCAGTATCATACACTAACCCCCGAAGTCAGCTATTCACTAGCTTCCAAGAAGTAAAGATTGAAACAGCATTACACAGAAGTTGCAAATAGCGCCTGGTTACTACATGAAACCTATAGAACAACCATGTAAACTTGGCATTCACTGCGTTCGAAATGCACCAAGCAGCTCCTAAATACGTGCCACGAAACATTAAGACTCATATCATATCCGTACTGAAAAGGCACTGCATGATTGGCAAACATGCAGAAAGATTGGGCGCTCAATTCAAAAATTCCTGCAGGGATGCATATTGGAAGAAAAGTAAGGAACGGTCTAACCATATAAAAGACGCATGTAAACTTAAGGCTCACCTCTCCTGGATAACATCACGGAAGTCGCTAATTTCAAAATTATCTGGATGATTCATTTGAGAACCTAAATGGTCCTCATCATCCCGCAGCTAGGTTCTAGTGCCATCCCATTTTTCTGTTGTACCACAATGGGCCGTTTGTGGCCTTGGTGAGCCATCTTTTGATTAAGAGGACTGCCACTACAACCAACCAATCAGGACCATGTGGCTTAGTAGTTTGAATTAAATTTGAATTATCGCTTAGCTATTTTTTTTAGTGTCGAGCTGACTTGTGGAGAATGTGCTTCCAAATAGATCGTCTTATAGTTTTTTTCGGGATATTTTGCTACAGGTAATTGAGGATCGGCAAGGATCCAATTCCCGTTTCGGGATACGTTGTCAGGGCAATCTCGATGCAGGAACGATTGGTGCTCTTGATATTCCTATTCTGATGCCGTCTTTATGGGTGAAAGACGAATGCCAACTGCCAACCGTGGCTAAAATCGGCTGTGGGTGAAAATCACACATATCAAAGTTTCAGTCTTGACGGATCCAATTCACGTGCCAACGCAGACATTCAAGTTCAGAGAAAAAACTCTTTCGCAAACATATCAAATTCAAGCGGTTGAATATTTTTAACGTCAAATTTCAACCCGAGCTCGCGCTTACTATTTGTAATTAAAAAATCTTGAAATAAAATGAAAAATTGGTTTTGCTACAGTTGCGTCACTGTTCTACCGGAGGTGTGATGTGCGTAAATGTTTAAGTGACTATTTGGCCGGACTAAATTTTAAAAGAACTCAGGAGACACATGAACTTAATCATGAAGTTAATTTCACTTACTGTCTGCCAATTCAATCCCGTATTTTATCAAAAAATCCATTTCGACGGTATGTCCTTCTCGGGTGACTGATACGCCAAAACTATCGCAATTCAAATCAACCTGAGGAAATCGACATAGTGACCAATTGATCGCCAGCGACAATCGCCAGCCTGAATGTTTTAGCTGACACCTGTCACAATCCCGACCACGCGCACAAACCCGAGGATCCGAGATCGAGTGCCCCACCATTTTGGACGCTCCTCGACCCCGGATGCCTCGTGCGTACACGCGCCGCCGGGACTGCTTCAAAGTCGACCGCATAGTGACGGTCCCGATTTAACATTTTAGTTTCCCCCGACTAGCTCACCGAGTCGTGGGCTTTTATATTTGAATAAGAAAAGAAAAGAAACCACGAACCACATTCTCACACGCGTCACGAATGCAAAAAAAAACAATCACATCACTTTTTTATATTATATTATTCCATTTTTATATACTTAGCTCATTACTATACTTATTGACTGAATAACACCTTTGGTTATACATTATACAACAAAACTAGAATTTTGCTTTTATTTAAATGACTTTTAACCACTCTGCGTGATGTATGCTGGGGGATGATTCGTGATGATTTATGTCACTGATGATAAAAAAACGACGGTTTAGTTAACTCATTGGAATCTTGTGGCGGCCGCTGATTTCCCATTTCAACTGGACTGCTTTTCCGGGGCGAATCTCTGGTAAATTATAGATTTCTGATATGTGGTCCCACCGAAGACGTTGATTGCCACTGTCGCTGTTGCAAGACAGCAGTCCCGGACAAGCCCAAGTCGATTTACTTTTCCTTGCACAAGATAAAAACACTCTCCATCAAGTTTTTCGGACGATCTCCCCAAACACCACAAGCTTGAAAACTCCCAACCTTTTTCTTTTCTGTCCACACCGCACGCAAAAACAACGCCTGGCCCGTTCGACCGTCTCTTCGCAACTCTCCTCACACTCACTCCCCATTTCCGGCACGTCGAACATCGAAAAGCTACTTTTCGCGTAGCGTGGCATGATCGATCACTCGTATTCGCGAAAGCTTGAGCAAGATCCGAGGGTTGGAGCGAGATGACGCGTTTGAATAGCTTTGTCGGAACTTGGCGAGCTTTACACTTTCAAATAATCATTGCCAGGTAGGTATTGCTATGATTTAGTTATTTCGGGCAGAAAAGGCGCGAAGTTTATGGTACGTAACACACCGATTGCGACTATTTTATGAAATCTGTCTGCCAGTAGGCTGTTGTACACTGACTGCGGTGTTACGTAACATAAAATAAATTAACAAAAGATAAGAGTAAAAAGTTGTTGGAATACCTTTTGCTTGAAGACATGTTAGACATGCTAATTTATGAAAAACTTCCTAAACATTTTATGAAAACAGAATATGTTTGAATTTGTGTTAAATTTACTTCAAACCGACTCTTAGATGTTGGCAAGTTCCTGTACTCCTTAACCCTTGTGTCTACACCTAATTAAAATCCGTGTCGTATAGTGTAAGAACACCCGGGTGTACCGGTAGATTCACATACAAAATGTATGGAAATGACTAAAATAGGGGAAATTTTTTCAACGAATATCTATCTAAAAAAAGGAGGGAAACGTCTGGCGTTTGTATTCATTCAATTCATTATATTAATTTTAGATCAAAAACTAAACATAGAGAGAGAAGATCGTAAATCTAATACATCAGGTAAAATTCAGGTAAATCGCGCAGCACACCCGGGTGTACCACGGGAACACCCGGGTGTACACCTGTTTTTACGCACATTTTACCTGTGTAAACCAAGAGGGAATGGTAGAAACAAGAATAATGGTGAAGCAAAAGGTTTGAAAAGTTATTCTAACATCCAGCGTAGATAGTATGATCAATACTTTGCTCACTGCAAACCGTTTTCTGGCATGTTTCGCATGCTTTACGTGTCGGTTGTTTTTCTTACATAAATGGAGCCTTTCTTTTTTTAGAATGCGACCAGTAGAGTCTCTTACCACCGTATTCGATTGGCCTTCATTCATGCGTTCTATACTTTTCGTTTGAAATATACTTTCAATGACGTTTTTCGAAGAAAAAAATTACGAGTAATGTGTGCTTTATTTTGGACATTTGGCAATACTGACTGAAGACAAAGTTCCTGAATAAACTTTCGACGGGCATCAATTGTACTGTTCATTGAACTATTCTCTTGAAATTTTATAAAAGCCGCAATAGCAGAAACACCCAATATAAAAAAATGCTAGAGGCGATCTTAATGTTCCACGTTTGCAACTGTGTTCCCCTAATATGTTATCCATATTATGCACACCTCTTTTCGTGTGATTATAATCAATAATGATGAGTGGTTTTTTCACATTGTCTACAACCTCCGCCGTGTAATGATTTGTTGACAATAAAACGACGGCTTTATTTTTTTGGGAAAATCAGAGCACAAAGTAACGTCGTCTCGAAAACTAAACACACTGGAAAATATTTCTCTTGATCGACCTTTTGACACTAAAAACTCAGACTGGATAAATATTCGTTTCTTATTTACAGCGCCAATTATTGAAAGGCTATCACATGTGACAGTTCGGCCGGATCCTTCGAATATGCTGCACATTTCATTTTGATTTTCAATTATGGCATTTTGTTCCAGTTCTATATCCGAATTGACATCATCATTTGTTACAAAATTATTCTGCCTTTCCTCTTCATTCGCTTAGTCACCCGGCAAAAATCAGGATCATTTAGGTAGTCACTTGCCGACAAAAAATACATAATCACAATTTCACTGTTTAGTAACACAAATATAAAGTAAAAAAAATGCTTGCATCGCTTTCACCGTAAGATTCATTCAATAAGCTTCGTATATATTCATCATATTCTAAATTGCTCAATTTTGCAGCTCATCGTAAATTTCGTCGATTATTTGGCAATGAAACACTATTTTGCTCTAAATTGATCACATTATCTTGGTCGCTATCATTATTTTGCACCTTATTTTGAATCATTTTGTATACTAAACAACTTTTGGCAATGAAATCCGGTGTCTTACTAAATCCAAAAAACCACATTCATGTGGAAAAACACGTGCACACCTGCAATTCCCCTCGAAATACACACAATGCCATACAAAACGCATGAAAAATACTGTGTAGTACAACGGCACACCGCGGTGTACCAAGAGTATGTTAGAGGGATTTTAGACTTCACTCCCTTTAAACTCAAATCGTATTGGCCCAAAACACACAAATACGTGTGAAATACCTTCGAAACACATTAGTTGAAAGGTACTGAGCTCAACATTGAATAGAAATGTGAAAAAAATGTGTTGAAATACACTTTTGTATGGCTGATACACCCGGGTGTGCTGGTGTAGACACAAGGGTTAAACAACTACAACAGAGGAAAGGCTTTTTCAGTTTTGGATTGCTACTTATGTATATACTTAACAAGAAAATATTAAAAATCTAAGGATGTGCACCTATTACTACCCAGCACTGGAAAACAATTCTTTTTGTTATAAAAAATGATTCCTTAAAAATATACGATTATGCTTTTCAGCAATTACTGTCCTATCAATTATCAATATATTGAACATATATATAATGTCAAAGTTATTTTCCTTCTCCGAATAATACAACCTTTTAATCAAATTGTAATAAACGTTTTTCTCTCTATGTCTCATACTATTTCTATTTTGCCAGAACACTTTTATCTCAATCATATTATGTCAGATTTATTTATAATAGCCTAAGCCAATTGCAAAGTGACACAACATACAAAACTAAAAGGAAGAACAAGATAAAAATGAAGCCAAGATTGCAATGAAGAAGGAAACTAAGGAACAGTATGAAACATGACAACTCGGGAATGACATTTCCTCACGTTTCCTTTGAAAACATGTTCTTAAGTCAAACGGAGTGCTTCACTCTTCCAGCATTATACCAAATTCGAAAACAAAATACAATTCGATTTTTATTTTTCGAATTTATGTCAGTCGTGGTCGGGAAAAATGTGAGTTGTGTAAGACCCATGTAAATTCTCGTTCCAAAACCCATAAAATATCCTTGAAATCTGATATTGAGTGTAGCGTAGTATCCTTACAAGCGCGTATGTAGTTCCCATATCCTGAAGATTTATTCGTAGAAAATAGAAAAGCCGGCTCGCTACTTTGTCCTCGATGCCAAGATAGCGGACCAGTTTTGCATGTTATTTCACACCCAATGTTGCGCACATATGCGACACATGTTGCATTAGCCTAATCTTGGCGGCTGATCCTTGCAGCTAGGATCAGCGCGTCATTATCAGTGCAGACGTGACAGTATAAATTGTGTGTGGCCGAGAAGCAAAATTAAGGAGCGTGTATTTATTGGAAAGGTAAGCAATTTTGCTTATTAAGTATTGTGGTCGGTGTGATTGTGTTTTTTGTATACTGAATTTGTTACAGTAGAGTTAACTACGATATTCAACTGCCCGGATTAAAGAGTTATAGTTAAATGGTGTTTAAGCGGTTAATTATCAGAAGTAGGATTCAAAAGCCCGAAGTCCGTGTGTTGCAATGTGGAACTGCCGACTTTTGTTGTTGTCTTCTTATCTCTTCTATGATAAATGCGATGATTATTATTACATGAGTAATGTTTATTAGTAAAGAAAGGTTTATAAAACCTTACCTGCTATAACTAGTAGAGGTTGATTGAAGTTGTTTTTTAGAAAAAAAGGTATTTTTGTAGTAAGCTAGCTAGTAAGAGTTCATGGCAGACGGAGGCCATCAGCGGACTCTGAAATTGATCGAAAATATCATCGCAGGAGCCGAAGACGGGACTCTACGGCTACTAAAGAGTCTTTGGACCGGTTCACGGATGCGGTCACCGCAGTGTTGCAGCGAAGTAATATAAATCAATCTAGCTTGCCATAGAAGGAGATGCAGTACCTACCTTCAACCCAGAAGATCATTACCAGTCATCCGAAATGTGGCTTAATAAGGTAGATGAACTCCAAGAAAATATTTCCCGTTAATGAAACTACAAGGATTAGCTGAAACCTGGTACAAAGGTCTACGTTTGGTTAATTACTCATGGAAAATGTGGAAAGAAAAGCATTCTCACCGAAAAATGTCTTCCATGCAATTTTGGTAGATCTTTTCAATCGAACTAAAAGAAAAAAAGAATCGTATCTGAAATGTTTTTATGAGAAAGTTTCCCTACTAAACGCCTGTAAAATCTATGGAGCAGATGTGGTATCCTGGTTGAAAGGCGGGATAAGTAGAAAGAATGGTGCAAAATATGGAAACTACGCATCACCAAAGGAGCTTTTACAGTATCTTAGTCAACTGACTGATAGTACATCTTCCTTAGATCGAGATCCAGATCAAAAGTACTCCTCGAACAGTAGAGCTCCTGCGGCGTTACGTAAAAAGCAGCAGCCTGATCCGAGCTCAAACCGTTCAAATCCTACATGATTTAGATGTGACAGACAAGGCCATTTTGTCAATAAATGCGACGCATCAGTGAAAGAATCACTACGTTGTCCGGTTTTTAGAAATCATCATCACATAAATAAGATTTGCTTCCGGAAAAACAAAGAGGGTACCAATAAAGTAGTAGCCAAAAATGTCAAAATAAATCGAATGATGTCTGCTGCATATATTGATTTTGGGAGCTCGTGTGCCTTAATTAGGTGGAGTGAAGCAATGAAATTCGAACTCAAAATCAATAAAGAAGATATTTTAACGTTGCGGGGTTGGGGAAATGAAACAAGGAATAGAACAGGATCGACAGAAATGGAAATTGAAATAGACGAAATCAAGGCAACAATAAAAACGTTTGTGGTATCCGATAATGAACAATCATTGGACGAACCTTCACCGAGCTACTTAAATCATCGTGCTAAAAAACGAAAAGATTTTAAAGTTTGTGAGAAAGCCTTCATGTGAATATATACTTCCGCCGGATATGGAGATAAGGGTCAATAAAATATCCTTGTGAATAGCGGATACCATTTCGATACCACCAAAGCATTACCACAGGATTATTCTGGATAGCGATCAAGCAGCGGAAAATGCTTATGTCGAAGCTTGTTTACGGCTACATGTATGAAAAGAGGCTTGTATCCCGCGAACTGTGTTGTCGATTGACGAAAATAAGCAAGCAGAGATAGTGTTTATTAATCTGTTAGATGAAGATATTATCCTCCAGAAAAATGAAGTACCTGTGCGGGCCTGGCCTATCGAAAAACAACAAGATACCATCCGAAATATTCTTCGAGTGGAACAGACCGAGGGAAATCAGATAAATATAAATGACGTAACCATCGGCAATATAAGCAAAGAAGATCAATATGAATTGCTGAATCTATTGAATGAATTTCGTGATTGTATTGCCGTTAAAACGGAGGAATTAGGGTGTGACAAATCAGAGGAAATAAAAATTCAACTGCAGAACGATTCTCCTTTTTTATTTCGTCCATATAGGATGGCGAGAATAGAACAGGAAGTGGTTAAGGAAAAGGTAAAAGAACTTTAAGACAACAATGTGATCAGGGAATCCGACTCAAATTAGGCCTCTCCAGAAGTGCTAAGAAAAAAAAACGGAGAAGCCAGACCCTGCATCGATTTCAAAAAGGTTAATTCAGTTACCGTTCAAGACAGCCATTCACTTACGCGAATCGATGACCAAATCGATCGCTTACATGGAGCAATATATTTTTCAAGCTTAAATTTGAGATCAGGCTACTATCAGATACTCATGGCTGAAAAATCAAAGCGATTCACATCATTTGTAGCACCATCAGAGCAATACAAATTCGAACGAATGCCTTTTGGTTTGACGAATGCACCACGAGTCGTTCAGAGACTAATAAATAAAATTCTGTCAACAGTGGGCGATATTGCAGCATGTTACGTTCGCCACGCAACGTGCTCGACCCACAACCCATAAGGGCAAAATGGGGGTCTGCCTTTTCCTTGAGGACCCCAAACCACCGTACGGGTAAATGCTGTCTTGTAAAAAAAATTGATAACGTTACATTCGCCACTTCACCCAATCAAGCCAATTAAAAATTATATTGATATTAATGAATTATATTGTAGGGAGGAGAGAGGTTTGAATTATATAAATATAGAGGAGATGTAGGTATGTAGGGATATTGGTTTTGGTAGCTAAGTAGGTAGTAAGGTTTTCATGGTGAGTGCTCCTGACCGTTCGCGCGAGGCTGCGTAATTGAAGTATTTTCACCAGCTAAATGCATTACACTCAACGTCATAGACCCTGCAGATAAGTTGCCAGCAATCACGGCAACAAACAACGCTCACCCAATCGCCGTCAGAGATCCAAATGCAGGCTTCGCCCGGTCTACGATGCGCCAATGGAGTCCCCTATGCGCCAGTGATACCCACAACCATTGGTACTTGCAATTCACCATGGTCAACGATTATTTCAGCGCACTTCAATCGCATCCCACAGGTTGCAGTCACAGCATTTCCCCCACACCGAGGTAAAACGCTCTGGCCAAACCAACGAAGCTTCAATCGCCAGCTGATGTGCGTCGCCAAACTGGCCCTAAGTCTAGGAACCTTTGATGAGGTCAACAAACTCGTGGACGTTGACCATCGAGATAGCAGCGGGATTGGGGTTTGAATAAATAGGATTGTGGGAGCAGCTGACGCTCTCTTTTACGCTGCGAAGCTCAAGGGTCGAAGACGAGTGCATCATGGGTATTGACCTTCTCTTTTTCGGTGCGAAGTTTAAGGGTAAAAGACGATTGCGTTTTGAGTGTCAACCTGCTCTTTTACGGTGCGAAACTCAAGGATCAAAGACGAGTGCGTCTTGAGTGTCGACCTTCTCTTCTTCGGTGCGACGTTTAAGGGTCGAAGACGATTCCGTTTTGGGTGTCAACCTTCTCTTTTACGGTGCGAAGCTCAAGGGTCGAAGACGAGTGCGTCTTGGATGTCGATCTTCGCTTGTTGGTGCGGAGTTTGAGCAGTGTGAATTTTTCGAGTTGAGATCTTCGAGTAAATAGCACGGTGTGTGCTGTCGAAACCCCGCAAATCTTACAGTGAAAACTTTTATACAGTAATTTCCCAGTGTTAGCTATGAACATATATAGAGAAAGTAAAGACGAGTGCTGAGACCGAGAAACCGAATTTTGTAAAACATTTAAACGAAGTGAACTATTCAAGAAGTGATCCTCAGCAATTTGGAAAAATACTAAGTGCCAGACGAGTAACCAGACGAGGTACCCAACGAGCGCTTATAGATCAGGAATCAGGAAGCAGTCACTGGAGTAGAATAAGAAAGAATTCTGATTAAAATTAAGTATGTAGATAGAAGTAGATAGGTAGGTTAAGAAGACAAAAAATAACATAGTTAGTGCTCGGATTAGATTGGTGATTTTGAGTAAAGTGGCGAAGCAGGAATCGCGTCTCCGGCATTTGGTTCCTTTGTTTCAGATCACCTTCGTTGGTAGTTTTGGGTCGTCGCGGATCCTATTCCCGTTTCAGGATTCGCGCACAGGGCAGTCCCGGCGCAAAAATGGGTAGCGCCTTTTTATAAAAGTATATCCACACACCTTTCTTCGCGGGTGAAGCCGGGTGGGATTGCCAAAACCGTGGCTGGGATCGCCTGTGGTGTAGTGGTGACCGTTGCGCGAAATAGAGCCGTAACAAACAGTTTATCTAGATGACGTGTTACTACATGCAGATACAGTCACTAAAGCGTTGGAAGGACTTCGAAAGGTACTGGTAATATTTCAAAAGGAAGAGCTTACCCTAAATCTCCAGAAGAGTTCCTTTTTAACAACTAGTGTAACGTACTTAACCTATTATATATCCCATGGTAAAATTCAGCAAGGGAAAGAGAAGATAACAGCCGTAGAAAACTTCAACGCACCTAAGTCAGTACACAATGTCCCGACACTTTCTTGGCCTTCCGGGATATTTCCGGCATTTTTTCAAGAATTATGCCTTAATTGCGCGTCTATTGACTTCATTAATGAAAAGAAATGAAACCTGGAAATGGACACCTCAAGAAGAAAAAGCTTTCCGTACATTGCAGGCCACTTCAGTCAACAAACCAGTTCTGGCATTTTTCAATCCACAAGGTATAACGGAAGTCCATACGGGTGCCAGCTCGTTAGTCATTCTGCAGTACCAAAAAGACGACCATATTCATCCAGTTGTTTATTTTAGTCGGCAGACCACCGAATTAGAAACCAAATATCATGCGTATGAGCTAGAAACGCTTGCGGTAGTAGTCTCTAAAAAATTCCGTGGTGCTGTCTTGTGAGCGGATGAAATCGACGCTGTGTAACTCGAGGCGAGTTAATGTCAGGATGGACGACTGTAAGACCCATGTAAATTCTCGTTCCAAAACCCATAAAATATCCTTGAATTTCCATATTGCGTGTAGCGTAGCATCCTTGCAAGCGTGTATGTAGTTCCCATATCCTGAAGATTTATTCGTAGAAAATAGAAAAGCCGGCTCGCTACTTTGTCCTCGATGCCAAGATAGCGGACCAGTTTTGCATGTTATTTCACACCCAATGTTGCGCACATATGCGACACATGTTGCATTAGCCTGATCTTGGCGGCTGATCCTTGCAGCTAGGATCAGCGCGTCATTATCAGTGCAGACGTGACAGTATAAATTGTGTGTGGCCGAGAAGCAAAATTAAGGAGCGTGTATTTATTGGAAAGGTAAGCAATTTTGCTTATTAAGTATTGTGGTCGGTGTGATTGTGTTTTTTGTATACTGAATTTGTTACAGTAGAGTTAACTACGATATTCAACTGCCCGGATTAAAGAGTTATAGTTAAATGGTGTTTAAGCGGTTAATTATCAGAAGTAGGATTCAAAAGCCCGAAGTCCGTGTGTTGCAATGTGGAACTGCCGACTTTTGTTGTTGTCTTCTTATTTCTGCTATGATAAATGCGATGATTATTATTACATGAGTAATGTTTATTAGTAAAGGAAGGTTTATAAAACCTTACCTGCTATAACTAGTAGAGGTTGATTGAAGTTGTTTTTTAGAAAAAAAGGTATTTTTGTAGTAAGCTAGCTAGTAAGAGTTCGCGACGTCATGGCAGACGGAGGCCATCAGCGGACTCTGAAATTGATCGAGAATATCATCGCAGGAGCCGAAGACGGGACTCTACGGCTACTAAAGAGTCTTTGGACCGGTTCACGGATGCGGTCACCGCAGTGTTGCAGCGAAGTAATATAAATCAATCTAGCTTGCCATAGAAGGAGATGCAGTACCTACCTTCAACCCAGAAGATCGTTACCAGTCATCCGAAATGTGGCTTAATAAGGTAGATGAACTCCAAGAAAATATTTCCCGTTAATGAAACTACAAGGATTAGCTGAAACCTGGTACAAAGGTCTACGTTTGGTTAATTACTCATGGAAAATGTGGAAAGAAAAGCATTCTCACCGAAAAATGTCTTCCATGCAATTTTGGTAGATCTTTTCAATCGAACTAAAAGAAAAAAAGAATCGTATCTGAAATGTTTTTATGAGAAAGTTTCCCTACTAAACGCCTGTAAAATCTATGGAGCAGATGCGGTATCCTGGTTGAAAGGCGGGATAAGTAGAAAGAATGGTGCAAAATATGGAAACTACGCATCACCAAAGGAGCTTTTACAGTATCTTAGTCAACTGACTGATAGTACATCTTCCTTAGATCGAGATCCAGATCAAAAGTACTCCTCGAACAGTAGAGTTCCTGCGGCGTTACTTAAAAAGCAGCAGCCTGATCCGAGCTCAAACCGTTCAAATCCTACATGATTTAGATGTGGCAGACAAGGCCATTTTGTCAATAAATGCGAAGCATCAGTGAAAGAATCACTACGTTGTCCGGTTTTTAGAAGTCATCATCACATAAATAAGATTTGCTTCCGGAAAAACAAAGAGGGTACCAATAAAGTAGTAGCCAAAAATGTCAAAATAAATCGAATGATGTCTGCTGCATATATTGATTTTGGGAGCTCGTGTGCTTTAATTAGGTGGAGTGAAGCAATGGAATTCGAACTCAAAATCAATAAAGAAGATATTTTAACGTTGCGGGGTTGGGGAAATGAAACAAGGAATAGAACAGGATCGACAGAAATGGAAATTGAAATAGACGAAATCAAGGCAACAATAAAAACGTTTGTGGTATCCGATAATGAACAATCATTGGACGAACCTTCACCGAGCTACTTAAATCATCGTGCTAAAAAACGAAAAGATTTTAAAGTTTGTGAGAAAGCCTTCATGTGAATATATACTTCCGCCGGATATGGAGATAAGGGTCAATAAAATATCCTTGTGAATAGCGGATACCATTTCGATACCACCAAAGCATTACCACAGGATTATTCTGGATAGCGATCAAGCAGCGGAAAATGCTTATGTCGAAGCTTGTTTACGGCTACATGTATGAAAAGAGGCTTGTATCCCGCGAACTGTGTTGTCGATTGACGAAAATAAGCAAGCAGAGATAGTGTTTATTAATCTGTTAGATGAAGATATTATCCTCCAGAAAAATGAAGTACCTGTGCGGGCCTGGCCTATCGAAAAACAACAAGATACCATCCGAAATATTCTTCGAGTGGAACAGACCGAGGGAAATCAGATAAATGTAAATGACGTAACCATCGGCAATATAAGCAAAGAAGATCAATATGAATTGCTGAATCTATTGAATGAATTTCGTGATTGTATTGCCGTTAAAACGGAGGAATTAGGGTGTGACAAATCAGAGGAAATAAAAATTCAACTGCAGAACGATTCTCCTTTTTTATTTCGTCCATATAGGATGGCGAGAATAGAACAGGAAGTGGTTAAGGAAAAGGTAAAAGAACTTTAAGACAACAATGTGATCAGGGAATCCGACTCAAATTAGGCCTCTCCAGAAGTGCTAAGAAAAAAAAACGGAGAAGCCAGACCCTGCATCGATTTCAAAAAGGTTAATTCAGTTACCGTTCAAGACAGCCATTCACTTACGCGAATCGATGACCAAATCGATCGCTTACATGGAGCAATATATTTTTCAAGCTTAAATTTGAGATCAGGCTACTATCAGATACTCATGGCTGAAAAATCAAAGCGATTCACATCATTTGTAGCACCATCAGAGCAATACAAATTCGAACGAATGCCTTTTGGTTTGACGAATGCACCACGAGTCGTTCAGAGACTAATAAATAAAATTCTGTCACCAGTGGGCGATATTGCAGCATGTTACGTTCGCCACGCAACGTGCTCGACCCACAACCCATAAGGGCAAAATGGGGGTCTGCCCTTTCCTTGAGGACCCCAAACCACCGTACGGGTAAATGCTGTCTTGTAAAAAAAATTGATAACGTTACATTCGCCACTTCACCCAATCAAGCCAATTAAAAATTATATTGATATTAATGAATTATATTGTAGGGAGGAGAGAGGTTTGAATTATATAAATATAGAGGTGATGTAGGTATGTAGGGATATTGGTTTTGGTAGCTAAGTAGGTAGTAAGGTTTTTATGGTGAGTGCTCCTGACCGTTCGCGCGAGGCTGCGTAATTGAAGTATTTTCAACAGCTAAATGCATTACACTCAACGTCATAGACCCTGCAGATAAGTTGCCAGCAATCACGGCAACAAACAACGCTCACCCAATCGCCGTCAGAGATCCAAATGCAGGCTTCGCCCGGTCTACGATGCGCCAATGGAGTCCCCTATGCGCCAGTGATACCCACAACCATTGGTACTTGCAATTCACCATGGTCAACGATTATTTCAGCGCACTTCAATCGCATCCCACAGGTTGCAGTCACAGCATTTCCCCCACACCGAGGTAAAACGCTCTGGCCAAACCAACGAAGCTTCAATCGCCAGCTGATGTGCGTCGCCAAACTGGCCCTAAGGCTAGGAACCTTTGATGAGGTCAACAAACTCGTGGACGTTGACCGTCGAGATAGCAGCGGGATTGGGGTTTGAATAAATAGGATTGTGGGAGCAGCTGACGCTCTCTTTTACGGTGCGAAGCTCAAGGGTCGAAGACGAGTGCATCATGGGTATTGACCTTCTCTTTTTCGGTGCGAAGTTTAAGGGTAAAAGACGATTGCGTTTTGAGTGTCAACCTGCTCTTTTACGGTGCGAAACTCAAGGATCAAAGACGAGTGCGTCTTGGGTGTCGACCTTCTCTTCTTCGGTGCGACGTTTAAGGGTCGAAGACGATTCCGTTTTGGGTGTCAACCTTCTCTTTTACGGTGCGAAGCTCAAGGGTCGAAGACGAGTGCGTCTTGGGTGTCGATCTTCGCTTGTTGGTGCGGAGTTTGAGCAGTGTGAATTTTTCGAGTTGAGATCTTCGAGTAAATAGCACGGTGTGTGCTGTCGAAACCCCGCAAATCTTACAGTGAAAACTTTTATACAGTAATTTCCCAGTGTTAGCTATGAACATATATAGAGAAAGTAAAGACGAGTGCTGAGACCGAGAAACCGAATTTTGTAAAACATTTAAACGAAGTGAACTGTTCAAGAATTAATCCTCAGCAATTTGGAAAAATACTAAGTGCCAGACGAGTAACCAGACGAGGTACCCAACGAGCGCTTATATATCAGGAATCAGGAAGCAGTCACTGGAGTAGAATAAGAAAGAATTCTGAGTAAAATTAAGTATGTAGATAGAAGTAGATAGGTAGGTTTAGAAGGAAAAAAATAACATAGTTAGTGTTCGGATTAGATTGGTGATTTTGAGTAAAGTGGCGAAGCAGGAATCGCGTCTCCGGCGTTTGGGTCCTTTGTTTCAGATCACCTTCGTTGGTGGTTTTGGGTCGTCGCGGATCCTATTCCCGTTTCAGGATTCGCGCACAGGGCAGTCCCGGCGCAAAAACGGGTAGCGCCTTTTTATAAAAGTATATCCACACACCTTTCTTCGCGGGTGAAGCCGGGTGGGATTGCCAAAACCGTGGCTGGGATCGCCTGTGGTGTAGTGGTGACCGTTGCGCGAAATAGAGCCGTAACAAGCAGTTTATCTAGATGACGTGTTACTACATGCAGATACAGTCACTAAAGCGTTGGAAGGACTTCGAAAGGTACTGGTAATATTTCAAAAGGAAGAGCTTACCCTAAATCTCCAGAAGAGTTCCTTTTTAACAACTAGTGTAACGTACTTAACCTATTATATATCCCATGGTAAAATTCAGCAAGGGAAAGAGAAGATAACAGCCGTAGAAAACTTCAACGCACCTAAGTCAGTACACAATGTCCCGACACTTTCTTGGCCTTCCGGGATATTTCCGGCATTTTTTCAAGAATTATGCCTTAATTGCGCGTCTATTGACTTCATTAATGAAAAGAAATGAAACCTGGAAATGGACACCTCAAGAAGAAAAAGCTTTCCGTACATTGCAGGCCACTTCAGTCAACAAACCAGTTCTGGCATTTTTCAATCCACAAGGTATAACGGAAGTCCATACGGGTGCCAGCTCGTTAGTCATTCTGCAGTACCAAAAAGACGACCATATTCATCCAGTTGTTTATTTTAGTCGGCAGACCACCGAATTAGAAACCAAATATCATGCGTATGAGCTAGAAACGCTTGCGGTAGTAGTCTCTAAAAAACTCCGTAGTGCTGTCTTGTGAGCGGATGAAATCGACGCTGTGTAACTCGAGGCGAGTTAATGTCAGGATGGACGACTGTAAGACCCATGTAAATTCTCGTTCCAAACCCCATAAAATATCCTTGAATTTCCATATTGCGTGTAGCGTAGCATCCTTGCAAGCGTGTATGTAGTTCCCATATCCTGAAGATTTATTCGTAGAAAATAGAAAAGCCGGCTCGCTACTTTGTCCTCGATGCCAAGATAGCGGACCAGTTTTGCATGTTATTTCACACCCAATGTTGCGCACATATGCGACACATGTTGCATTAGCCTGATCTTGGCGGCTGATCCTTGCAGCTAGGATCAGCGCGTCATTATCAGTGCAGACGTGACAGTATAAATTGTGTGTGGCCGAGAAGCAAAATTAAGGAGCGTGTATTTATTGGAAAGGTAAGCAATTTTGCTTGTTAAGTATTGTGGTCGGTGTGATTGTGTTTTTTGTATACTGAATTTGTTACAGTAGAGTTAACTACGATATTCAACTGCCCGGATTAAAGAGTTATAGTTAAATGGTGTTTAAGCGGTTAATTATCAGAAGTGGGATTCAAAAGCCCGAAGTCCGTGTGTTGCAATGTGGAACTGCCGACTTTTGTTGTTGTCTTCTTATCTCTGCTATGATAAATGCGATGATTATTATTACATGAGTAATGTTTATTAGTAAAGAAAGGTTTATAAAACCTTACCTTCCATAACTAGTAGAGGTTGATTGAAGTTGTTCTTTAGAAAAAAAAGGTATTTTTGGTAACACGGAAAAGATGGGACGTGCTAGTAAGAGTTCGCGACGTCATGGCAGACGGAGGCCATCAGCGGACTCTGAAATTGATCGAGAATATCATCGCAGGAGCCGAAGACGGGACTCTACGGCTACTTAAGAGTCTTTGGACCGGTTCACGGATGCGGTCACCGCAGTGTTGCAGCGAAGTAATATAAATCAATCTAGCTTGCCATAGAAGGAGATGCAGTACCTACCTTCAACCCAGAAGATCGTTACCAGTCATCCGAAATGTGGCTTAATAAGGTAGATGAACTCCAAGAAAATATTTCCCGTTAATGAAAATGCAAGGATTAGCTGAAACCTGGTACAAAGGTCTACGTTTGGTTAATTACTCATGGAAAATGTGGAAAGGAAAGCATTCTCACCGAAAAATGTCTTCCATGCAATTTTGGTAGATCTTTTCAATCGAACTAAAAGAAAAAAAGAATCGTATCTGAAATGTTTTTATGAGAAAGTTTCCCTACTAAACGCCTGTAAAATCTATGGAGCAGATGCGGTATCCTGGTTGAAAGGCGGGATAAGTAGAAAGAATGGTGCAAAATATGGAAACTACGCATCACCAAAGGAGCTTTTACAGTATCTTAGTCAACTGACTGATAGTACATCTTCCTTAGATCGAGATCCAGATCAAAAGTACTCCTCGAACAGTAGAGTTCCTGCGGCGTTACTTAAAAAGCAGCAGCCTGATCCGAGCTCAAACCGTTCAAATCCTACATGATTTAGATGTGGCAGACAAGGCCATTTTGTCAATAAATGCGAAGCATCAGTGAAAGAATCACTACGTTGTCCGGTTTTTAGAAGTCATCATCACATAAATAAGATTTGCTTCCGGAAAAACAAAGAGGGTACCAATAAAGTAGTAGCCAAAAATGTCAAAATAAATCGAATGATGTCTGCTGCATATATTGATTTTGGGAGCTCGTGTGCTTTAATTAGGTGGAGTGAAGCAATGGAATTCGAACTCAAAATCAATAAAGAAGATATTTTAACGTTGCGGGGTTGGGGAAATGAAACAAGGAATAAAACAGGATCGACAGAAATGGAAATTGAAATAGACGAAATCAAGGCAACAATAAAAACGTTTGTGGTATCCGATAATGAACAATCATTGGACGAACCTTCACCGAGCTACTAAAATCATCGTGCTAAAAAACGAAAGGATTTTAAAGTTTGTGGGAAAGCCTTCATGTGAATATATACTTCTGCCGGATATGGAGATAAGGGTCAATAAAATATCCTTGTGAATAGCGGATACCATTTCGATACCACCAAAGCATTACCACAGGATTATTCTGGATAGCAATCAAGCAGCGGAAAATGCTTATGTCGAAGCTTGTTTACGGCTACATGTATGAAAAGAGGCTTGTATCCCGCGAACTGTGTTGTCGATTGACGAAAATAAGCAAGCAGAGATAGTGTTTATGAATCTGTTAGATGAAGATATTATCCTCCAGAAAAATGAAGTACCTGTGCGGGCCTGGCCTATCGAAAAACAACAAGATACCATCCGAAATATTCTTCAAGTGGAACAGACCGAGGGAAATCAGATAGATGTAAATGACGTAACCATCGGCAATATAAGCTAAGAAGATCAATATGAATTGCTGAATCTATTGAATGAATTTCGTGATTGTATTGCCGTTAAAACGGAGGAATTAGGGTGTGACAAATCAGTGGAAATAAAAATTCAACTGCAGAACGATTCTCCTTTTTTATTTCGTCCATATAGGATGGCGAGAAAGAGCAGGAAGTGGTTAAGGAAAAGGTAAAAGAACTTTAAGACAACAATGTGATCAGGGAATCCGACTCAAATTAGGCCTCTCCAGAAGTGCTAAGAAAAAAAAACGGAGAAGCCAGACCCTGCATCGATTTCAAAAAGGTTAATTCAGTTACCGTTCAAGACAGCCATTCACTTACGCGAATCGATGACCAAATCGATCGCTTACATGGAGCAATATATTTTTCAAGCTTAAATTTGAGATCAGGCTACTATCAGATACTCATGGCTGGAAAATCAAAGCGATTCACATCATTTGTAGCACCATCAGAGCAATACAAATTCGAACGAATGCCTTTTGGTTTGACGAATGCACCACGAGTCGTTCAGAGACTAATAAATAAAATTCTGTCAACAGTGGGCGATATTGCAGCATGTTACGTTCGCCACGCAACGTGCTCGACCCACAACCCATAAGGGCAAAATGGGGGTCTGCCCTTTCCTTGAGGACCCCAAACCACCGTACGGGTAAGTGCTGTCTTGTAAAAAAAATTGATAACATTACATTCGCCACTTCACCCAATCAAGCCAATTAAAAATTATATTGATATTAATGAATTATATTGTAGGGAGGAGAGAGGTTTGAATTATATAAATATAGAGGAGATGTAGGTATGTAGGGATATTGGTTTTGGTAGCTAAGTAGGTAGTAAGGTTTTTATGGTGAGTGCTCCTGACCGTTCGCGCGAGGCTGCGTAATTGAAATATTTTCAACAGCTAAATGCATTACACTCAACGTCATAGACCCTGCAGATAAGTTGCCAGCAATCACGGCAACAAACAACGCTCACCCAATCGCCGTCAGAGATCCAAATGCAGGCTTCGCCCGGTCTACGATGCGCCAATGGAGTCCCCTATGTGCCAGTGATACCCACAATCATTGGTACTTGCAATTCACCATGGTCAACGATTATTTCAGCGCACTTCAATCGCATCCCACAGGTTGCAGTCACAGCATTTCCCCCCCACCGAGGTAAAACGCTCTGGCCAAACCAACGAAGCTTCAATCGCCAGCTGATGTGCGTCGCCAAACTGGCCCTAAGGCTAGGAACCTTTGATGAGGTCAACAAACTCGTGGACGTTGACCGTCGAGATAGCAGCGGGATTGGGGTTTGAATAAATAGGATTGTGGGAGCAGCTGACGCTCTCTTTTACGGTGCGAAGCTCAAGGGTCGAAGACGAGTGCATCATGGGTATTGACCTTCTCTTTTTCGGTGCGAAGTTTAAGGGTAAAAGACGATTGCGTTTTGAGTGTCAACCTGCTCTTTTACGGTGCGAAACTCAAGGATCAAAGACGAGTGCGTCTTGGGTGTCGACCTTCTCTTCTTCGGTGCGACGTTTAAGGGTCGAAGACGATTCCGTTTTGGGTGTCAACCTTCTCTTTTACGGTGCGAAGCTCAAGGGTCGAAGACGAGTGCGTCTTGGGTGTCGATCTTCGCTTGTTGGTGCGGAGTTTGAGCAGTGTGAATTTTTCGAGTTGAGATCTTCGAGTAAATAGCACGGTGTGTGCTGTCGAAACCCCGCAAATCTTACAGTGAAAACTTTTATACAGTAATTTCCCAGTGTTAGCTATGAACATATATAGAGAAAGTAAAGACGAGTGCTGAGACCGAGAAACCGAATTTTGTTAAACATTTAAACGAAGTGAACTGTTCAAGAATTGATCCTCAGCAATTTGGAAAAATACTAAGTGCCAGACGAGTAACCAGACGAGGTACCCAACGAGCGCTTATAGATCAGGAATCAGGAAGCAGTCACTGGAGTAGAATAAGAAAGAATTCTGAGTAAAATTAAGTATGTAGATAGAAGTAGATAGGTAGGTTTAGAAGAAAAAAAATAACATAGTTAGTGCTCGGATTAGATTGGTGATTTTGAGTAAAGTGGCGAAGCAGGAATCGCGTCTCCGGCATTTGGTTCCTTTGTTTCAGATCACCTTCGTTGGTAGTTTTGGGTCGTCGCGGATCCTATTCCCGTTTCAGGATTCGCGCACAGGGCAGTCCCGGCGCAAAAACGGGTAGCGCCTTTTTATAAAAGTATATCCACACACCTTTCTTCGCGGGTGAAGCCGGGTGGGATTGCCAAAACCGTGGCTGGGATCGGCTGTGGTGTAGTGGTGACCGTTGCGCGAAATAGAGCCGTAACAAGCAGTCTATCTAGATGACGTGTTACTACATGCAGATACAGTCACTAAAGCGTTGGAAGGACATCGAAAGGTACTGGTAATATTTCAAAAGGAAGAGCTCACCCTAAATCTCCAGAAGAGTTCCTTTTAACAACTAGTGTAACGTACTTAACCTATTATATATCCCATGGTAAAATTCAGCAAGGGAAAGAGAAGATAACAGCCGTAGAAAACTTCAACGCACCTAAGTCAGTACACAATGTCCCGACACTTTCTTGGCCTTCCGGGATATTTCCGGCATTTTTTCAAGAATTATGCCTTAATTGCGCGTCTATTGACTTCATTAATGAAAAGAAATGAAACCTGGAAATGGACACCTCAAGAAGAAAAAGCTTTCCGTACATTGCAGGCCACTTCAGTCAACGAACCAGTTCTGGCATTTTTCAATCCACAAGGTATAACGGAAGTCCATACGGGTGCCAGCTCGTTAGTCATTCTGCAGTACCAAAAAGACGACCATATTCATCCAGTTGTTTATTTTAGTCGGCAGACCACCGAATAAGAAACCAAATATCATGCGAATGAGCTAGAAACGCTTGCGGTAGTAGTCTCTAAAAAATTCCGTAGTGCTGTCTAGTGAGCGGATGAAATCGACGCTGTGTAACTCGAGGCGAGTTAATGTCAGGATGGACGACTGTAAGACCCATGTAAATTCTCGTTCCAAAACCCATAAAATATCCTTGAAATCCCATATTGCGTGTAGCGTAGCATCCTTGCAAGCGCGTATGTAGTTCCCATATCCTGCAGATTTATTCGTAGAAAATAGATAAGAAGCCGGCTCGCTACTTTGTCCTCGATGCCAAGATAGCGGACCAGTTTTGCATGTTATTTCACACCCAATGTTGCGCACATATGCGACACATGTTGCATTAGCCTGATCTTGGCGGCTGATCCTTGCAGCTAGGATCAGCGCGTCATTATCAGTGCAGACGTGACAGTATAAATTGTGTGTGGACGAGAAGCAAAATTGAGGAGCGTGTATTTATTGAAAAGGTAAGCAATTTTGCTTGTTAAGTATTGTGGTCGGTGTGATTTTGTTTTTATGTATACTGAATTTGTTATAGTAAAGTTAACTACGATATTCAACTGCCCAGTGTTTAAGCGGTTAAGTGAAGGCTAATCTGGTAACCAAACCAGGAACCTTGGAGCTAAGGATGGTGCTCCTCCTTAGAGGTAGCGGGAATGGTGAAGTTGGTTGATGGCTCACCTCTCCACCCCGGCTGGCATCTTGATCTCAACTTACGTGTAGATTCCGTATCGTCTTGTGCGCTCTCCCTTGTTGATGATTCGGTATCCATATCAAGCTATAAAGACGAAAGACTGTCTATGATGTTTCTCTTAATGAAAGAGTGGCGGGTACTTGAATATAGTTTATGTCTTTTGTTGAATCGGAGTAGAATCGCTACTCATTGTGCTGGACCATCACACTTATGTGTTGTTTTTATTAAATTTACAGACGCGGCAGTTCCCGATCGGACACCCCAGCACACAATATTTTTGTATATTAAAAATAATAAAAATTTAAAAAAAAAACAAATTTATTTGTCTGTCTATTGTGCATTATTTTCGGTTGAAGAACTGTGTTTCCATCCTGCGCTATTAGAGAGAAGTGAGGCATAGTGTACGCTAGTGAAATAATCAGAGGTTTTGTATATCGTGAAAAATGTGAAAATATTCAAGTTTTTAGGTGGCGGTGGCGTCCAAGTTAATGCTCTCGTGCAATATGTGTCCTTATCGCTTCACGTGATGAACCTCCGCCGGCTCCAATCCCAGTTGGAAAAAGAGGTGCGGGGTTTTGCATTTTGTAGTGTTCAGTTCTGCTGCACATATTTGTCAGAAAATATTAAAATCGATTTTTTTTGGTACACAACATTTGATCTTCATATTTTTCGTAGCATGTCCCATGTTTAAATTGGGAATGTATTAGTTTAACAAACACCTAGTATCACGTAATTGTTAAACGAAACACGGCCTTATTTTGAGTTTTCGAATTGATTTCGATTGCACAAACGTGCAATTTGAAAGTTTTTGGGAATATCTGTGTTTTTATGTATTTCTTACGACTGTGCAGCCGCAATTATATTACTCACTGTGCATTTTTTAAACAACAAAGATAATGCGGTTTGTAGTGAAAAACTGCACGAACAACTTTTGTGAATATCTCTGGGGTTTTTGTATTTTTTCCGGTTGTGCAGCCATAATAATATTACTCAGTGTCCATTTTTGAAACAACAGAGATAATGCGGTGCGTGGTGCAAAACTGCACAAGCAATTCCAGTTGAAGACCGAATGGTGTTTACATTTTAATTTTGTTCAGTTTATGGGCAGAAACTAATTGGTTCAAAAAGAAAAATATAGTTCGTCGAATTTATAACGTGCCTGCGAAACTTAAAAATTTTATATAAAAGATTCATTGAATCAAATCTTGGGAAGTTTCTTCCTTTTTATAAGCTGAACCAAGACCACATTGAACTATTCTTCTCTTTGATTCGCACTGCTCTTGGGTACAATAACAACCCCACAGTAAAACATTTCATAGCGCGTTATAAGAAGCTGATTTTCAGAAGTCAACTCAGAGCCGGAGGCCTTGGTAACTGCATTCCGTTGAAGGAAATCGCAATACTAAATTCTTGTCAAACCATTCCTTTGAATGACAATAATATAAGTATTGGTTGATCCACAATCTGCAGTTGAGACAAGCTCTTATTACCCAAGTTTCACAAAACAGCATTGCCGAGCTTCCAATCCTGCAAGTGTTAGTGAATATAGTGAAGCATAAATATATAAAATTTATTGCAGGTTTCGTTGTCTTCAAGATAACTAAGACTCTGCAATGCGATAAATGCCCAGCTGCAATCCAAGGTTTTCTAACTTCTTCTTCACTTGTTGAGTATAAAAGCAGAGGAATGCTTAAAGTGCCATCAGAAAGTGTCGTAGAAATCTGCAAGAAAACCGAGCAGAAAATTCGTAGATACCAGCTATGTACCGCATTCACAATTCTATGCAAGCAAACATTTTCTAAAATTTCTAAGAACGTTCAAGCCGATTCCATTGGGATACATATTTTGTAGAACATCAAAGGCATTTCATGGATATACAACACTACAGACATTTGTTGAAATCCATCGTTGAAACATACTCACAAACACGATATCATTTTATAGCAAATCAATAATCGGAAAAAAATTCTATTAGGCAGCGTACAGTACAATTGTGTATTTTAAAGGCATTTCATTCTGTTACTTCGTAAAAAAATTCAACCATAAAAATTCAGCTGATGGAGATGGCGCGGTAATTCCACTGAAGCCGATCCCAGCCTGGCTGAAAGAAGAAGGCAATTTGGTAAATTTTGCAAACTTAAATTATTTCGCGCCAAATTTTTTACACCTTCCCCAACTTTCGCAGCGTACGCCTTTGCTTTTCTCGGTAATGGCTTAGTTTCACGAACACCTTCAAGTGATTTGCCTCATTAATTTTATTGATGTTTCACTCCTTATCTTCTTCCTCATTGCAAGATTGCATAGAAGCAAAATTACACGAATTATAAATAGAGATGAAAATTTATAAGAAATTAGATATATATAAATTAAAGTGAAAAAATTGTACAAAGAGGAACAAATTGCAAAATGAAATCGAAAGTTCAGCGATTTTTCGCAGCCAGTAACTTAGCCTTAAAAATAAGGAGTGAATGACCAAGCTTCAAGTTATTATGCATACGTAGCAGTCTAAGTATTGGCGAATGAAAGTATTAACTAGTACGTGTAAACCGCATTTAGAAAAGGTCTTTTCAACGGGAAGGTCTTGAAGGATCGCGAAATTTAAATCTAGCAAGCAAGTTATTTGAATTTCTATCAAAGCAGCAGAGTTTTTATAGAAAACACTGGTCAAGAGAAACTCGACGCAACTGAAGGAACTGAAGATTAAGAAGGTGGAGTCTTTCAATATAGGACAAAGGAGTGAAATCATCTTTGTAGGAAAAAAGACGGGTGAACTTCTGTTGTAAGAATTCAATGATAGTTTTTAGGCATTCCAAATACCATTACCAAACTTGGGAGCAATATGCCAGGATTAGGCGAACAAATGATAAGACATATCCTTAAAGGATTGGAGAGATGAAGCCGGCCATACGTGATGCTTTGACGGATATGAGCATTGAACTTAGATTTATGGTTGAATACAACACCCACAATCTTTGACATTATCATTCGGAAGTAGAAAAAGTTAAGTTCAAATGATGGAATAAACGACAAGGTTTTAAAAGAAAAAATCATAATATGATATTTTAACACATTCAGATGACGAAAATTTTACTGACACTATCTAGACCCTTTTGCAACAAACTAATATCGATCTTAAACTTTAAAACACGAATTAACTTAAAATTATCAACATATAATAAGCATGAAAAATTAATCTGTGTGAGAAGATCATTTATATAAAAAAGGAAAGGATGAGGACCAAGTCTGAAGCTTTGAGATACACTGGAGGTAGGAAAAAGAAGATAGGAGTGTTTACCAAATAGGCCAACTTTACTCCCACGATCCGAAAGATAAGAACGAAAACAGCTCAAAAACTTAAAAAACCCCACATAGTACCTGAGTTTGCAGCACAAAATGTGTCCAATGTTTTGGAGAAGTCATTGAAGACGGCAACAATTTCTAGTTGAACATCCAATGCCGTTGAACGATTTTTTGCGAAATCCACATTGCTCTACAGCAATAAGTCTAGAGTGAACAATGCATTCAAATAGTAAAACAAGAACGGAGAGATAAAGGACTTTAGTTTTTAACCTGCGCATGATTTCCGGGTTTAATCATAGGAAAGACATTACTTAATTTTCCAAAAAAGAGACAGACACTTTTATTGAATATTGCACTACGCCCGATAGGGGCAGCCTGTACCACATGCTCACAGTTTGGTATTGCTGTGGGATAAAAGATGGCCAAACTTCAGTAGTGCTGATGGTAGAATATGAGCAAAGTGTATTACTAAATCGAGGGTATTTTGTATGGAGACCCGGTTTTCGCTATAGCCGAATGTCCGAAAATCTGGGTGGGAGAAAGCAAAAAACCTGTCCATCCAGATGAATCGCCAACCTGACTCCATACTTCGTTTTAATGATGCTGAAAAACGTTATGTATCGTGATATTCAAAACAGGTGCTTTATCGGCATGATCTCCATCGTGCTCTGTAGGTAAACAAAAAGGCTTCTGCTTTTTATCTAATGTATTATTATATCCAAGTGTGTCGGCTTCTTTTTTACTAACTTGTTACTTACGCATGAATTCATTTTACTTTTACCGGTAATTGAATAAGAACTGGCATCCTAGCCTTTTAAATAGCTATTTTTATACCCCCAATGTGGCTTCTGGAGGATTGAATGCAGTAGCCACCAGCATTTTGTAGTAGACCTGTTTTATAGATTTTCCAGTAAATATTCACAATTTCATCATCGTTAAATTCAAAATCTAAGTAGGAGAACTGCTTAAGAAGTTTTCGAAGACTATTACCCGTGCAGCGTGAATAATGGTAAACACAACAAAATTGTCCGCAAATAGTCAAAAACGCGCTTTGTAGCCGTTGCCTATTGTTCATAAACACTCTACTGTTTGATTTTAGGAACCGTTTGAAGTGTTTTTCACTTGGATACTTCCCAAACCAGTGAAAATATTCAACCCGTCCTTTTTTAGGGAATGCTACTCAATGAACGCCGCTCTTTTGGGACTGATCTGTGTTGGCTATGACGCATGCCAGTTTTCTGATTTTCCGAGGTAAACGATCGCAGGGATATACACCTTGAAAAAACTCTTTGCTATAATATTACTTCTTACCGTGATGATGATCTCAATTGTGTTCACTCCTGTCCTTTCAGGAATACGTTTTCAAGGTTTACGATCCTAGTATGTGATGTCACGTAGCTTTGTTAGAATTCTTTCGTCGATTCTCCGTTCACAAACACTGTTGAAAACTTTCCCAAAGATCTGATAAGATCCTTATCGAATCGCTTGAGTTCCAAGTTTCCAAATACGCCTGTCTGATCTGTAGCTATAGTCAAGGTGGTAGGATATTTGTACGTAATTTCTTTCGAGTAAAGTTTTTTCAGTGATGCGAACCCAGTTAGCGATACTTTCTTAAAGAAGGTTAAGTGACCTTCTGAAAAGTATTCATCATTTACAAAGCAATTAGCAATGACTTCTGCCTTATACGCGAGTAAAAACTATCAAAATCTGAATGTTATTTCGATATATATAGCTTTTTTTAAAAGCTCGTAAATACATTCCGATTTTTGTCAATTTGGAGCCTTCCATCATATTCCGCGTAAATGATACAGGTGACGCTTTTCTTTAAAGCTTCTCTGAATCTTCCCTCGATTCTTAACACACCTTAGTTTAACAAACTAGCGCATCCCGAATCTTTTGAGCTGTTTGCTGAGAAATAAGATGCTAGCAGAAAACAGCCATCATCAAATAATTTCTTGCATATCAGATGATCTAAAGCTTTTTAAAGCATATGAATAAAGACCGAAATTTTCAATCTCATTAGTTATATCGCCTAGAAAGTTTGATAATATGAAGGGGATAGGAGAAGTCGTATCATCTACAAAATTAACCTGTCAGTGTCACATTAAAATATCCTTCCTCCAACCTTGTCTTACACTTCGTAGAGCCTAAGTCTAGCGTATGCTGTAGTGTAGGCAGCTATATGTATGTGCACGTGTGGTAGCATATATAAATTTTCTTCTATATTTTTCCAAGTGATCCATAAAGTGTCTTAAGACACTGGTAATAAGGAACAGATCTCTATACAAGGAGTATGAACAAAATAACATAATTCTTTAGAACTATTTACTACAGTGGTGTTAGTGCGATTTTCCCTTAGAGATAATTTACCCCAAAAGGAATTAAGACATATTTTTGCAGTGTCACATATATCGGGATTTGTAGGGATTTCTTGTTTCTCTACGATAATATCTTCCATAATATGATATGACTTTATAAATCTATCATACTCTTCTTCCGTCGTACATTCACTACCCCACCATCTAGCTTCTTTATTAATCATCAAGAAAGTGTTGACGTATTCTGTAAAAAGAACTCCTGTTTTTGTATTGGGCTCATACATCGTATGATTATATTTCCAAACCTCATACACAGTTTCAATTTCATATCGTTTCTTCACAGCTGTGACTACCTCAGATATAACCCATAGAGCAATAATTTGCCGCCCACTCTCATAATGTTGGCCTCATTACACTATATTTTCACACAGCTTTTGATTTCACTTGAAGGGTAATACGGGTAGGAATAAATTATTTGGAGGTTCATTGGTGCAGGTGACAAAACCATGCAAGTTACGTCAGGGCACCTAAATGTGGATGCAGATGCGTTATATGCAAATCCCTTGGATCATCAAAACATTGACCAAGTGACATTTTAATAATCAGATCGCGCTATTTGGGTGGCCTGAGAACTTAAAATTGCAAGTCTGCACTCTGGAGTGCATACATAAATATAAGATAAGGAAACTCTATATAAGCCAATGTGTTAGAAGATAAAGAGGAGTTCTAAATCGGTTCCCGCAAAATAAAGTTGGGTATTAAATTGAAGCCTCGTGTATTTTTTAAACAATAGATTATCCTCAAGCAAAATTGGCGCAGTCGGTAGGATTCGTCGCGTCCGTGCAAAGCAATATTTTTAGTACCGAAAGTCTAGGAAAGCAACGCAAGGACCCAATTAGACGAGTCCAGGGGTCGAACTTAAAAAAACGCGCAATGCAAATTGATTGGTGTGGTTATAATAAAAATCTCATATCTTCCCTTCCGAATCTAGCCGATGCAATAAACACTCGAAGAATCGCCTGGGTGTGTTGTTGAAAGCTATATTTCAAAATAATATAAATGAAAAGTGGTTGGTTCCTGGTACAGCAGTCAGTGTATAAGGTAACACAGTAAAAACTTTTTTATAATGGCAGAAGCAAGCATCTCGTTGAGTG
The DNA here is from genome assembly GCA_963942545.1 of Oxycera nigricornis. NCBI lineage: Eukaryota > Metazoa > Arthropoda > Insecta > Diptera > Stratiomyidae > Oxycera > Oxycera nigricornis. Next base: position 55,478,059 of record OZ012662.1, read on the forward strand.
ACCTATTGAGTGAAGCAAGATCGATGGCAGTGTTTAACGGAGACGATGTATTCCAGCTGTCAAGCTATACTAGAGAAGTGGAAAATCTAGTTCGCTTGGTGGCAAGTATAGCTGATGCACCTGTCACACAATTTATATCAGATATAGTGCTTTCAAAGCCTCAAGGAAGAGCAGCCGTGGTAGTCAGAAGAGTTTAAACGAAAACTTGAGCTAACATCAAAACAGCGTTGATCAGAAGTTTCGGAGTACAGGAGCAATATCTGAAGTTGAAGGAGCAAGGGGACAATACGCATAATTCAAATATTCATCTTTTATATATTTCCTTACTTAAATTTAAAATATTTGGTAGACGATAACAGTCCTGACGAATTTAAACCTTTGAATAACGAAGTTAGTATTCTTGAAAAATTCGTCGCGAAAATTGATAGAACAGACGCTATGTATTTGCGAACGAAAGGTGTAACGTCATTAGAAGACGCGTATAACGAATTGTTTCAAACTGTTGTGGGCGATAAACTAACAGTATCTAACAACAGTAAAACGTGTAACAGTCATAATTATAACCGTAACAGAAATATTAGCTTTATCAGGGACTATACTCATTTTAATAGTGTAAATTCCAACACGTTAAGGAACTTTAACAATTTTGGAAATTTTAGACAAAATGACAGATATCAAAACCGACTTCAAAATAGGGACGGTAGCCATTTAAATCGGTATTAACAACATCCACAATATCAGGAACAGTATAATAGAAACAGCGTAGAACAAATGGAAACAAATCAATTGGAAACAGTCGGAAATTTTCGTGTAGCAGCCTTACAGAACAATCAAATTTACCTATAATTAAATTAAAAATAAATAATTATCCAATCAGAGCCTTGATAGATTCAGGTTCAACTTTGTCCATTTTAAATCATAAAATATTAGGTAACCATTCAGTGACGCAAATAGAGAAAAACATTAACCGATGTAAGTGATCTTCAATTTGAAACAATAACGAAAACTTCACCGGAAATTGGTGGTCGTGAATTTACAAAGTGGAAGTTATTCGATTTATCTGGTTGAAATTTTGACGTAATATTTGGTGCGGATATTCTAATACCCACGACGAAAAAAGTCGATTTTGAAAACTAAATAGTCATCATGAATGATAATAAAATTCCTTTTATCAACAAAGTTAAATTAGGTTTTGATGAAATTCACACAGTAGAACCAAGTAGAAACCTAAATGTCTCATTTGAAGAGTTGAATTGCGAAGAAGAAAATGCGTTACGAGAATTTTTGAGAAAGAATAGAAAAGTATTTTATTTAGAAGGAGATTATTTACCCGCAACAGATTTAGTAGAGCATGAATTAAAATTAACTACGGAAGAACCGATTTACATTAAAACTTACAGAATGCCACAGATACACGAGAAGGAAGTAGAGCAGCAAATTCAAGATATGCTTAAACAGGGAATAATACGTGAAAGTTTTAGTCCTTTTAATAGTTCAGTAGTACTTGTTTCGAAAAAACCCGGTAACTCAGGGAAACGAAAGTGGACAACAGCAGTTGATTACAGGGCACTTAATAAAGTCACCCCTAGTGAAAAATTTCCCATTCCAAATATTGAGGGAATCAGTAGTATTTATCCACTCTGGATCTTGCTAAATGCTTCCATCAAAGAAAAATTAAGGAAACCGATATGCACAAAACAGCATTCTCAACTCCTACAGGGCACTATAAATTTACAAGGATGCCAAGGATGGGTTGAAAAATGCGCCTTCAACATTTCAGCGACTAATGAAGAAAATACTGAAAGAATACATAAACAAAATTTGTTTGGTATATTTATATGACATATCGGTATTCAGTACTACACTTGAGGAACATATGATTAATCTGAAGAAGATTGTCAATAGACTCCAAGAAGTCAACCTTAAAGTTCAAATTGACAAATATCATTTCCCTACAAAGGAAATTCAGTATTTAGGTCATACAATTAGGATTGAGGACATTGAACCTAATATCGATACAGTTTCCAAAATATTGGCTGTAAAGCTTCCCAAAACAATAACTGAAATCAAAAGTTTCTTAGGTTCAACTGAATTTTATCGAAAATTCATAAAGGATTATAGTAAACTCGCATATCCAATGGTCAAATACTTGAGAAAAGATAAACAAGTCAATGTTAACGATTTTCAATATGTGGAATCATTTGAAAAGTTAAAGTTGTTAATTACCAATCCTCCAGTTCTGAGACACCCGGACTTCAAACAGAAATTTACTATTGTTACCGATGCAAGTGATTATGCTATTGGAACAGTATTACAGCAAGGTAAACATAGGTAAACATAGATATTAAAATTGGGAGAGTGTGATATGGATTTAGGTTATCTAAAAGGTAAAGATAACATACCAGCAGATTTTTTAAGTAGACTGAAAGAAAATGGTCAAATAAATGTAATTCAAAGTTATGATCCTCAAAAAGGAACAAGTAAGAAACCTAAAAGAGGGAAAAAGGTACTAAAAACAAGTTTGATATCATTTCTGTGCAAAAGCTGACTACGAAAGCATCAGGGAAATCAGCTTCTGAACATTCTTCTAATATTGAAAAAGAAATACAATTAGTTGCTGAATTACGAACTATTTAGAAAAAACCTATAACCGCTCAAGGTCAAAGTCTTTTGAAAAATAGTAGCACCATTAACACAGTACACTCGCAAGAAGAAAACCTTGAATATCATATTCCCATCGAAGACAGTGTTGTTAACAAATATCAGCAGCAAATTATTTTTGTGAAAAACACTACTAACATAAGTAAGACCAGTTATAAAAATAAAACAAGGACAGTTTTTAGATAATCAAGTTTAACTTCAATTAGTCAAATCAAAAACCGTTTGATACATTTTCTTAAACCTGGAATAGTAGGAATTTATAGTGAATTGTCAGCTCCTCAGTACAATATTCTACAACAAGTCATTATTAAACTTTTCGTTCAAACTAAAATTAAATTCATTAAATGCAGTAAATTACTTTAGGACATTCAATCCGAAGAAGAACTAGAAAACATCATTTCAGATTATCAAAGCAAAGAAACAGGACATGCCGGTATAACTGAAAACTACGAAGGTCTTAAAAGAAAAATTTATTATCCTAATTTAAAAGATTATATTAATAGATTCATTAATACGTGCGAAACTTGTGACAAACTCAAAACTGACAGGAATCCTGTTAAACCACAGTTTGAAATATCGGAAACTGCAGCGGATGTTAATGAAATTGAACATATGGACCTGCATTTCATCAAAAAATCGATTTTATTTACTACTATAGACAAACTTTCTAAATTAGCTACAGCAATAATTATACCATCAAAAGATATGGTTACGCTTAGGGAAGTATTACTTTTTCATTTAGCTATGTACGGTAGACCAAAGAAAATACGAGTAGCTACTGACGCAAATTTCGATTCATTTCTATTATGCGAAGTATATCAAGAAAAAGGTATTTTGGTTCACATAACGAATCCTCATAGCCATACAGGAAATGCGGATGTCGAAAAATTACATGATACACTAACTGAAAAAAAAAATGAGAACAAACAACACATTTCAGAATCAAACGTTTATGGAACGAGTTTACGAGGCCGTAGAGTTTTATAATCGTCAAATACATTCTACTATTAAAAAGAGACCTATAGATGTTCAGTTAGGGAAAATAGATAAAGAAGCGATATATACCAGAAATGAGACCGTTAAAGAGAAAGTAATTGAGAAAAGAAATGTCAATAGAGAAGCGTATATTGGAAATAGACGAGAAGGCTTAGTTAAAATCTTAAAAGCAAACTAGATAAATTAGCACCTAGATAAAATCATAAACAATTCAATAATCAAGCATTAGTGAACATCAAACGACCTAAAAAGAAAATTATTGTTACAGGTAGAAATAGCAAACAATCTGGAGAAAATGAGTGTAGCACGTAAGATATTGTGGATGACGATGATAATACTTCAACGTTACCAAACCTTAGCGACTTTGATGATGGAAAAAAATAGAGACGCAAGCAGGATATACAGAAATAAAAACAGACGAAGTGAATATAGTTCAATCAAGACACATTATTCTACATAAAGTTAATTCGGAATAAATAAAAAACTTAATTAAAGATATCCAAAACTTACAGAGGATTGGTAGAAAGTATCATAGACAGGATATAATAGATATTCAGTTAGAAAACTTAGAACATCAGATACATACACTATTACCTAAAGAATATGTTAAGGAGAAGTTAAAAGCTAGAATCGATACAATTGGCGCTTATCATACGGATAAATATACGAAATTTGTAATCACTCACAATTTGCTAAAGCACCAGGTTATATAGAGTTATAAAAAAGTTAGAAATAAAAGAGGGCTAATTAATCCAATAGTTAATGTTTATAAATGGTTATCTCGTCTAATGGACGTAGATGACAGAGAAGACATTGAAGAGCATTTGGAAACAGTAGATAAAAACAATCATGAAATTATCGATCGTATAAATAAACAAATTTTTATTAATGATCGCTTTGAAAGGGAAATTCAGAAAATTATAAGAATCATTGATTTAGATCGACAAAGTATTACAACAGCTTTTAATGATACCAATAACAGATCAAGAACAGAGATAGCTTATTTAGGTACGCTCATGAATATTCAGTATTCGCAAAACGAAATTGAAATACACCAGGACAATGTTATGTCAGCCAGAACAGGTATAATGTCAAGAAATATGTTAACAACTGAGGAAATAGCTGAAAACGAAATTTATCTCGAAAAATTGAGATTAATCGAAATTGTAATCGCGGCAAACACCAGAAATCAAAAAGAGCTATTACTTGCAATCAAAATTCTAGTAAAAGTGTCAACTGTTTTCAAACATTTAATATTACCAATACCTGACAAGCATGATTATGAAACAATGTTTGAAAAACAATATATTGTAAAAATTAATAATACCACGTTTACGTATAATAACGAGAATAATTTGAAGGATTTGAGAAAATCTAGGATATGTTTTTATGTAAATGAGACTTGTACAAAAATAAAAAGAAACAAAAATTCAATAGAAGGATTAGATACGGGAACTGTCATAGTAGTTAAATCAAACATAAATTGGTCTAGTGATTGTGATGAAAGAAATCAAAATTTAAATGGTACATATCTGTTTACTTTTAACAATTTTTCAATTACATTAAATGATGTGAAATTTTCAAATCGAATTCCAGAATACAAACCTCGAATGATTCTTTATAATTCTCCAGTAGTTAATTATAAACAGCTAACTTTTAAAGAGTAAGAAGAATTTCATATAAATAATTTAAAAGAAATTGAAGATATTAAATATTCGAAGAAAACACATATTATCTCTAATATTGTATCAACACATATTATCGTAGTAATTTTTATCATTATTCTTGTATACTTTTACCTGAAAAAGAGAAATATGAAGGTAAAAATTGTAAACATGTTTGAAGGCAGACATTTCTCTAAGGGGGAAGGAGTTACGTCAGGGCACCTAAATGTAGATGCAGATGCGTTATCTGCAAATCCCTTGGATCATCAAAACATTGACCAAGTGAGATTTCAATAATCAGATCGCGCTATTTGGGTGGCCTGAAAACTTAAAATTGCAAGTCTGCATTCTGGAGTGCATACATAAGTATAAGATAAGGAAAGTTTATATAAGCCAATGTGTTAGAAGATAAAGAGGAGTTCTAAATCGGTTCCCGCAAAATAAAGTTGGGTATTAAATTGAAGCCTCGTGTTTTTTTAAACAATCGATTATTCGCAAACAAAATTTGCATTGTGAGTATTTTTGACTTCATCGGTCTGTTTCCGTTTCTGTATATATCTGGATGACCAAGGAGGACAAGAAGCATATTTATTAATGTAGGGTACATACTTGTAAGGTCTAGATATCTTGTCAATTCATTCTTTCTGCACTTATGGTATAATCTTAACAACTCAGTACTTCCACCAAAACTGACATATGGAAGGTTTAGTGGTTTCACGATTTCACTCGTATGGAATTCTAACTTCATCATTTCTTCCAAAACTGACCCACTACGACCAACAGCCAATCGGCGGTAGGGGACCCTAAACGTGCAGAGATAATACATGCCACAAAAAATAGCACTGCCTAAATTTACCCAGCGACATACAGCAGAAGGGGAGTAGCAGCGATACACTATAGTTTTCTTAAAGAAGATTACTAGTGTAACAGCTTTCTAAAAAAAATTGTTGAACAAAGACAACATTATGTAAACTAATTGAATGAAATGTTATAAAATATTGTAAATTCTTATAAACTATTATAAACAGTGGGAAAACAAACCCCCAGAGTATTGTCAATGGAGGTCGTATTTTTTCCAACTAGACTTAAGAGTTGCAGTGTAGTAAGATAGTGATCTCCAATGATCTAATCCTTACTTTGTAAAAATAAAGATGAAATGAAAAAAAATACATATATGTGCAGTTCACACAAGATAGAAGTGAAACCTTCAAAAATATCAACTTCAAGATAATGAGACGAATGTAAAGTTTCAGGAATAGGATAATTTTAGGTTTTAGTAATGATAATATTGATTCCAAGTTTGAAAACTATTTTACATTTTATTCACGTGTATATTTACATATATATTACAAAAATTTATTCAGACTCCGAGTTTGCATTTTCGATAATGAAATGAGAGGCTTATGGCAACTGAAGTATGAAATAAATACTATAGTTTCTATTTGATCAATATATCTTTAGAATACTGCGTCAATTACTGTTTTTGACTTTGTTGTTGATACAGTGCGAAAGCTGCAAATTTTTTAATTAAATTTGGTGTCCAGAAACTCAAACAAAGAGATCGCTGTATCTTAAGCAAAATTAACATTAAAATCTCCACTTAAAATCATTGGAATTTTATTGTAATTTTTTTAAAAAACTTGCGATACCTCTGGTGTGTATTTTTAATTAATTTCCATGAATGAATTCAACAATTGTATATATTGATTGGTTAGGAGAAATGTAAATAGCCAAAATTAATAATGAACTACTATCATCCATTTTGGGTTAACAAGCACATATTTCTCCCACTTTAGAAAGCTGAACAGATAATGATTCCATTTGCTCTGCATTGAGTTCCATTTGTGGAGTAACAATACGGGCTCCGTCATTTTGATTATGGTAAATTGAAACTCCGCTAGTTCTCGAAAGTGGCCTTTTATATTTAACTACAATATCAAAATTAGGAACATCTACAATGTTTTCATCATTCATCCACGTCTCGGAGAGAAAAACAAAAACATATCACCAGCGTAGATTTGAAACCACGACCGCTTGCGCTGCGGCCTAGTGTTCTACCACCGCGCTACACAACTGCCGATCCTAAAGAAGTTTTCACTTAAAAAAAATTATTTCTTCCGGATGTGACTTTAAAAAATTGTTGAACTCCGACTCCCACGTGTCTATCAAATTAAGGCCATCGCGTCGTATCATCTCCATTCTCCTAAGTGTGGCTTATTTCCTTCTTGCTAAGGTTTTGCGAGCAGCATTGTTAGTAGTTCAGACGTTCTGCACTTTAGAACAGTTTGTACAGCCATGATAAAAGCAGCCAAAGATTTCATAGACTGTATTTATATTTGGATCTACATGCATACCACCCCCCGATAAAATCTCACCCTGTATTTTTTTCGACTTCCAAAGAAGCTATTTAGAGGCAAGTAGTGACTGATTTTGAAATCTGTTGTAGTCTTGTTGTGGTATTACACCTAAAGCATTTTCCTTCCAAAAGTTTTCTGAGGCTATAATTAAGGCTCCTACAAAAGGATTTACATTATTTATACGAAGAAATTCCTTCGTGAATCGGATACATCCCAAACGTAAGATATTGACATTGTTCACACAATATCTCAACACCTCCTTACGGTTATCAAAAACTCCTGATGACCTCGCATAATACCAACCGACCAACTTGTCCTTTTCCACCTTGTTCACTACAGTATACCCATATAACTCAGGTGGTGAATATTTGCCCACATAGGAAATATTATCCATTGTATTAAAGTAAAATGCTTAAAAGACTTTTGCATGATCTTTGATTTCAAACACCTTCCGAAAATGTGCAAGGGAGAATGCCATACAATTTTAAGAGTCTATGAAGGCTACTATCCTTCATAATTTTGGTACCATTCATTCAAGGTTCAATTTTCACCTTTCTACGTATTAATTCAGAAATTATAAAGCCCCTTACACCAAAAACACTGCATTCTACCAGTATATCATTTTCATAACAGGTATAGCAAATCTGAAGGACAAAAATTAGATGGAAAACATGAAGAAAAGCTTTTGAGTTATCGCCATAGGATTTGATTTGAGTCCTTTCGTAGTCGAAGAATATTATCATAAATTTGCTATCATATTTTCTGTTCGGACGGTTAATATAACAAAGATGATCCGACGGCAAAATTTTCTAACAGATCTGACATAAATTTTCGTTACAGATGTGATTAACACTTTATCCTCTGTCGACGGCTATACCAGGCTATATGGTAAACTTGCCGAGGTTTTCACATATTCTTAAGCTTTCCCAAGCGTTATTTCTTCATATTTATTTTTTAAATGGTTCTCAAAGCAACTGTCACCTCTAAACACACGATTACAGTTTCTACATTCCTAAGTCTTTATAACAAAGTGATATGGCAAATATGATAGAAAGTATGGACATTTTTGAACACATTTATGCTGCTTTGCATGCAATATTCTATCGTAAAGAGTGTACGCAAATAGTTTGCTGAAGAAACCGGTCAGGGACTTTACCACAAAGAGGTGTTCTATCTGTTTGGAGTAGTAAAATTATAATCATTCATAAAGGGGCCTCCGTACGGAGGATTCAATATTGAAGATTCTGAGTTCTTAGGGTCGTCAAATACAACTATCTGATATCAGTTTAAGAATTTTGAAATTTTTAAAGGTCGGAAGGAACACAGTCTTTTTCATCCACCATTACCTTTGCATCTCTACATAAGTTTTAAGACAGTTTTTCTAGTTTCATAATCGAAGCCTGGCGTCTTCTTTTAGAGCTCCCCAAAACCATCTCAATCGCTTTATAAGCTTCGCGGCAGACAATTGAAATTATTGTCTCTTCCCACATCCACCATACTACACTTTCTTTCCGATAAAGTTTTGGGACTTGCCTTAACCTCGACGAAGGTGAAGTTTATTATATCTACCTTTATCTTCATAGCCGCAGCAGAGAGAGATGTGGTGTTAGACTGAATTACGTTCGAAATTAAGCCGACAAAGCCACTAAATTCATTTACAATTTTTAAGCTTGACCCGATAGACTTAATCTCAGGTGAAGCTGGAAGTTCAATAGACAAGCTTATTTTACGACCTTGCACTGAACTAGACACTTACTCTATCATTCTGTCGAACATAATCTCGAGCTACTTAATAGGGTTCTCACAGGTCTTCCTAACTCTATTAATTGGAAGAGCATTCCAACACCTTTGATATTGATTTTTTTTACAAAAGATCCCCTACTTGACAAAATTTTGATCTTTTACCCACCCCACCAGCCTGAGATGAAATTGCATCCTGCTCTAGTTCCTGTAAGATTTCAACATGAGCATCTGACCTGCTACTCTTCGAGACGTCAGCCCCGCAAATTCGCGTTCGTGCTAATGATCCAACGATCCATGCGCTATGCCGCTTTTCATCTATCGATACCAAAGTTCCTAGCTCCCACTTTTTTGTTGTAATCACAGATGCTTCAGAATTGAAAAACAACTTCCTCACCTGATCTCTCACAAAGTCCCTAGGAGTATGCCGGTCAGCAACGGAATACTTGTCTTGCCCTCTTGCAAAGATTTCCGTCAGAGCTTCTAGAGTCTGTTTTTGTGCTAATCCGCCTTCCTTCTGTTGCTCTTCTAGTACATTCGAGATACCAAGTACCTCTCCACATATACTTGCTAGTGCCGTCTGAATGCCAATATGCTTTAGGTAATGTGAAGTGGACACCCCCTAGTAGAAGTGCCTGGAAGTGCTCCTGACGTCTGCTGTTCTTCTAGCGCTTTCAAAATGTAGCTTAATTTCTTACATATCCTTGTCAAACCCCGTTGAATAAGGATATGGATATCGAAAATCTGGAGAAGAAATCTTTTTTGATCATTTTTTTATTGATCCTTTCTTATCTATAGAATATTTGGTTGTACTAGACGAAGTAAGGCTTCCTTCTTTGTACTCGATCTGAGCTCTGCTATCTCCACTATTTTTACCTAGAACTTTTATACTTCTTTTCAAAACTATTTCGCTTATTCTTTTTGACTAGTATTCTTATCAGGTCATCCATCTTCGTATGATCTATAAAATCATCATATTGATATTCACCTCATATCATAAAAATTATACATCTACATTCCATAGATGTATTTCCTAGTTGAAAGTGAAGATTACGGATCTGCACAAAAAGACATTCAACATGCTATCTGGATCTTTTATGATAATTCCATAAAAACTTTACGTCGTTTGCGTATGTATCATATATCAATTACATGCATAGCCGTTGCAATTATTTTATGATGTACATTTGTTTCTGCAACTTTGTATTAATTGATAAGACAGACGTGAATTCTTTGAGCTATGGTAATCCCGATTCTTTATCGTTTTTTATTTCAACTTCATTTTTGCTAATAAAATTTCATGTCCACATCGCCATAGCGAAAAATAGATCTCCATACAAAATACATTCGATTTAGTAGTACATTTTGCTCATATTCTACCATCAGCACTACTGCAGTTTGGCCATCTTTTAGCCCACAGCAACACCAAACTTTGAGCATGTAGTGGTACAGGCTGTCCCTATTGGACGAAGTGTAAAGCTCAATAACAGTGTATGTCCCGCTACTGAAATTATGAAAGTAGGAAACCGCTAGATCACAATTTAATTGCCAGAAACAGTTATACCAAGCAATAGAAGATAACTCGCCTCAAAGTTGGCTTTATTGAAGTTAAATCGAGCGGAAAAATCAGTTCGATTTCTGTTTGAGACCATAAGATTGACAATGAAGGATAAAGGTGGATGGTGTGAGCCGATTGAGACATAAAGAAGTATAGCTGAGGCAATTAATAAAAGATTGGGAGGAATTTTTAACAGGATAGATCGAGCAAACGCCCATTTGCATTCAAATACATATTGAACTGCATCATATCACAATGTGACATAAAGGAAGAAAAATATTTAACGTTGGTCCAAACAAACTAAAAAGTACAATGCCTTCAGGTTTGTCTGGGTGGCATACAATTTTATCTGCATCAGAGCTAGATCAGAGGTCAAAAAGTCGATGGTGGATTGCACAGATTTCAACTTGGATGCATAAGTTCGCAGAACCAATAAACTTCTGAAGTGCTAGACAAATTCGGCGCAAAAGAGTCCAACATACCCACAAATTTCGCATGGAGTGAAAGCTCACAAAAAGCCGCACGTAGAATTATTGACGCTCTATCCTGTTTGGCCAGAGACACCTCTGCCATACAGAATGACATGATTAAAAATTAAAAATTCACAGTTCAAGGATAGCCGACAGCCCGAACAGAATGGTGAAATCATAGCATAAAGAATACATAGCATTGACACTTCAGCCAATTTCTTACATATCTGTTATACAACCAAAGTGGCCAGGCTGTGCCTAAGTATTGTAATCTACAGATGGTATGTTGTATTCGTATGATTTTTTAGTGGTTCATTAAACGGGCCGCAAACGTATTTACCGCTAGCAAACACACAATCTGGAGACAGACGTAAATATTCTGTTTCAGTATAATATGGTGACGTGAAGGTACTCATTATCAGTGAGCAGAATAAGCTCTTGACGTAGTCCTTCAAGTTGGTGTTAAAGCAACCGCTTTTCACAAGTTTCAGTACCTCAAGATTCAGATTCTTGAATATCTTTAAACGGTCGTATTCGTGCCTTAAGTTCAACATATCGACTGCGAGCGCTACAGAACATCTTTAAAATTAATCCAGGAATTATGAGATGATGAAAATCCAAGCCATTTTACAAACACGCGGTCTTCCTTACGCTTCAAAATCTTCTCCACAAGATAAACATCAGGGTACTTGACCTTTGTCAATTCTGTCTCATAAAAACCTTCTTTGATGATATTACCTTGATAATCTTCAAGCAAGTATGTGCGTGACTCTGGTTTCCTTACTTCCTTCACCTTAAATATCTCTGTCGACCATGATCACCGATTTTATATTTAGACTGAGAAGTTACTTTTAGCTTCCTTTATACTTTTGATAGTAGATAAACCTCATTTGATGAATTAACACATATAGGTTGCATACTAATGGTACGATGTTTTGTTGTATTGTATTTACTCACCAATTAGGTGATAAGACTGAGCCAATGGTAATTTCCGTTCATGCTTCCACATTTCACTCTTCAGTGTGCGATTAAATCTCTCGAGATTCGATGCTTTTAATGCACTGAATGTAGAATAATGGTTTATTTCTTAGTATTTCATCATCTGACGAAATATTTTATTTAAAAAATTCTTTTCCATCATCAGTTTGCAGATTTCTGGGTATACGTCTTTGTTTGAGAACTGATTCCATAGCCTTAACCCCATTATTGAAATTTTTGGTTTTGACGGGGAGAGCCCAAGCATACTTGAAAAATGTATCAATTATTGTCAACAGAAATTTATAACTGAAATTTTCAGATGCATACGCAGTCATATCAACGAGATCTGCCTGCCAAAGATCATCAATACCCCTTATAACAACACGTCGGTGTTTAAAGTTTTTTCGTGCGGGTCTATGAAGTTAATCTACAATTTGTCTTCTACGCATCTTGAAAACATATAAATAAAAGTTCTGTAATAGCTTTTATAAGAAGTTCTTCTTCTCGAAACACAAAAAGATGCTACATCTTAAACACTCTTTTACAATGATGGTAGTTGGACCGTCTGGTTGTGGAGAGACGACATTTATAGAAAATCTTCTTCAAAACGGTGCGATGATACGACCGTCAGTGAAGAAAATTATTTGATGACATGCCGAGAAGCATGCAATACCAACATATATGCCTTATAAGAATATAAAATAAATGAGCTTTATTCCTGAAGAATTTCCAAACAGTACAAATCAACCAATGCCAATTATACTGGACGACATGATGTTAAATCCATATTTACGACAGATATGTGAGCTGTTTACAAAAGGATCGCATCATCGTAACGTTTCTGTCGTTCTGGTGACTCAGAAAGTTTTCCATCAAGGAAAATTTTGTCGAGATATTTCGCTAAACTGTAAGTATCTAGTATGTTTCAAGAACCCACGAGACAAAAGTCAATTTCATCATCTCGCTAAACAGATATACCCTGAAAAAAATCCAGAGCTCATGAGAATATATAAAGAAATAACTCAACATCCTCATACCTATTTGATAATAGACCAAACACAGGATATAAATGACACCTTACGTTTTCGCACCGACATTATTATGTTATTACTCCAGATAGATAGTTTGAAGGAAGACAATGGTGTCACGAATGAAACGATTGAAGGACAACACGCATGTGCTATATGTTCTTAAAAAAGCTAGTCCGTGTTTAAGAAACGCTATACTGAAAATCGCCGATCCTGAAGTAATTAAAACTCTATGCGAAGTCACACTCAATACATTGAAGGGTAATTATACACCATCTCGAAAAGTATTCACACAACTGTTCAAATATAAAGAGATCCTGCGTAAGCTTTCAGGGGCAAGAAAATATGTTTCGCGACAGCGTTAAGTGTTAGTACAGCAAGGAGGACTTTTGCCTGTATTGTTAGGCCAGGCGCCCACTGAAGTGGAGTGTGAACAATGTGGCAGTGGCGTGGCGATTAAATGGCAAGTGAAAAAATTTAGTCCCGTAAATGGAAATGGAATAGCGCACATTGAAGTAGAGTGGCGATGGCGTGGCATTTGGCAAGTGGCGTGGCACCACTTAATTGCCACTAGTCTCCGACAAGTTTAATTTTTGAGTGGTAAGTGGCAGTGGATGCCACTTCCCATTTGATATTACTTGAAAGCCAAAGTGAACGAATGTGCTTATCTTTATTGTTTGTTGGAAATGCGGGATGACCAAGAGTTCAGTATAAATTATGTTGGACTTGTTGAAGACCATCCCTGTTTATTTGATAATACCTAAGAGGATTATCATATGAGTCAAATTCAAGAGCGATTCTGGGCAAAAATCGCAAAAAAATTGGAGAAGAAGGTGAGTGAAAAACCTCAAAGTTATGAGCAGTCGTTCTTCCAGAGATACAAACTTTCTGAAGTTAGTCTCCTTTTTATGTAGCATAGGCCGTAACTTTTCAATTAATTTCAAAAATGTACACTTTTTCATTCGGTAAAATAATTTAAATTTACTATCCTCAAGATTTAAATCAGTTTTATACACATTATAAATCCCGTATTTTGCATTCCCTTGCCATAGTGGGTGTACCCATTGTACTCCTTTTTTATTTTTATTCCTCGCATTTGCATTTATAATATGCACAATTGCAAGAGCATCTTCGTCCTCTGATGATGACTTTTTGAATAAAAAATTATGTTGAATCACTTACGCGATACGTTGCTTGCCATTTTGGTGCGCGCTTAATAATTTTAATACCACTCCTCCACCATTCCAATGCCACACTACTTTGTTGACTCATCGCATGCCAAAACCACTCCACCGCCACATTGCTTACATACTACTTCAGTGGGCGCCCGGCCTTAGGAAGTGTTCTTTCAGGTGTGATAGGGTCTTTATTTGAAAAATATGCATAGAAATAGCAGTCCCAATAAAATGCTTCTATTATCCCCGGAAGTATATGAACGTTTAAAAGAGACAGTTGAGAGCGCTATAACGCAGACACTCTTTGACAAAACCGTGAGTAAGATTCTGAACAATAAGCGCCAAAATGAAGAAGCAAAATGGTATCAGTACCGGAATGTGCTAAACAATTTTCAAATGCAAGACGAAAAACAAAATCATTTATGGAGATGAAAGCTGAAAATCTTTCATCGAAAGATCAAATAGATAGGCAAAAATATAAGAATTTGCGTGAAAGCAGTACCCAGACGAGGTTTCTATTTAAAAACGAAATACCAACACAAACTTTGCCTCCACGACCAGAGGAGATATTTGAGTCGGTGAACGGTACTAAAGGAACAAGGAAAATTTTGCGGTTTACGAATTAGCCCAAAAAGGTATAAATAAAAACTTTAATAGAAGGGAAGGTATAAGAAGGAGATTAGCTATAAAAAGAGCTAACTCTTACACGAGCAAGCAGCTGAAATTGGTGCCTAACCGAAAAGAAGGGTGAAAAGAATTGGAAATACCAGAATTTTATTTGTACTCCAAAGAAGACGACTTCAATCCACCCGTAAAAATTCTAGAAGCGACATTGTTCATGAATCATGTTACGGTCAATCTCAGTATATTAAAACCACATGAAGCTGAACTACAGCGCTCGAATGCAGTATACCTGTACAAGCGGGCGGAAGTGAAAACATATACACTATCTACCAACACCCATATTCTATCTCTTTATAACGAACTCATCGGGCAATTACCGAGCTTGCTTGTTTTCGGTATGGTGGATAATGGCTCCTACACCGGAAAGCGCACAAAGAATCCATTCAACTTTAAACATAACAAAATTACCAACTACAATCTATCAGTAAATGGTGTTCAAGTACCAAACCTTCCTCAAGAGTTTGATTATTCGCGCGAAAAACCAGTTAGCACTAGAGGATATCTTTCTCTGTTCAAGGGGACTGGAATCAATTATTTTGATAAAAGTCATCAGATATCCAAGAAATTCTTTGATGATGGCTATTTTCTGCTAGCATTTGATATAACAGCGGACAGCTCATACGATTCGGGATACGCTAGTTTTTTAAACCAGGGTGTGGTAAGGATCGAGGGAAGATTCAGAGAAGCTTTAAAAAAAGCGTTACTTCAAATTGACAAAAATCGGAAAGTATTTACAAGCTTTCAAAAAAAGCTATATATATCGCAATAACATTCAGATTTGGATAGTATTTACTCTAGTATAAGGCAGAAGTCATGGAACATTGCTTTGTAAATGTTGAATACTTCTCAGAAGGTCACTTAACCTTCTTTAAGAAAGTATCGCTAACTGGGTTCGCATCACTGAAAAAACTTTACTCGAAAGAAATTACGTACAAATATCCTACCACCTTGACTATAGCTACAGATCAGACAGGCGTATTTGGAAACTTCGAACTCATGCGACTCGATAAGAATCTTATCAGATCTTTGGGAAAGTTTTCAACAGTGTTTGTGAACGGAGAATCGACAAAAGGATTCTTACAAAGCTACGTGACATCACATACTAAGGTCGTGAA
Organism: Oxycera nigricornis; assembly: GCA_963942545.1. NCBI lineage: Eukaryota > Metazoa > Arthropoda > Insecta > Diptera > Stratiomyidae > Oxycera > Oxycera nigricornis. Next base: position 55,494,485 of record OZ012662.1, read on the forward strand.
CCTTGAAAACATATTCCTGAAAGGACAGGAATCAACACAATTGAGATCATCATCACGGTCAGAAGTAATATTATAGCAAAGAGTTTTTTTAAGGTGTATATCCCTACGATCGTTTACCTCGGAAAATCAGAAAACCGGCATGCGTCATAGCTAACACAGATCCGTCCCAAAAGAGCGGCGTTCATTGGGTAGCATTCTGGTTCCCTTAAAAAGGACCAGCTGAATATTTTGACTTGTTTGGGAAATATCCAAGTGAAAAACACTTTAAAAAATTCCTAAAATCCAACAGTAGAGTGCTTATGAACAAAAGACAACGGTTACAAAGCGCGTTATCGACTACATTTGGGCAATACTGCTGTGTTTACCTTTATCCACGTTTCATTGGTAACAGCCTCCGAAAATTTCTTAAACACTTCTCCTACTTTCACTTTGATTTTAACGATGATGAAATTGTGAATCTATATCGGAAAATCTATGAAACAGGTTTATTACAGAATGTAGGTGGTTACTGTATTCAATCCTCCAGAAGACAGATTGGGGGTATAAAAGCAAAAATTTAACTGCTAAGAGTACCAGTTCTGATTGAATTACCGGTAAAATTAGAATGAATTCAAGCGTAAGTAACAAGTTAGTGAAAAAGAAGCCGACCAAAGTGTAAATCAATACATAAGAGAAGAAGCAGAAGTCTTTTTCTTTACCTACAGAGCCCGATGGAGATCATACCGATAATGCAGTGGATCGGAATATCACAATACATTTAAAAAAATTGTAGAAAAAATGTTCAAAATCTCGTGTGAGAATATCTTACTGAACTATATTTATTACCTTGATGGTTGTCAAAATCGGAAAATCGTACTAGGGTTCGATGTGTTGACATTCGAAGCAAAAATTGTTTTCGGTTTGCATGAAGGTCTTCCAATATCAACAACATGCGTAGGGTGGACTTCAACGTATGAAGACTTGAGAAGGTTGAGTAACGAAAAGCAATATCCGCAAAAGCAAGTAGGTCTTTCCAAAACATTCCGGATACGAGAAGGTAAAGGCAGTATCAAATTGAAAACCGATGATCTATTCAAGCTGTTTGAGAAAATGGAGTTTTTCAATCTTGTAATGCTCCATAACAATACCGCTTCGGAGGGTGCAATTGAGTTTTATCAAGATTACGTGAAGCGCTGTAAACAAAAGAATGTATTAAAGCTAAACTGCGCCGATTTTTTCATACCATCACGCGAGTTATGTTTTTGCCACTTTGAAATAATAAAATAAAAAAAAAAAACACTATTTCATTATTTCCACAACACTTTTTATTAAATTCAATTTAATGTAAAAACACTTTTTACTAATTTTAATTTAATGTAAAACACTTTTTATTTATTTTAATTTAATGCAAAACACTTTTTATTTACCGCGAACAATCTTCTTCACTCTAGAATAAAACTTAGACTCGCTTATACTGCAATACGGTATCTTATTTATGGGCTGCTGTTGTTTAGATTAAAATGATCTTTTTTGCAACTACTTAAAGTGATTTTATGTCTGTGTTTGTCCACAGCTCATTTAAACTTTGACATTATTTATGTTTGAGGTACTTAGATTTGCGAGATCTATTAAATCATAATGATTTCAGTTCAATCAATCCAATTCTGTCCTCACTGAGCATAATGGGTTTGATTGTTTATATCAAATGGAATTGGAATAATAGATGAGTCATATCAACATTAATAATTACATGACTCATAAACTTTGTGGAAGGAATGGTAAAAGAGATGTACGTGGTTATGGAATAGGTGAGAAAGATGTTGTGATGTCAGAATCGGTTACAGGTGTAGTATTTGATATTACAGGTGTAATATCTGAGATTACATGTGTAACTTCTCCCTCCTTATGATCAATGGTGTCCTCAACAATTGTTTTATTGATATTTATTTTGAAAGAATTAACATAATTTTTGCAATAAAAATATAGTGCAAATGAGCAGGAAATGAGTATAATTATAAGCAAAAGAATGGAACTCGTAGTGAGTATATTTTTGTGATGTTCGAATTTAATTTCTTCAATTTTATCCAGGTTTTTAAAGTTTGAAAGTTTCAGATCATCGAGGCTAATAGTGTAATTATATTCTGATATATTTTTAACAGGTTCTAAAATCAATATATGTTGAAATTATTTTAAATCGTTCGTGTAGAGTTGCCCATGTATGTGCAGTTTACAATTACTAAATCTAATTACATAAGTTCCATCTAGTGGATACAATTTTTCATTACAATTTTGATTAATTTTTTCACTTCCATTTACTGCTAGTAATAGACCTTTTTCAATTTCTTCGACATTGCTATATGGTTTTAGTTTTATAATACATTTGATTGTTTTACAAAGTAATTGATTATTTAATGATTTAGTGCGTTTTTCCGTTTCAAAATAGTTACCATGATATAATACTACTTCTGATATATTTATATCCAATGATTCTGATTTATTGTTAGGAATTTCCTAACATAATAAGAAAGTAATGGTGGCGATAACACCGGTATATTGACAATAAAGATAATTGTTCCATCATTAGTTAATACATTTAATGTGATCTCTTTAAGCTCATCAATGGATAATTTGTGTGATTCAATTTCGCTATGTGTCAAAATTGATCTAGTCATAGTACCTGTTTTAGCTGAGTTTACGTTATCGATAATTTTCTCTAGTTCATCTTTAATAAGATCAAGAATATGAGTTAATTGCATGTTAATCAAAATTTGATTTATGTGTTTAGTGATATTGTTTATTTCGCCCATAAGCTGTTTAAATAGCTTATTTGTTTGGTTTATGTTGTGTACAATAGTGTCCAGATTATTTTTAAAAGCATTGTTGATTTGGATTTGTTTATTGTGGGAGTCAATGATGTTATGATTATTTGTATCAATCACTTTTAAGTGTTCCGTGATTTGTGTTAAACCATCATTGTCAGTTAACAGACGATCCGTTAAACTCTGCACAAAGTGCAATATTGCATATATTTCATTTCCAGGGAAAGGCCAAGTACCAATGTCCGTTCTAATGCTTGCGAGCTGATTATTTGAAACCATGCAGACTAAGCATTTTTACATCTGAGTACCAATTTCCGTTCTATTGCTTGCGAGCTGATTATTTGAAACCATGCAGACTAAGCTTTTTTTCTAGCATAAGAAAATGTGTAAGTTTAAGTAGTCTTAGAACTTAAGTTCAGTTTGTAACGATATTCCGAAGAATAAAGAACTGGGCTCAGCCCTGAAAATATATTTTTTGAATACAAACTCAATTGTTTAATTAACTGGCGTCCGAGCAGGGACACGCGTCCAGAAAACGCTTTTTTGTCGTAGTACGCGAATAGGATATTAAACACATATCCTGCCTTCATTCGTCAACCACGCGAACGCATTGCACGCACTAATTCGACCCCCGCGTTAACTAAACGGGTGTAAGTGTTTTCAGGAGGGGAACGAGGTCCCGAAGTAGTATTTCCAAACAGGAGTTGGCAAATACGCCAACAGCCGCCCCACCGCCGGACTAGCGTGTCGACACAGGAATCCTGTGAATTTATTTTCTATTTTTTGGAGAACGAGCATACAAAGTTCTTAAATCAGTTGAAGAGGCCGGCAACTGATCCCAAAAATAGAAAATTAAAAAAAAACACAGTCGACAACCAAGCGACACATAACATTCCTACCAAAGGACATCAAAGCTGAATGCAGACGAAGTCGACGCAAAAACCAAGCGCCGAGGGACATTAGGTGCTACTGAAGAAATATTGCTGTTCTACGAAGTTCGATGCCAAGCAAAGCCGTCCCGATGTCTACAACAGCCTTCACATTTGCAACAACGTCATAATTTATATTTATGTAAGTAAAGTTTAAATCAAATCAGCAAAAAATTGTGAAAAGCTCGAAATTGAGAAAATTAATACAACTATTAATTCGAAATACTAAATCAAATTATTATTGCTAATTGCAATATATTTGCGATCAATGCGATTGATCTTATGTGAACAAAAAGGAAAATTTGAAATTAATTTGAAATCGAAATACTTGCGAAAATTTACTAAACTAAATATAATTTGTATTGTTTTTTCTGAATACCTAATACAATTAATGACTGCAATATATTTGAAATCTTAACCTAAAATTTTTCACTTATAAGTCCTGTATTTACGAACACGCGAGAACAATATTTGTGGTTTTTTGTGGTTCTGTGATCTAATAATATTTGCCTTGATATTTGTAAACTTTTGTGGCTATTTTCGATCTTGTGCACTGTTGTTTTCTTCCGTTTTCCTTAAATATTGACTGATAATTCGTTAGGTGAAAATTTGTTGCCTGTTCTTTTTGTCTATTGATTTTGATTCTGCGACCTTATCGCCGGTACTCCAACCTCAGAAATGTCGAATCCTCAAAATTTATTCATCCGGCACGGATAAATTTAAACGATCTCATTGAAGCTCTCCCTGATCTAGACCATCGTTCCAATAATATTCCTGACAATCGTCCTAACAACATCCCTGATAATGATATAATACGGACTATTACACAAATCGTAGCACAAACTCTACAAACTCAAGGAAGTCAACTCTTTAGCTCCCTTATGAACCCAGCCGCTGACATCAACAATGATGTTGATATTCCGATAAATATTGGAGATAACGGCAATCTGTCTGACATGGACAAAATACCGGATGTGGTCAAAAGCCTGCGACAATTTTCTGGCGAACCAGGTGAGTTTAGCTCCTGGCGCAAGAGTGTCGACAGGATTCTGAAAATTTATGACCACTTGAAAGGAATACCGAAGTATTATGGAATAATTTCGGTTATTCGTAATAAAATTGTAGGTCACACAGACATTGCGTTAGAATCCTACAATACCCCGTTGAACTGGTCAAAAATATCTAAATGCCTAACACTGTACTATGCAGATAAAAGAGATTTGGCAACGCTAGAATATCAGATGACGACACTAGTACAAGGTGAAAGTACAGTTGGTGAATTTTACCAAGGCGTATATAACCATCTTTCACTTATATTGAACAAACTGGCTTCAATTGACATGAGCCAGGAATCCATGAACATCATGACTCAGTCATATCGTGACAAGGCCCTTGATACTTTTGTGAGACAAGGCCCTTGATACTTTTGTGAACATGCAAACACTTCTCATTCCATGTTGCGGAGGGTACATCATAGTTCTCCACCCCCTGTTCCACCACGCAGAAATGTTTCAAGCTTCTCAAAACCAGCGCCGATTCCGGCTACCAGACGAGAATTTTATCCGAATTTACTTCACAACCCGCAAATCTCGCAACAACCAAGATTTACTGGGCAGCGACCACCATTCCAACCTCATCAAACACGAAATTTCAATCACTTCCCACCTCCGCGGCCACCACGTGGCCCAGAACCTATGGATGTCGATAAATCTTTAAGAACAAACGTTGTCAATTACGCTAACAGGCCGCAAAACCGACAATGGCCTTCAAAACGAACTCATCAATATTCGCAAAGATTTTATGCACCACCAAAACAACAGCGAGTGCATCATACACAAGCAGAAATGAATAATGACAATACAGAGGAACAATATAAAGATGAAATGGCTAATGAAGACGAGCATTATGACCAAACTCTCGAGGAATACATGAGCGCGTACGATGAGTCAAATTTGGAGGAAAGTGAACAACTGGAAGATATCTATTTTTTAGGACTAAGGCACTCTTCGCTTCCCTATTTTGAACATTTTGCAAGAAGCGGAAGGGGTTTGAAGTTTTTAATAGATACCGGGTCAAATAAAAGTTATATCCAACCGATACATATTAGAAACCCATTATTGAATAATAAAAATTTCTACGCCCACTCAGTTGCCGGTAGCATAGAAATTACACACCATGCATTTGTGCAACTATTTGGACCAAATACCGACAAAATTCAGTTTTTCATTCTGCCAAGCCTGATATCATTCGACGGTATCATAGGAAACTACACCCTCAAGTCATTTACAGTCGTCATTCATACGGACGAAAGCTATATGACGTTCTTTCCCAATTTACACATTCCTCTGAAACAGAACGTCTCAGAGACTGTAAACAACGTTGATTTAAGAACATCGCACCACAACCAAAGTCAATCTGCTAAGCTTAACCGCATTATTCGGGATTGCTCAAAATTACTATCAGAACCCGATGAGAAACTGACCACCACGACCGTTTAGGGAGAAATACGAACACAGACAAACGACCCTGTCTATTCCAGAGCCTATCCCTATTCAATGGCTCTGAAGGGGGAAGTTGACAAGCAGATCAAGGCACTGCTTGAAGATGGAATAATAAGACCTTCCAAATCCCCGTATAACTCTCCTATCTGGATTGTCCCTAAGAAGTCAGACGCATCCGGGGAGAAGAAATATCGGATAGTAATTGATTATCGAAAATTAAATTCCGTAACCATTGCGGACAAATATCCTATACCCGAAATTGGCGAAATCTTGGCAAATCTGGGTAAAAATACTTACTTTTCAATAATCGACCTCAAAAGTGGTTTTCATCAGATCCCACTAAAAGAACGGGATATACCCAAAACGGCTTTCTCGATAAATAACGGAAAATTCGAGTTTACTCGTCTCCCGTTCGGTCTGAAAAACGATGATATTCTCCGAGAGCACATAGGAGTGCGCTGCTATGTGTATATTGATGATATCATCATTTTCGGGAAAAATGAAGCCGAGCATTTTCATAACCTTGAAAACGTCCTCAAAACACTTGACGCTCCCAACATGAAGATCCAGTTGGACAAATGTGAATTTCTCCAAAGAGAAATCGAGTTTTTAGGTTATGTGGTTAGTCACGTGGGTATAAAGACCAACCCCAAAAAGGTTGAAGCGATTATCAATTTCCCATTACCTAGGACTCTCAAGGACCTCCGATCATTTTTAGGAATGTCGGGCTATTACAGGCGCTTCATACAAGATTACGCCAAAATCGCAAAGCCCTTGACATTTCTCTTGAAAGGGGAAGGTGGTCGAGTGTCCAAACATTTATCAAAAAACACGCTCATTAATATAAATCCCAAAGCCATTGATGCTATTAATAAACTCAAAAATTGTCTAATTTCCCAAGACGTGGTCCTGTCTCACCCAAACTTTGAAAAAGAGTTTGAACTAACGACCGACGCCTCTGACTACGCTATAGGTGCAGTTCTCTCCCAGGAGAAAAAACCAATTAAGTTCCTTTCTAGAACATTAACCAAAACAGAAGAGAACTACGCTACCAACGAGAAGGATATGCTTGCCATCATATGGTCTCTGAACTCATTGCGTAGCTACTTGTATGGTTCTCGAAAGGTAAAAATTTTTACTGATCATCAACCTCTTACCTTTGCTCTTAGCAATAAGAACACAAATAGTAAGATGAAAAGATGGAAATCAATTTTAGAAGAATACGACTACGAATTGAAATATAAACCTGGTAGGGCAAACGTAGTTGCAGATTTCCTCTCGAGACCTCCAAAACCAACGCAAATACATTTTCTAACTCCAACGGAACACAGTGATGAAAGCTCATCACACGACCTCATACCTACAGTAGAAACCCCAGTAAACGTGTTTCGAAACCAGCTTCTTTTAAAAAACGGCCAGGAAGACAGTTATCAACTTCAGAATCCTTTCCCTAATTATACAAGACATACTATAGTAAAAAGACAATTCTCAAACACTGATATCATAAACATATTCAAACGATACTTCAATCCGAATATCATAAATGGTCTCCTAACATATGAGGAAACTATGGCAACGATTCAGGAAATATATCCTGACAATTTTAGTAGCTAGCAAATCCGTTTTACTCAAACCATTGTTGAAGATGTTCCCAACGAAGTGCGACAAGAAGAGAGAATCCTGCAAATTCATCGTAGAGCACACCGAAACGCTGAAGAAAATCGGTTGCAATTACTGGAAAACTTTTATTTTCCAAAAATGTTGGCTAAGATAAAAGCCATCGAAAAAGGTGTACCATATGCAAGGAAAACAAATATGATGGACATCCTAATAAGCCTTGTTTAAACCCTACTCCTATATCTTCCTACCCCGGTCATACTGTACACATAGATCTCTTCTTTACAGAAGGACACTGTATCCTAACGGCAGTTGATAAATTTAGTATGTTTGCCCTAGCGAAACCAATCGCTTCTAGATCAATCGAAGATATAAAACAGCCCCTATTAGATATTATTTTTTATTTCTGTGTCCCTGAGAATGTGGTCATGGACAATGCGAGCTCACTAAGATCGGCCTCAGTAACATCCTTGCTAGAAGACGAACTGCACATAAGAGTCTATAAAACTCCTCCTTACAAGAGCGAGGTGAATGAGCAGGTTGAGCGCTGGCATTCCACCCTCCTTGAGATCATGCGATGCTTAAAGCGAGATGGTCCGCAACGTTCGTTTGAAGAACTTTTACAGCGTGCTGTCAATGAATACAACTTCTCAATTCACTCAACGACAGGCAAAAAACCAGTGGAACTGTTATTCGGCCGAGTCCCTACTATCGACCCCGAAAATTTCGAAAACTTGAGACTCTCTAACATCGAAAAATTGAAAAGAAAACAACAGACGGACTTGAGAAACCATAATAAGAAATGACAGGTTGCAAAAAACTACAACGAAGGGGATATATTCTATGTCAGAATTAATAAAAGACAGGGATCGAAACTAACCCCCCGTTACAAGCAAGAGGTTGTAAGAGAAAACCTAAATTCCACCGTACTAACTCAATCCGGCAAAGTTGTACAAAAAAGTAATATTAAAAATTAATTATTTCCCCTTGGTCGTTATCAATAGATTATACACATATAGAACCAATAATATAACTAAAATTAGCAAAGAAATAAAACGACTGTTTGAGGAAGAAAACAACACAAATTTGATTGAAATTGTGAATATACAATTCAAATTAAATTCAATAAAGGAAGAACTTAAAAATATTGAACACGTCACACATTGGGCGAGATTGGGTATTGTTACTTCGTTAATTTTGTCCAAACAAGAAATTAAAACAGCCACAAAAAATTACTAGACAGATATTCTACTACAGACTTACCTTTGCTGAAGTCAAAATTATAACGAATAAATTTTCATACCTTTATGTTATCAATACAACAATCACTACGAATCAAATGTATGAGACTTTGAATATAAAACCTATTAAAAAACAAGATCTAATAAGTGAAATTCTCTTCAAATGTGTTTTAAAAAAAATGACGAAAAAATATATGAAATAAAAGAAAAATGTAAAACCACAAACTCGCAAACTATTTGTAAACAAAAGAATTAAGTAGATATAAGCCATACAAAATGTATCCCAAATTTACTCAAAAGTCTGCATGCAACTTTTAATCAAATAAACAATTAGTCGAGAAAATTTCAGATGGAATCTTACTACTTACTCTATTTTATCGCAACCTAATTTCAAAAAACGTTACTCACAGCCTAAACGGCACCTTTTTTTAGTAAAATTCCTACAACCACAGCATCCTGTGCGTATCAAAAACAACTATGCCAGGTAAAGTTCAACAACCTGCCATATTTTTAGCGATTGGGACAATCGCACTTAACGGGGGAAGAGTTAACAGACGATCCGTTAAACTCTGCACAAAGTGCAAGATTGCATATATTTCATTTCCAGGGAAAGGCCAAGTACCAATTTCCGTTCTTATGCTTGCGAGCTGATTATTTGAAACCATGCAGACTAAGCATTTTTACATCTGAGTACCAATTTCCGTTCTAATGCTTGCGAGCTGATTATTTGAAACCATGCAGACTAAGCTTTTTTTCTAGCATAAGCAAATGTGTAATTTTAAGTAGTCTTAGAACTTAAGTTCAGTTTGTAACGATATTCCGAAGAATAAAGAACTGGGCTCAGCCCTGAAAATATATTTTTTGAATACAAACTCAATTGTTTAATTAACTTGTCCATTAGTCCAAAAAGAAATTTATAGACTTTTCCGATGGGATCAATTAGTCCACGTTTGCGACGATTGATTTTAAGTGGGTTTAATGGAATATTTCGATTTGTAAAGTAATCGAAATGAAGTAGTTTTAAGTAGTAGTTTCTCGAGTAATTAGTTCCAATGCCGATTCATATTGTTTGAGGTCTATTTTATGGTAAATTCGTCGGTAATCTTGAATTATGCGGATGGGATCTTTTTTGATTAGGATTATCCCAGACTCGGTGTTTATGTTTTCGATGGTTATTTCAGCGAAAACGCTTCCAATGGTCATAAATACGGTGGCAAGCAAAATGAGTTTGGAAATTTTGTAGCGTGGTGAATGTATCTGTAAAATTAAATTGTTTCAAGCTTTTCGGAATAGTTTCGTTTGAAGTATTTCAAGAATGATTTTGTTTCTGAAGAATGGTATGTGTTGTTGTGCAAAATTTAACGTTAGTTCACTTGCTACGTATTCTGCTGAAACACAGGTAAATACTCCACAATCAGTAGAATTTGTTTGTTGAGGGCTGTTTTCTACGTTGTGCTTTTCGAAATTTAAATTTAATGGCTGCTGTTTTTTGTCTAAAGATTCAAGTTCCATGTAATTGACTAATGCGTTTAAAATTTGATTGTTTGGGTTTCCCAAAGAGTCGAAATATTGTATGGTCTTATTTTTGAAATTGATGACTGCTAAGCACCAATGATTTTTATTCACATGAACAGGAATGAGTATTTGGTCGAATGAAAATATGTCAATTTTTCTCGTCCAACGGCGGACCGAATTATAACCAGTTTTTAAAAGACATGTCATAAAGAATGTGTTATACGAATATACTTTTGGTAGCAGAGGATTTGTTATATTGCGTTCTGAAATCAAATTGAAATAAAAGTTGATAATTTGGTCGTTGATCCATTGATCTGTTTTAACGTACGTAAATCATCTCTGGTTATGTTTACACCGAATTTAGAGATTAACATTTGATTTTTTGGTAATCCTTCTTCTAGGGCCTGGTGAATTATGTTTTGTTGTTCACATGTAATTGTTGTATCACGTTCATATTTTAATGGTGGAGATATTTCAGGTATTATTGGTTTAGGTATTAGGTCAAGATCCTGATTATAGTATTTTTTGATACGTTTTATACGTCAAGGGTGGATTTTATTATTTTGTTTATTCTTCCTATCTTGTATTATATTGTTATCAGAAGTTTTGAGTATCTTTTGCTTGAGATATTTTGGTTGTTCTTTATGACGTTTGTTAACAGGATTTTTGATAAAAACATGGTTGTGAGGTATATTTTGAGGGTCTTCGCGGTTACGATTATGTTTTGTCAACCGATTTTGTTTTTTCGAAAGAAGTTGTTGGTGAACATGTTGTTTGCGATGTAAGCCTTGTTGTATTTCTAAGGATCTGTACTCTGAGGTTGAGTGTATCGTATTGTTGTAATATTCAGTAGCCTTTAGCACTTTTTCGGAAATACTTAGTTCGGGGTTTGTTAATGTTAGGATTCTAATGTGTTCATTTAAAGAACCATGGCATCTGCTCATATCTGAGTTACCTATGTGAGACTGTGGTGATGAGAAATGATATTTAATATTTTCAATACGAAGGTAATCTCGAACATTTACAACAATAAATTCGTTATCGGAAACGATTTTTTGCGGCTTCCCCAAGTTTGCGTTTCGTTCTCGGATTAAATTTATAAATGTAATTGAATTTTTATCGGTTGTTTCCTTTGTGTATAGATGTTTTGAAAATTTGTCAATTGTTGTAAACAATTGACGGTTACAAATATAGAAGATATCAATATGTATGATTTGGTTTACATCACTCGGAGTTTCGGTGAGCTTAAATTTTAGTTTTACGGAATGGCGATCATACTTTGCCAAATTACATGTTTCGCAATTATTGATGTACTTTGTTATAAGTACGAACAGATTTTTAAAATAATATTTATTTTTTTGTTCACGATAGTTTTCAAGTATTCCTCGATGGTTACCTTTTTCATGGACTTGTTGAATTATTTTGAAACATTGACTTTCATTTGTAATATCTATAGCATTATATGAACATTTGATAAATGAAATATTATTGTTATTAGAATATAAACTGATGATTGCTAATTGTACTTTATTATATTCTGAATCGCTTAATTCACTATATATGCCAATTCTGCCTTTCTCTGGCATGTAGCGTCACAGTATGTCACGTAATTTTGATTCGTGGCTAATATCAGTTTTTTCGATATATATTTTCCGATTTTTATGAATTTTTTTATATTCGTTATGTTTTTTTCTGGACAATTCTTATTTGCGTTTTATAAGTATTCACAATACATTCCTTGAGCGGAATAAAGTCGTTCTGACTTTCTTCCCCAGAGTGTATTGTTGCTACATTTGATTCGTCATCGGATATTATTGATATATTGTCTAGGTTATTGTTATCAGTATTTACGTTTATTTCATTTCTATCGACATCAATTCTACTTAAAAAGTCGGCTACTTTATTTTTTTTGCCTTTAAGATACTGTATATCAAAATTATATTCATTGAGCTTAATTTTCCAGCGTTGTAATTTACTATTTGGCTCTTTCAAGTTGCTTAGCCAAATCAAAGGGCGATGATCGGTACGAATGTCGAATTTTACACCGTACAAATAGGGGCGGAAGTATTGAGTGGACCATACAATTGAGAGGAGTTCCTTTTCAATGGTCGAATAGTTGCGTTCATGTTCGTTCAGTGTACGACTCGCAAAACAGGTAGGGTGTCCTTGCTGAGAAAGAACTGCACCAATCACTGTGTCAGATGCATCAGTAGTTAAAACAAATTTTTGTTTAAAATTCGGATAATGTAAAATTGGATAATCAGTCAACAGAGATTTTAATTTTCGAACGCTGCAATATATTTGGGGTCGTTGACATTTATTTTATTAGTTTTTTTAAGGGCATCAGTCAATGGGGCTGCTATTTTAGCATAATTATTAATGAATTTACGGTAGTAACCGGTGATGCCAAGAAAAGATTTAATTCTTTTTGAAGTATCTGGGACTTTAAGATTGTTTATTATTTTTATTTTATCAGGATTAGGTTTGGTGTCGTCGACAGATAGGATATGACCGAGATAGTCAGTTTGTTTTGCAAAGAATTTGCATTTGTCGACCTGGATTTTTAAGTTATACTTCCGAAGTAACTGAAATATCATCCTTATGTTTGCTTCCATTTCCTGGAGCGAAGTAGAGAAAGTAAGGATGTCGTCTAGGTAGACAACACATATTCTATTTATATGTTCGTGTAGAACCTCGTTCATGATTCTTTGAAACGTAGCAGGTGCGTTTTTCAGTCCGAAGGGCATTCTGTTGAACTCAAAATGTCCTTGTGGAGTTGAAAAGGCTGTTTTGTAACGATCGGATTCCAGAATCTCGATTTGGTGGAATCCTTTCGCCAAATCTAAAGTCGTAAAATACTGCGCTTTTCCTAATTTGTCAAATATACTTTCTATATTTGGTATAGGAAACTTATCATCAATCGTTTCATTGTTTAATTTCCGATAATCGATGACTATGCGCCATTTGGTTCTACCAGAGTTATCTAATTTCTTTGGGACTACCCAGATAGGGGCGTTATAGGGTGAAATTGAGGGTCGGATATATTTCTGTTTGAGCATTTCGTTTATTTGGGTATTAACTTCCTGTTCGTGAATTTGTGGAAAACGGTATATTTTTGAATATAGTGGTTTATTGTTGCTGGTTATTATTTCGTGCTTTGTTTTTGTTGTACAGGTCAGGTTTGTTCCTTCTTTGTACAATATATCCTCATATGCCCTGAGGGTTTTATTCAAAGCACAAGATTCCTCACTATTTAAATTTTCGAACAACTTATTTACTGAATTATTTTGATTTTGCCTTAATTCAGATTGAACATTAATTTCAACAGGGACTGCATAGTTAAAGTAACATTTTCGATTGTTCAATTCAAGATATCCTTCTCCCATGTGTAACATTGCATTCAATGGGTATAATATGTTTTGACCGATTATTGTTTTAAATTGTTTATCTCGGAAGTCCATAACGTTCCACAAGATTTAATATGTTTCAGGTAGTTCAAATTCCTTGGGCATACCACTTTTTACTTTATGAGTTACATAGCATGTAACGGAGAGGCCAAATATTAGAAGGGAAGTATTTAATTGAATTTTCGGAGAACTTTTCAGACAATTTACATCAATACTTGAAGTGGACGCTCCTTTATCTATAAGTACAGGGATAACTTCGCTATTGATGATTAGATTAATTATTGGAAGAGGGTTTCCGAGGCTGCTATTTGAAAATTTACGTCCATTGGTTCAATGTTTGGATTTTGACGATTTCTGTACCTCGCAGCGTTATCTAGCTGCATTGGTTCAGCACGATTATTTGGAATGTTGTAATTGTTATTGTTATTGGAGCGATAATTATTATAGTTTTGATGGTAGTTATTTGGATGATGGTTATTATTGCGACGATAATTGTTATTATGGTAATCCTGATTTGAGCTGTTCCGTGGTGGGTTACTATTTGAATTGAAATTACGCGGATTATTATTATATGAATTATTTCGCGGCTGATAGTTGTTGTAGTTATGGTTACGGTGATACGAACTTCTTTCACTATCAAATTGTTGAAAATTAGTATTTTGTTGAATTTCAGATAACAGGTTATATGCTTGATCAAGAGTCACACAATTACGAGTTTCTATTAGGAATGTTTTGTATTCCGGTAAAATTGATTTAAATTTATTTAGCACTAAACTTGCGTTACGCACTGGATTGAATTCATCATGTAAGGCACGATTAGGATCTTGTAAATATTTCGTATTTAAACGATTTAGTAGGCTATTTAACTTAAAGTACACATCGTCTATATTTCTAATATTAGGACTTACCAAATGAATTCGATTCACAATTGTGGTATAAGTTTCAGTTACGCCAAATGTTGATATCAGCAAGGATTTCACGTTCTGCCAGGTTGGAATTGAAATTTTTTGGACATCATTTCGAGCAGGACCTTGAAGTTTGTTGATGATGAGTCTAAAGATGTATGTGTGTTGGTCCCCAGGTTGTGATAAGTTAAAAATTATATGGGCTTCATCTATCCAGGTGCTGAGAGAATACTCTGCGCTGTTACCGTTGTATACAGGTAGACGGCGAGCTTCCTTCAGAAGTTCCTCGAAGGATAGTTGAAGTTGCTGCGGGCGTTCGCCTTCCATAACTAAAACTTTTGGTTAGTGTTTGAAAGACTATTATTTGTTCTTTTCTAGGCTGCTAACGATTTTCTCGTCAGTTACGTGTTTTTTTGAAGTGCCTGACCCTTTTAAACGGATTCAATGCACTTTTGTTTTATTGTAATCAAGTACGGATTCGAAGTTTTACTTCGCATACCATGTACAAATAAATTTATACGTAGCGGTATCGCGCACTTGATAAAACAATATATATTTTTTCGAAGGTTCGTTTGTCTTAGAAGGATTCTCCCTCCTTAAGACGGATGACTGCGCCAGTTATGTTTTTTTCCACTTTGAAATAATAAAATAAAAAAATACTATTTTATTATTTCGACAACACTTTTTATTAACTCCAATTTAATGTAAAAACACTTTTACTAATTTTAATTTAATTTAAAACACTTTTTATTTACCGCGAACAATCTTCTTCACTCTAGAATAAAACTTAGACTCGCTTATACTGCAATACGGTATCTTATTTATGGGCTGCTGTTGTTTAGATGAAAATGATCTTATTTGCAACTACTAAAAGTGATTTTATGTCTGTGTTTGTCCACAGCTCATTCAAACTTTGACATTATTTATGTTTGAGGTACTTAGATTTGCGAAATCTATTAAATCATAATGATTTCAGTTCAATCAATCCAATTCTGTCCTCACTGAGCATAATGGGTTTGATTGTTTATATCAAATGGAATTGGAATAATAGATGAGTCATATCAACATTAATAATTACATGACTCATAAACTTTGTGGAAGGAATGGTAATAGAGATGTACGACGTTTAGGAGTAGGGAAAAATGATGTTGTGATGTCAGAATCGGTTACATGTGTAGTATTTGATATTACAGGTGTAATATCTGAGATTACATGTGTAACTCGCGCGCATCGACAAACAACCGCAAGTTCAACAACGCCAACCCGAGAGATAAACTAAAACCTACGTTACCAGCGAAATACAAAAAACGACGTAAAACCAGCGAAAGAGAAACCGCGCGAGCAAATCAACTTTCGGGCGGCTGAGCCACTGCTCGGCCGGAAGGAGATGTCACCGGAGGCGCGCCGGACATCGATGTTATTGTCCGGGCCCTACCTGCCTTAGCTTAATGCTTGCCAGGTAGGCATGTGAAGCGCGCTTAGCCCCGTCAATATTTACCCCTGCCGAACAAGGGACCTTAGGCCTCAAACCAAGAAGTAAAAAAATCGCTGCAACTCTCGTTAAAATTCCTTTATTTTTTTAATTTCATTTTTTTCTGTTGTGGTTGGGTTTGTGACTTTTAAACAAAGTTCCTTGTCACGGTCCATTAAGACTTCCGCTTATTCATAAATTATTTAGTTCTTCTGCACATTGTTATACACGATCTAATTAAATTCCTACTTATTCTAAATATTTCTTCTTCATCGCAGTTATAATTTTCTTTGTTCTTCTCCTATTATAAGCGCCTAGACTAAATTTATTGATTATCATTAATCGGCCTCAATATTGAAAACATTAATTTGTATATATATTTCAAATTTACATGTGTATTTCAATACCATCTCTGATTGTCTGTTCTCCTGTTATATAAATTTTTAAAACGTTCTCAACGTAACATTTTTTCACATGGTCGGGAATTTATTCTGCAACAACCATTACAAACTGTAAATATATTATATTAATTGCTTTTATAAGGTTTATAGTTTCATTTCATATTCTAGTTATTGAATCGTGATAATTCACTGCGAAAAAAAATAAAGCTAGTTCTTAAATCAATCATTTTCTATTATGATTGCTAGTCAATGGCGATTTCTTCCTTCAATTTTATTTTAATTCAGATATTTACAACACATTACTCACGACGAGATGCGATTGGGAGGAAAAACCACAAAGAAAAAAAAACAATCGAGCAGCAAACAATTGAACGGCGGAGCGAGACCTCCGTGTGCCGTTCTCCCCTTCATCTTCCCTCAGTTTGCATGTGCTGCGTTCCAAAGAGCCGTTCCAGATGAACGGTATCCAAAACGGTCTCCTTCGCACGACGTGATTCGGCCCAATTGCGTATTGGGAAAAAGTTCTTCGCCGACAAAATTGGAGCCACGGCTTTTTTTCTTTTTTTTCCGGCGCCGCTCAATGTCCTAGTTACGAGCCCCCGAGGACAACGGGGCGCTTCGCGGCTCTTCTGGCCCGACACCCGCTAGCACTCCGAAATGCGAGATGTTTGCCACTCTTATTGCCTGCCTGCGGTTTCCGATCGGGCCTCGCCCACGTAACGCAGGAAAGCACAATTCGCAGAAAAGCGCGTGCGCGAAAAGATTGCAGTTTATATGGAGCGCGGAAGATTTCGCGAAATAACTTTCGTAATCTATCCCAGGTAACCTTCTTCGCTTCGAAAACCAGTGTCCGATGTTCCCTAAAACACAACGAACGACACTCAACCACCTCTCATTCCCAATCAAACTGACTCCTTGCTACCTCACCGTTGTGGATCAGGAGAGTACGTTTCGGGCGGTGAATTGTTTCGATTTGGCTTTAGTGGGAAAA
Organism: Oxycera nigricornis; assembly: GCA_963942545.1. Lineage (NCBI taxonomy): Eukaryota > Metazoa > Arthropoda > Insecta > Diptera > Stratiomyidae > Oxycera > Oxycera nigricornis. The sequence continues at coordinate 55,512,261 of OZ012662.1, forward strand.
TTTTTGAACTCTATGTAAAAATTTGGGAAACAAAGCACGATATTACAACACTCTTAGTGAGTCTCGACCTGGCGGCGTACGAGTTCTATCCTCTCATGTGGTCTCAGTTCGATGGTTGGTTCGCGGAGGATTTGTAAGTTACGTAACAGCGTATACGAACTACCGTGACTGACCGAAGACCACGAAATACGGGGAGAGCACCATGGAGACGTGCTGAGAGGATCTTAAGGCACAGCCGATGGCAGACAAGCGACGATCCCAGTCACGCTGGCTCGGCTGTACATAAGCACGGATTGCGGCCAGGACGGACCGGTTGGCATGCTTCGATGGCCGTGTAATCATGCCGGATTCCGTAGTCCTGAAGCAGCTGGTTGAAGTCTTTGGCCTTAAACTGGGTCCATTGTCCGAAACGATGGTTTCTGGAACACCGTATGTATGGAATACGCGTTTTTCGAAAAAATTCGGCTATTAATTTGGTCGACGCCGTTCGAAGTAGTCCCAGCAACACAAATTTAGACAGATGATCCAGGACTACAATGATACACGTATTGCTTGTAGAAGATCTGGGAAACGAGCCGAGCAAGTACATGTACAGTCACTGAAAGATACGTTCGGACACGGATTGGGGTCTCATGGGGGCACGAAGTACTTGGTTGGACGGTTTCGTCTTTTTGCAGACCTCGCAAGCGCCTATGTACTCGGACACTTGATGGCTCATGTGTGGCCAGTAGAATTACGTCTTGAAACGCTGAAAGGTCTTTCTGATTACCCCATGAGAGGACATAGGGTGATCATGTGCTCTTTTAATCAGTTGTTCGGTGAGCCCGTTGGGTACCCACAGCTACCAGTCTTTTTGATCTAATGAGGTGTTGCCGGTCGCATGCTTACAGCGCCGGTACACGAACCCATCGACAACCTGCATGTCTGGACATTGCTGCTGCTCGTCTTTAACCTGTTGTATTATATTCGTGTACTCAGCCGACCCAAAATGCGGAGAAGTCAGGTCTATCTCTTGGTGATCATCTCTTACTTCGGCTATTTCGTTCCATTTTGGAGAGTAGGCACGAGATAAAGAATCTGGCACCACGTTTTGACTTCCTTTTCCGTGGAGGATCTTGAATTTGAAGCCCTGGAGTCACAATGCCGCTCCGACACCATGTTGACTTGCGTCACAATGTATGGCGAACGGTATTTTGAAATCTGGAGTATGCAGAACCGAGGCGGCGCAAAAGCTGTCCTTGAGGGTCGCAAACGCGGATATGCTGTTCTCGTCCCATACAACGGCCTTTTTTGGAAAGGAGTTCTGTGGGTGGGGTCGCTCTCTCGGCAAAGCCAGGCACAAAACGACGGTACCAACCGCACATGCTCAGGAATCGTCGTAGTTGTTTGACGGTTTGCGGCCGTGGGAAGTCTTTGATGGCCTCCACGTCCACCTTCCCGGGGTCAGTACGCATAGTGCCGTCGCCGATGATGTGGCCGAGATACTTTACCTCTCGCATGAGAAATTTGCTTTTCTCCACATTGAGGGTCAAACCAGATTTTCTCATAGCTGCGGCAACTTCCTGCAAGACAGAGATATGTTCGTCAAAGGTAGAGGTGATAATCAGAAGATCGTCCAGGTAGACGAATACCTGAAAGCGTAGGTGGGCTGGAATCACTTTGTCCATTAGTCGTTGCATTGTTTGTGGCGCATTGCACAGTCCGAACGGCATGGTGACAAAGTGGTAAAGGGGTCGCCCAAGCACGGTGAAAGCCGTCTTATCCTTTGAGGCCTCATCAAGTGGTATCTGCCAGAAGGTGTCCCTTAGGTCTAAGCTGGAGATGAACTGTGCTCTCGGCAGCCGACCTAGGATACCGTCAATGAGGGGTAAAGGATAGGCGTTCTTCACCGTGACTCGGTTGACTTTTCTCGCGTCCAGACCCATTCGGACTTTCCCAGGTTTGACCACCAATGTCACAGGAGACGACCAACTGCTCTGCGACTCCTCAATCGCCCCATCGCAAGCATTCGATCCAGCTGACCATATAACACTTTTTCTATAGCTGGCGAGATGACAAAATGCCGCTGTTTGATGGGCTTGTTGCGTCCCACATCAATACCATGAGTGATTAACGTTGTTCGCCCCAAACCTTTGCGAGCATACGACGGAAAGCTGGCGATGACGGAATTGAGGATTTGCTGCTGTAGTGGTGTTGTGTGGTGACAAAGACTCGCTGCTTGCAGTACACTAAGTGTGGTGGGAGTTGGTGCTACTGTCTTTACGAATATGTCTGCTGCCAACTCAAAAATGCGTACAAAGTCTATTCCCAGATAAAGGTCTTGGCTCAGAGAGGGGATGATTATAAACGAGAGCGTTTTTGTTCTACGGTGGAAGTCAATGGTGCCTGTGATGCGGCCTACAGCCTTGTGTTGCGTGCCGTCAACCGTCCTTAGGCCCAGTTGTAGTTTTTCCACTCGGTGCTTGTATCGCTCTAGGACATTTTGCGTGAAACCCCAAGCGATGCAGCTTAAGCTTGCTCCGGTGTCGATCAGCCCGCTAACCAGTTCTTCCCCGAATAGTTTTACGTCAGCGTATGGTCTGAAATCAGCTTTCAATCGTTGCTGCTGCATATCGTTTTTTGATGCGGAAGACCTTCTTTCAAAATCACGTGAGTCGCATAGGAGAAGCTCCTCATATCAAAAATGCGCTGCCGGGCTCGGCGATATTCCAATAAACGGATGTGATAAGGTTTACGCGGTATAAAGTTCCTGGAAGCCTGTGAGCGAAATGGTTCCGCAGAAGGAGGCAAAGTGTGAAATGGGTCTTTAGAAGGAGATAAAGAGGCTGTTTAGTGGGATATATATACTTAATCCTGATGGCTTTCAGGCAATAATGTTTAACTAGATCTGTATCAGCTGGATGAGCTGTGTCCTCGAGAGGTTTGTGGTACGCAGCTGGCGGACGGGCTAGCGGTAGTGTGTACGTGATTCGAGATGCCGATGATGTTGTTGTGGTCTCGCATTCTTCCCGTTTTTTGGATCACTGCATGTAGGGCACGTTGGTTTGTATGTGTCAGGCCTGGCGCAGCCAGAACAAAAGACGGCTTTTGCTGCCATACAGTTCTGATAAAAATGACCAGGTTCTCTACAGTTCCAACAGATTAGGTTTCTTTCTTTCGCGTCTACCATACAGTCTTCGGCGTACTCCCCTGAGAAGGTGAGGTCATTTTTCCGAGCTGGTTCATGCTGAGGATTCGATATAACCCCGTGGTCGTTGTAACTCCGCGGACACAATTCCTCCAGCTGTCGTGGGCCATTTTGCGCACGAATGTGAGACCTAAAGGTGCCGCGTAGTACGTCCAGTCACTCCTGTCGCCTTCCATACTCTCTCACCATTTGTACGGAGGACATTGGTACTTGAAGCAGACTGTTACGAATCTCTAGCCTCAAGTTCAAGCGTAGTAGCTCTGTCAGATTAGCTCCTTCCATTGAGTGTACCAGTCGGTCGGAGAGTCGCAGCACCACGTCGCAAAACACATCGACCGGCTCATGGGCTCCTTGTTTACGGCTGCGGATCAGCTCATGGATCTCCATCTCAGGTATTCCATCGCCGAACCGCTGCCGCAAGGCGTGGCAAAATGCGTACCAGTCGATGCGCTCTATGCTGCGCATGTATCGCCAGTACCACTCCGCCGCTTCCTTCACCAAGAGCACATGAAGGTGTTGACACAGTAAATCGAAGCTACCTCTTAAGGTCCTCCTCGTCAAGGTCTGAATTTGAAATATAAATTTATCCACCAATAAAGCACCGCTGCGTCCGCTGAACTTCGCGTTCCAACTCTGAATTACGGTCAGGGCGCGTTCCGACGAAAGGTAAGAGGACTGCGTTCTCCATCCAGAGGCATCTTGCAGCCCTTGGGGAGGCCCTCTTTGTCGTGCTTGTGGTGACCTCTCCGAATACGTTTGATATAACGGGGTTTGCTCCTCCCGATTACGGCGAGCTAGTTCTTGCTGTACCCCTTGCTCGATAAAGCGTTGTATTTGGGCAAGAGATATGCCTGCTTCTGCGGAAGTATTGTCTGGCTGCTGCTTGGGCGGACTTAGCGCTCTCGCAGGTGCGAAGTCAGTTATTTCGGAAGGATCGATTAGATTACCCGATAATCCTTCTTATTCATCCCTTGCTTGACTGAACGAAGCCTGCAATCGAGTTTGGTAGCGGTTTTGTTTTGGCTTCGCTCCCTGTTAAGGTTTAAGAATGGGTGCCTGCATTGCTCCGTCTACCAGAAGGCCTTCCCCTCCTTGGTGGATCCGGTCCGAAAACAGCTTCAGGTTGCGGGGTTGGCACGTCCTCCGGCACAAGAGGTAACTCTGGTGGCTGCTCAACCACTTCTCCATGCAGGCAGTGCGGAAGGAATGCAGGCATGGTGTTTGCACCCAGGTTTCGCCTTCTGCGCCTTCTTCGAAGCAGATACTACAGCCGGCATCTGGTGCCATGTTGCTTGCCTTCGGGCTATGAAGAAGTGACATCAAAATCTGGGTTTAGCTTTCAATTATGTCAACAAGATAAACTCACAAAAAAACGTTAGTAATTATAGCGATGAATAGCTTAGTATCGCCGAAAAGGAAAGTTGCGTGTGTATATAAAGGATGTGGAAGGTGTTTATCAAATGCGAATTATATATAAAACTGCCGAGTTATATATCTTGTTACTACTGAAAATTTGCGTTTGAAGGGTTTTACCAGAGTTTGCTATGCGATCCCTCCAGCCTTAACCAAGACCCAGGGCCCCGGCATGAGTAAATAGCCTCCAATGAAGCCCATCCTCCGAGGAGAGTGCACATTGAATTCATTATTCCCGACAAAAACTCTCTAACTTTAACGAGGCGAGTAAGCAGGCAACTCCAAGCTGCCAGAAAAGCGGACGAACACACGGCGCGATTTAGCACTCAGTATTTTGTGTTCCAGTGACCCCCAACATCCCGTGTACGCGGCTCACTACACCTATCCCGCTGATATTCTCAAACGAAAGAGACAACCTTCTTTGCGGGTACAAGTACTCAAGGCAAGGATGTCTCTTTCGCGAAAAAAAATATTAAGAAGGATGTTATTATCCGGGCCCTACCTGCCTTAGCTTAACGCTTGCCAAGTAGGCATGTGTAGTGCGCCAAGCCCCTTTAATGCCTACCTCTGCCAAGCTCCTAGGTCCTCAAACCAAAAAGTAGAAAAATCGCTGCAACTCTCGTTAAAATTCCTTTATTTTTTAAATTCATTTTTTTCTGTTGTGGTTGGGTTTGTGACTTTTAAACAAACTTTCTTGTCACGGTCCATTAAGACTTCCGCTTATTCATAAATTATTTAGTTCTTCTGCACATTGTTATACACGATCTAATTAAATTCCTACTGTAGCAGATTAATATTCTGTTACTTTTCTTTCGGAGGTTCAGGCAGTAAAACAGAGGATGAGAATTTAATATAATGAGTTTTATTTATATCTTAGCGTGATAAGTACAATACAATGTAAAGAATTTCAAGAATCTTAGAGTGATAGATACAGTGTAATGTGTGCGAAAGTAAGGAGTTCCACGAGCCTTAGACCCGATAGGGGTGCAGAGGCATCAACGGAGAGATTCTAACTAAAAGCCTTAGACCCGATGAGGATGCAGAGGCGTAATAGAGTCGAATGAATCCTCCAGTGCGAGACCGCTGCTTTTATAGCTGCTGATGTGCGATGCTGCTAGACTGTGCTGTAGTGGGGGTGCCCGCCGTCGTGTGTTACTATGCTGCAACGTTGCGCTATTGAATATTGTCATCCTACGACGTTGTGGTGGGTGACGTTCAGTTTGCATGTCGGCTCGTATGGTGATTCTTAATTTAGATGTTACAGTACTCCCCTTCTGTCTTCGAAGGCGTCTCGACGAGGATGACAGGGTTATGTGGCTAGTTTTGCTGCTTTCTTGGTCTCCCTCTCTTGCGAATCGGGCCGACTGGTGTAGGTTGTATACGATCTGCATCATCTGAAACGACTTTTGTTAGGGCGGAAGTGTGATAAGTCGCAAGATATGCGCTAGGATTATCTGGAGAGGATACGTCGTAGGTAGTTAGATTTTTTTGGGAAAGTATAATGTAAGGAACATCCCTTTTGGGTGTGAATTTTGAAGTAATTTCCCGAGCTTTCTGACTACGTGTATGTGTGGTGATCCATACTCTATCTCCAGGTTTATATGCGGGTACGGATCTTCGTTCTTTGTCATGATATGTCTTCTGACGATCTTGTTGTTTCTCGAATGTTTCTCTCGCGTGTTTTATTGTTGCGACGAGTTTTTGTAGAAGAGGCGTGATCTCAGGTATGAAATTTTCAGAATGAATGATTTGTCGTAAGTCTTGATGAGCTTCATCAGGTGTCCGTAATTCTCTACCGAACGTCATGTAGGCTGAGGTGAATCCAGTATACGAACATCTAGTGCTATTCATAGCAAATCTTATGAATGGTAGTTGCTCACTCTATTGGGTGTGATTCTTGCCAACTAATATGGACAACTGTGTCTTAAGATCTCGGTTGCGTATTTCCACAGGGTTCGCTTGTGGGTGATATACTGGCGTGAAGTTTTGCTTGATTCCTAGGCAAAAAGTGAGCTGTTGCATAATTCCACTAATGAATTGTGTACCATTATCGCTGATTATTCTACGTGGTAACCCATAACGTAGAAACACTTCATTTAATAATGTCGTAGCACACTGTTTAGCTGTGGCATTAGGAAGTGCGAAAAGTTCTACCCATCTGGAAACGACATCTTCGATGATTAGTATCCACTTCAACTTGTTTTCTGTTTCGGGAAGCGGTCCGAATAGGTTGACAGACATTACTTCAAAACGTTGGTTCATGACCGGGGTTTGGAGTAATCCGGCTGGTTTCATATTAGTAGCCTTATATTTTTGGCACTGAATACATTTTTTTACGTATTTATCGATATCATGGCGCATTCCAGGCCAAAAGTATCGATATATTATTTTCTGTAACGTTCTTTCGGTTCCATAATGTCCAGCCGTTGGTTCATCATGGTAATGTGAAATAATCATAGTGCGGTCTTGACTAGGGACTACCAGTTGTGGTTCTTCGGATTCGGAATCAGGGTTATATCGATACAAAACACCATCATTGAGTAGATAGCCGCGTGCCGTCCATCTGGAGAAATCTTCTTTGGTTGCGTCTGCTTCAAACGATTCAATAATTTTACTTATCTCGGGGTCTTTTAACTGTTCCTCCCGAACTTCTTTCTTGTCCTTCCTAGGGATGTCTATCATTGTTACACCAACTTCGCAGGTTGTTGTGTTAGCTTCAGTACAGAATGGTCTTGAGAGAACGTCTGCAACAATATTTGCTTTTCCCGGGATGTAGTCGATTTCTAGATTATATGGCTGAAGCTGAAGAGACCATCTGGCCAATCTACCTGTTGGTGATTTGAGTGACATAAGCCATTTCAGTGGCTGATGGTCCGACGTTACTATTACATCCTGACCTTCTATGTGAACACGCAACTTTGATACTGCCCAAACGACTGCCAAGGCTTCTCGTTCCGTCGTACTATAATTACGTTCAGCTGGAGTGAGCAGTCCGCTTGCGTACTCTATGGGACGTTCATATGGTCCCTCCCCTTGCAATAAGGCTGCACCTACTGCATAGCCACTGGCATCTGTTCGTAAGATGAATCTTTTATTTTCATCTGCTTGTTGTAATATGGGGGCGCTTGTTAGTAAACGTTTCAGTTCATTGAAAGCGTCCTGTTGGCTTGATGTCCAAACCCATTTAACATTCTTTTTGGTCAAGTCTGATAATGGACGAGCTACTGATGCAAATGATGGAACGAACCGACGGTACCACGAACACATTTGTAGAAAAGAAATGAGATGTTTCAAGTTTTTCGGATTTGGCAGGTTAGCTATGGCCATAACTTTATTGGGGTCGACATTTATTCCTTCCTGATTTATAATGTGCCCTAAGAACTTAGTCTCATCGCAGCTGATTCTACATTTCTTTCTATTGACACGTAGGCTAAATTCTTTTAATGCGTTGAATACTGTGACTAATGAGCTGTACATTAAGTCAAATGTTTCGCATAGAATGAGAATATCATCTAGGTATGCAAGAATTTTGATGTTTGGACACATCATTTTTAATTTGTCAATTAATCTTTGGAATGTAGCTGCCGCATTTCTTAATCCGAATGGCATCCTTTTAAAGCGATATGTTCCAAACGGGGTGCACATAGCCGTTTTATCTATGTCTTGCGGGTGCATAGGAATTTGCCAATATCCAAAATGGAGGTCCAGTGTCACCATGTACTTGAATTTATCGGTTTCATGCAATAAATCGTCCATCCTTGGTAATGGATACCGATCGAGTTTAGTTATGACGTTAATTTGACGGTAATCTACGCATAACCTTATCCCACCATCCTTTTTGGGTACCAATACTACTGGTGATGCCCAGGGAGATTCACAAGGTTCAATTATATCATTTTCCAACATTTGTCTTATTTCCTCTCGTAAGGTTTCTTTTTGTTTACTAGACATTCGATAGGGAGGTGTGGCTATGGGGTCGTTATCTCCCGTATCAATTTTGTGTACAGCGTATTTCGTTGCTGGGCCATTAGAACGAAAGAGATCGGCATATTCTACCAGAAGTTGGTTCAGATGGTCTCTTTCTGTCATTGAAAGTGATACTCCTTCATCACTTCTAAGTGGAATGGCCTCTAGACTACCAATTTCGTTATTTTGTGAATGAAAGTTTTCTGTATAGTTTTCAATATTTTTATTTTCTTTATTTACACCAAAATTTAATATATTTTGTCCCGTCTCGTGATTCACTCGTTTCGGTGTACCTATGATTGGAGATATCGGCTCTAGACATTCCATAAGTGTGATGTATTTTCTTATCTGCGGTGGTGTCTTCATCTCGACGTCTTCGTTGACGTAGTCGGTTTTATGTTCCGGAGTTTGTATGTTGATTTCCGAAAAACCATAGAATGGAGGAACCTGCTGCGATATATGAGTGTTCCCTTCGTTAAACGTGAAGTCGTATTTAGCCTTTGGATTTTCGGTAAAGCACCAATAACGCTGCGGGACACTTATCTCTATGCTGGCGTCCTCAATGAAATCACATCCGAGTAGTGTATGGTTTTTTTCAGCTTCTGGCAGCACCAATAGTTGTGTGGGAATGATTTTATTTTTCAAGTGGATGTCCACTGTAGTATGTTTTACCATTTGCTGCCTTTCGATGCCATCTGCGGAGGACATTGGTACTTGAAGCAGACTGTTACGAATCTCTAGCCTCAAGTTCAAGCGTAGTAGCTCTGTCAGATTAGCTCCTTCCATTGAGTGTACCAGTCGGTCGGAGAGTCGCAGCACCACGTCGCAAAACACATCGACCGGCTCATGGGCTCCTTGTTTACGGCTGCGGATCAGCTCATGGATCTCCATCTCAGGTATTCCATCGCCGAACCGCTGCCGCAAGGCGTGGCAAAATGCGTACCAGTCGATGCGCTCTATGCTGCGCATGTATCGCCAGTACCACTCCGCCGCTTCCTTCACCAAGAGCACATGAAGGTGTTGACACAGTAAATCGAAGCTACCTCTTAAGGTCCTCCTCGTCAAGGTCTGAATTTGAAATATAAATTTATCCACCAATAAAGCACCGCTGCGTCCGCTGAACTTCGCGTTCCAACTCTGAATTACGGTCAGGGCGCGTTCCGACGAAAGGTAAGAGGACTGCGTTCTCCATCCAGAGGCATCTTGCAGCCCTTGGGGAGGCCCTCTTTGTCGTGCTTGTGGTGACCTCTCCGAATACGTTTGATATAACGGGGTTTGCTCCTCCCGATTACGGCGAGCTAGTTCTTGCTGTACCCCTTGCTCGATAAAGCGTTGTATTTGGGCAAGAGATATGCCTGCTTCTGCGGAAGTATTGTCTGGCTGCTGCTTGGGCGGACTTAGCGCTCTCGCAGGTGCGAAGTCAGTTATTTCGGAAGGATCGATTAGATTACCCGATAATCCTTCTTATTCATCCCTTGCTTGACTGAACGAAGCCTGCAATCGAGTTTGGTAGCGGTTTTGTTTTGGCTTCGCTCCCTGTTAAGGTTTAAGAATGGGTGCCTGCATTGCTCCGTCTACCAGAAGGCCTTCCCCTCCTTGGTGGATCCGGTCCGAAAACAGCTTCAGGTTGCGGGGTTGGCACGTCCTCCGGCACAAGAGGTAACTCTGGTGGCTGCTCAACCACTTCTCCATGCAGGCAGTGCGGAAGGAATGCAGGCATGGTGTTTGCACCCAGGTTTCGCCTTCTGCGCCTTCTTCGAAGCAGATACTACAGCCGGCATCTGGTGCCATGTTGCTTGCCTTCGGGCTATGAAGAAGTGACATCAAAATCTGGGTTTAGCTTTCAATTATGTCAACAAGATAAACTCACAAAAAAACGTTAGTAATTATAGCGATGAATAGCTTAGTATCGCCGAAAAGGAAAGTTGCGTGTGTATATAAAGGATGTGGAAGGTGTTTATCAAATGCGAATTATATATAAAACTGCCGAGTTATATATCTTGTTACTACTGAAAATTTGCGTTTGAAGGGTTTTACCAGAGTTTGCTATGCGATCCCTCCAGCCTTAACCAAGACCCAGGGCCCCGGCATGAGTAAATAGCCTCCAATGAAGCCCATCCTCCGAGGAGAGTGCACATTGAATTCATTATTCCCGACAAAAACTCTCTAACTTTAACGAGGCGAGTAAGCAGGCAACTCCAAGCTGCCAGAAAAGCGGACGAACACACGGCGCGATTTAGCACTCAGTATTTTGTGTTCCAGTGACCCCCAACATCCCGTGTACGCGGCTCACTACACCTATCCCGCTGATATTCTCAAACGAAAGAGACAACCTTCTTTGCGGGTACAAGTACTCAAGGCAAGGATGTCTCTTTCGCGAAAAAAAATATTAAGAAGGATGTTATTATCCGGGCCCTACCTGCCTTAGCTTAACGCTTGCCAAGTAGGCATGTGTAGTGCGCCAAGCCCCTTTAATGCCTACCTCTGCCAAGCTCCTAGGTCCTCAAACCAAAAAGTAGAAAAATCGCTGCAACTCTCGTTAAAATTCCTTTATTTTTTAAATTCATTTTTTTCTGTTGTGGTTGGGTTTGTGACTTTTAAACAAACTTTCTTGTCACGGTCCATTAAGACTTCCGCTTATTCATAAATTATTTAGTTCTTCTGCACATTGTTATACACGATCTAATTAAATTCCTACTGTAGCAGATTAATATTCTGTTACTTTTCTTTCGGAGGTTCAGGCAGTAAAACAGAGGATGAGAATTTAATATAATGAGTTTTATTTATATCTTAGCGTGATAAGTACAATACAATGTAAAGAATTCCAAGAATCTTAGAGTGATAGATACAGTGTAATGTGTGCGAAAGTAAGGAGTTCCACGAGCCTTAGACCCGATAGGGGTGCAGAGGCATCAACGGAGAGATTCTAACTAAAAGCCTTAGACCCGATGAGGATGCAGAGGCGTAATAGAGTCGAATGAATCCTCCAGTGCGAGACCGCTGCTTTTATAGCTGCTGATGTGCGATGCTGCTAGACTGTGCTGTAGTGGGGGTGCCCGCCGTCGTGTGTTACTATGCTGCAACGTTGCGCTATTGAATATTGTCATCCTACGACGTTGTGGTGGGTGACGTTCAGTTTGCATGTCGGCTCGTATGGTGATTCTTAATTTAGATGTTACAGTACTCCCCTTCTGTCTTCGAAGGCGTCTCGACGAGGATGACAGGGTTATGTGGCTAGTTTTGCTGCTTTCTTGGTCTCCCTCTCTTGCGAATCGGGCCGACTGGTGTAGGTTGTATACGATCTGCATCATCTGAAACGACTTTTGTTAGGGCGGAAGTGTGATAAGTCGCAAGATATGCGCTAGGATTATCTGGAGAGGATACGTCGTAGGTAGTTAGATTTTTTTGGGAAAGTATAATGTAAGGAACATCCCTTTTGGGTGTGAATTTTGAAGTAATTTCCCGAGCTTTCTGACTACGTGTATGTGTGGTGATCCATACTCTATCTCCAGGTTTATATGCGGGTACGGATCTTCGTTCTTTGTCATGATATGTCTTCTGACGATCTTGTTGTTTCTCGAATGTTTCTCTCGCGTGTTTTATTGTTGCGACGAGTTTTTGTAGAAGAGGCGTGATCTCAGGTATGAAATTTTCAGAATGAATGATTTGTCGTAAGTCTTGATGAGCTTCATCAGGTGTCCGTAATTCTCTACCGAACGTCATGTAGGCTGAGGTGAATCCAGTATACGAACATCTAGTGCTATTCATAGCAAATCTTATGAATGGTAGTTGCTCACTCTATTGGGTGTGATTCTTGCCAACTAATATGGACAACTGTGTCTTAAGATCTCGGTTGCGTATTTCCACAGGGTTCGCTTGTGGGTGATATACTGGCGTGAAGTTTTGCTTGATTCCTAGGCAAAAAGTGAGCTGTTGCATAATTCCACTAATGAATTGTGTACCATTATCGCTGATTATTCTACGTGGTAACCCATAACGTAGAAACACTTCATTTAATAATGTCGTAGCACACTGTTTAGCTGTGGCATTAGGAAGTGCGAAAAGTTCTACCCATCTGGAAACGACATCTTCGATGATTAGTATCCACTTCAACTTGTTTTCTGTTTCGGGAAGCGGTCCGAATAGGTTGACAGACATTACTTCAAAACGTTGGTTCATGACCGGGGTTTGGAGTAATCCGGCTGGTTTCATATTAGTAGCCTTATATTTTTGGCACTGAATACATTTTTTTACGTATTTATCGATATCATGGCGCATTCCAGGCCAAAAGTATCGATATATTATTTTCTGTAACGTTCTTTCGGTTCCATAATGTCCAGCCGTTGGTTCATCATGGTAATGTGAAATAATCATAGTGCGGTCTTGACTAGGGACTACCAGTTGTGGTTCTTCGGATTCGGAATCAGGGTTATATCGATACAAAACACCATCATTGAGTAGATAGCCGCGTGCCGTCCATCTGGAGAAATCTTCTTTGGTTGCGTCTGCTTCAAACGATTCAATAATTTTACTTATCTCGGGGTCTTTTAACTGTTCCTCCCGAACTTCTTTCTTGTCCTTCCTAGGGATGTCTATCATTGTTACACCAACTTCGCAGGTTGTTGTGTTAGCTTCAGTACAGAATGGTCTTGAGAGAACGTCTGCAACAATATTTGCTTTTCCCGGGATGTAGTCGATTTCTAGATTATATGGCTGAAGCTGAAGAGACCATCTGGCCAATCTACCTGTTGGTGATTTGAGTGACATAAGCCATTTCAGTGGCTGATGGTCCGACGTTACTATTACATCCTGACCTTCTATGTGAACACGCAACTTTGATACTGCCCAAACGACTGCCAAGGCTTCTCGTTCCGTCGTACTATAATTACGTTCAGCTGGAGTGAGCAGTCCGCTTGCGTACTCTATGGGACGTTCATATGGTCCCTCCCCTTGCAATAAGGCTGCACCTACTGCATAGCCACTGGCATCTGTTCGTAAGATGAATCTTTTATTTTCATCTGCTTGTTGTAATATGGGGGCGCTTGTTAGTAAACGTTTCAGTTCATTGAAAGCGTCCTGTTGGCTTGATGTCCAAACCCATTTAACATTCTTTTTGGTCAAGTCTGATAATGGACGAGCTACTGATGCAAATGATGGAACGAACCGACGGTACCACGAACACATTTGTAGAAAAGAAATGAGATGTTTCAAGTTTTTCGGATTTGGCAGGTTAGCTATGGCCATAACTTTATTGGGGTCGACATTTATTCCTTCCTGATTTATAATGTGCCCTAAGAACTTAGTCTCATCGCAGCTGATTCTACATTTCTTTCTATTGACACGTAGGCTAAATTCTTTTAATGCGTTGAATACTGTGACTAATGAGCTGTACATTAAGTCAAATGTTTCGCATAGAATGAGAATATCATCTAGGTATGCAAGAATTTTGATGTTTGGACACATCATTTTTAATTTGTCAATTAATCTTTGGAATGTAGCTGCCGCATTTCTTAATCCGAATGGCATCCTTTTAAAGCGATATGTTCCAAACGGGGTGCACATAGCCGTTTTATCTATGTCTTGCGGGTGCATAGGAATTTGCCAATATCCAAAATGGAGGTCCAGTGTCACCATGTACTTGAATTTATCGGTTTCATGCAATAAATCGTCCATCCTTGGTAATGGATACCGATCGAGTTTAGTTATGACGTTAATTTGACGGTAATCTACGCATAACCTTATCCCACCATCCTTTTTGGGTACCAATACTACTGGTGATGCCCAGGGAGATTCACAAGGTTCAATTATATCATTTTCCAACATTTGTCTTATTTCCTCTCGTAAGGTTTCTTTTTGTTTACTAGACATTCGATAGGGAGGTGTGGCTATGGGGTCGTTATCTCCCGTATCAATTTTGTGTACAGCGTATTTCGTTGCTGGGCCATTAGAACGAAAGAGATCGGCATATTCTACCAGAAGTTGGTTCAGATGGTCTCTTTCTGTCATTGAAAGTGATACTCCTTCATCACTTCTAAGTGGAATGGCCTCTAGACTACCAATTTCGTTATTTTGTGAATGAAAGTTTTCTGTATAGTTTTCAATATTTTTATTTTCTTTATTTACACCAAAATTTAATATATTTTGTCCCGTCTCGTGATTCACTCGTTTCGGTGTACCTATGATTGGAGATATCGGCTCTAGACATTCCATAAGTGTGATGTATTTTCTTATCTGCGGTGGTGTCTTCATCTCGACGTCTTCGTTGACGTAGTCGGTTTTATGTTCCGGAGTTTGTATGTTGATTTCCGAAAAACCATAGAATGGAGGAACCTGCTGCGATATATGAGTGTTCCCTTCGTTAAACGTGAAGTCGTATTTAGCCTTTGGATTTTCGGTAAAGCACCAATAACGCTGCGGGACACTTATCTCTATGCTGGCGTCCTCAATGAAATCACATCCGAGTAGTGTATGGTTTTTTTCAGCTTCTGGCAGCACCAATAGTTGTGTGGGAATGATTTTATTTTTCAAGTGGATGTCCACTGTAGTATGTTTTACCATTTGCTGCCTTTCGATGCCATCTGCAAACGATATGTTGACATCGTCGTTGATGAACGTTATCCCCTTGCTTACTAGTAGCTTGTGGAGGTCGCTGCTGGCGATGCTGGCTCTTGCGCCCGTATCTAGGAATACACATCCTTCTTCGCCTTCGATTTTCACGTTGATGGCTGGACGGCTTCGTAGTGTAATTTTTGGTGGTTGAACATTCGCGCAGCAGAAATTTACTGCAGGTGCCGGTGCTGTTGCGTATTGATTACACTTCGGGCACTTTGATCGAACTACTCCGGGCTTACCACAGCCGTAGCACTTTAGCTGTTGTGCCTCTGGTTTGAAGTTTTCCTTGGTCTTTTCGTCGGTTTTCTTTTTTTTCGACAGTCGTTCATCAGGTGGCCGTATGAACGACAGAAGGTGCAACGATTCATTTTTTCGTGGTCCTTGGCGCTATTACCGTCAGTGTTTTTTCGGTTTCTGCCCATTTCGCTGTGTTCCTTTAGTTTATTCTCGATTTCTCGCGATTGAATTAACAATTCTTCGAAAGTTTTCACTTGATCACGTTGGAGTTGTTCGCGGATTTGAAGATTAATGAGCCCGAAAACTAAGTCTATTTGCTCTTCTTCGTTATGTCTTCCCTTGGGAAGTTGCGCTAGTAGACTGCGTTTTTCGCAGATGAAATCGTCTGCTTTGGTGTGATCTTCTTGTTTAGTGGAGAAAATTTGACCGTATATCTGGTAGTATGGTGTGGTGGGAGCAAATGTTTTCCGCATATTTGATATTGCGTCGGACCATGTTGTTATGTCGTCTTTTTTCCCTGCCCACCATTGTGCTGCTCTTCCTTCTAACAGAAGAGGAAGACCTTCTAAAGCGATTTCATCGGACATGTTCTCGCAGGTCTTCAATATGTTGATTTTCGTAATGAAATCTTCTACTATTGGCTTATTACGTACGCCACTGTATCTTGCAGTGCAGCTGGTAAAAGTCTTTTTCCTCTCCTCGCGAGGGGAAATTCGAATAGCATCTAAATTGGTCTACTGAGAAATTCATTGTGGTGGTATGCCGTTTTGGCGGGGGCATAAGAATGTTCTTTCTCTATTTTATCTTGTTTTACTGGCCTCGAGTTGGGCGCCAATTATGTAGCAGATTAATATTCTGTTACTTTTCTTTCGGAGGTTCAGGCAGTAAAACAGAGGATGAGAATTTAATATAATGAGTTTTATTTATATCTTAGCGTGAAAAGTACAATTCAATGTAAAGAATTCCAAGAATCTTAGAGTGATAGATACAGTGTAATGTGTGCGAAAGTAAGGAGTTCCACGAGCCTTAGACCCGATAGGGGTGCAGAGGCGTCAAAGGAAGGAAGGTGATGAACACAGTATAATATATATGAATGCTAGGAGTTCCACGAGCCTTAGACCCGATAGGGGTGCAGAGGCGTCAAAGGAAGGGTTGTGATAAACACAGTATGATATGAGGGAATACAAGGAGTTCCACGAGCCTTAGAACCGATAGGGGTGCAGAGGCGTCAACGGAGAGATTCTAACTAAAAGCCTTAGACCCGATGAGGATGCAGAGGCGTAATAGAGTCGAATGAATCCTCCGGTGCGAGACCGCTGCTTTTATAGCTGCTGATGTGCGATGCTGCTAGACTGTGCTGTAGTGGGGGTGCCCGCCGTCGTGTGTTACTATGCTGCAACGTTGCGCTATTGAATATTGCCATCCTGCGACGTTGTGGTGGGTGACGTTCAGTTCGCATGTTGGCTCGTATGGTGATTCTTAATTTAGATGTTACACTACTTATTTTAAATATTTCTTCTTCATCGCAGTTATAATTTTTTTTGTTCTTCTCCTATTATAAGCGTCTAGACTAAATTTATTGATTATCATTAATCGGCCTCAAAATTGAAAACATTAATTTGTATATATATATTTTAAATTTACATTTGTACTTCAATACCATCTCTGATTGTCTGTTCTCCTGTTATTTAAATTTTTACAACGTTCTCAACGTAATTTTTTTTTCACATGGTCGGGAATTTATTCTGCAACAACCATTACAAACTGTAAATATATTATATTAATTGCTTTTATAAGGTTTATAGTTTTATTTCATATTCTAGTTATTGAATCGTGATAATTCACTGCGAAAAAAAATAAAACTAGCTCTTGAATCAATCATTTTCTATTATGATTGCTAGTCAATGGCGATTTCTTCCTTCAATTTTATTTTAATTCAGATATTTACAACACATTACTCACGACGAGATGCGATTGGGAGGAAAAACCACAAAGAAAAAAAAAACAATCGAGCAGCAAACAATTGAACGGCGGAGCGAGACCTCCGTGTGCCGTTCTCCCCTTCATCTTCCCTCAGTGTGCATGTGCTGCGTTCCAAAGAGCCGTTCCAGATGAACGGTATCCAAAACGGTCTCCTTCGCACGACGTGATTCGGCCCAATTGCGTATTGGGAAAAAGTTCTTCGCCGACAAAATTGGAGCCACGGCTTTTTTTCTTTTTTTTCCGGCGCCGCTCAATGTCCTAGTTACGAGCCCCCGAGGACAACGGGGCGCTTCGCGGCTCTTCTGGCCCGACACCCGCTAGCACTCCGAAATGCGAGATGTTTGCCACTCTTATTGCCTGCCTGCGGTTTCCGATCGGGCCTCGCCCACGTAACGCAGGAAAGCACAATTCGCAGAAAAGCGCGTGCGCGAAAAGATTGCAGTTTATATGGAGCGCGGAAGATTTCGCGAAATAACTTTCGTAATCTATCCCAGGTAACCTTCTTCGCTTCGAAAACCAGTGTCCGATGTTCCCTAAAACACAACGAACGACACTCAACCACCTCTCATTCCCAATCAAACTGACTCCTTGCTACCTCACCGTTGTGGATCAGGAGAGTACGTTTCGGGCGGTGAATTGTTTCGATCTGGCTGTAGTGGGAAAATTTTTGAACTCTATGTAAAAATTTGGGAAACAAAGCACGATATTACAACACTCTTAGTGAGTCTCGACCTGGCGGCGTACGAGTTCTATCCTCTCATGTGGTCTCAGTTCGATGGTTGGTTCGCGGAGGATTTGTAAGTTACGTAACAGCGTATACAAACTACCGTGCCTGACCGAAGACCACGAAATACGGGGAGAGCACCATGGAGACGTGCTGAGAGGATCTTAAGGCGCAGCCGATGGCAGACAAGCGACGATCCCAGTCACGCTGGCTCGGCTGTACATAAGCACGGATTGCGGCCAGGACGGACCGGTTGGCATGCTTCGATGGCCGTGTAATCATGCCGGATTCCGTAGTCCTGAAGCAGCTGGTTGAAGTCTTTGGCCTTAAACTGGGTCCATTGTCCGAAACGATGGTTTCTGGAACACCGTATGTATGGAATACGCGTTTTTCGAAAAAATTCGGCTATTAATTTGGTCGACGCCATTCGAAGTAGTCCCAGCAACACAAATTTGGACAGATGATCCAGGACTACAATGATACATGTATTGCTTGTAGAAGATCTGGGAAACGAGCCGAGCAAGTACATGTACAGTCACTGAAAGATACGTTCGGGCACGGATTGGGGATTGGTTGGACGGTTTCGTCTTTTTGCAGACCTCGCAAGCGCCTATGTACTCGGACACTTGATGGCTCATGTGTGGCCAGTAGAATTACGTCTTGAAACGCTGAAAGGTCTTTCTGATTACCCCATGGGAGCACATAGGGTGATCATGTGCTCTTTTAATCAGTTGTTCGGTGAGCCCGTTGGGTACCCACAGCTTCCAGTCGTTTTGATCTAATGAGGTGTTGCCGGTCGCATGCTTACAGCGCCGGTACACGAACCCATCGACAACCTGCATGTCTGGACATTGCTGCTGCTCGTCTTTAACCTGTTGTATTATATTCGTGTACTCAGCCGACCCAAAATGCGGAGAAGTCAGGTCTATCTCTTGGTGATCATCTCTTACTTCGGCTATTTTGTTCCATTTTGGAGAGTAGGCACGAGATAAAGAATCTGGCACCACGTTTTAACTTCCTTTTCCGTGGATGATCTTGAATTTGAAGCCCTGGAGTCACAATGCCCACCTTGCTAGGCGTCCATAAAAGTCCGTCAATGACATCAGCCATTGCAAGGAGCCATGGTCAGTCACGACTTCAAATTCCTGGCCCTCGACATAGGCACAAGATTTCTGAGTGGCAAGAACAGTGGCGAGGCACTCCTGCTCGGAGACGGTGTCATTCCTCTGAGCAGCGTTTAGCTTTTGGGACATGTGAGTCACCGTTGCTTCATTACTGTGTTCGGTCGTCTGCATAAGCATCGCTCCGACACCATGTTGACTTGCGTCACAATGTATGGCGAACGGTATTTTGAAATCTGGGGTATGCAGAACCGGGGCGGCGCAAAAGCTGTCCTTGAGGGTCGCAAACGCGGATATGCTGTTCTCGTTCCATACAACGGCCTTTTTTGGAAAGAAGTTTTGTGGGTAGGGTCGCTCTCTCGACAAAGCCAGGCCCAAAACGACGGTACTAACCGCACATGCTCAGGAATCGTCGTAGTTGTTTGACGGTTTGCGGCCGTGGGAAGTCTTTGATGGCCTCCACCTTCCCGGGGTCAGTACGTATAGTGCCGTCGCCGATGATGTGGCCGAGATACTTTACCTCTCGCATGAGAAATTTGCTTTTCTCCACATTGAGGGTCAAACCAGATTTTCTCATAGCTGCGGCAACTTCCTGCAAGACAGAGATATGTTCGTCAAAGGTAGAGGTGATAATCAGAAGATCGTCCAGGTAGACGAATACCTGAAAGCGTAGGTGGGCTGGAATCACTTTGTCCATTAGTCGTTGCATTGTTTGTGGCGCATTGCACAGTCCGAACGGCATGGTGACAAAGTGGTAAAGGGGTCGCCCAAGCACGGTGAAAGCCGTCTTATCCTTTGAGGCCTCATCAAGTGGTATCTGCCAGAAGGTGTCCCTTAGGTCTAAGCTGGAGATGAACTGTGCTCTCGGCAGCCGACCTAGGATACCGTCAATGAGGGGTAAAGGATAGGCGTTCTTCACCGTGACTCGGTTGACTTTTTTCGCTTCCAGACCCATTCGGACTTTCCCAGGTTTGACCACCAATGTCACAGGAGACGACCAACTGCTCTGCGACTCCTCAATCGCCCCATCGCAAGCATTTGATCCAGCTGACCATATAACACTTTTTCTATAGCTGGCGAGATGACAAAATGCCGCTGTTTGATGGGCTTGTTGCATCCCACATCAATACCATGAGTGATTAACGTTGTTCGCCCCAAACCTTTGCGAGCATACGACGGAAAGCTGGCGATGACGGAATTGAGGATTTGCTGCTGTAGTGGTGTTGTGTGGTGACAAAGACTCGCTGCTTGCAGTACACTAAGTGTGGTGGGAGTTGGTGCTACTGTCTTTACGAATATGTCTGCTGCCAACTCAAAAATGCGTACAAAGTCTATTCCCAGATAAAGGTCTTGGCTCAGAGAGGGGATGATTATAAACGAGAGCGTTTTTGTTCTACGGTGGAAGTCAATGGTGCCTGTGATGCGGCCTACAGCCTTGTGTTGCGTGCCGTCAACCGTCCTTAGGCCCAGTTGTAGTTTTTCCACTCGGTGCTTGTATCGCTCTAGGACCTTTCGCGCGAAACCCGAAGCGATGCAGCTTAAGCTTGCTCCGGTGTCGATCAGCCCGCTAACCAGTTCTTCCCCGAATAGTTTTACGTCAGCGTATGGTCTGGAATCAGCTTTCAATCGTTGCTGCTGCATATCGTTTTTTGATGCGCAAGACCTTCTTTCAAAATCACGTAAGTTGCATAGGAGAAGCTCCTCATATCAAAAATGCGCTGCCGGGCTCGGCGATATTCCAATAAACGGATGTGATAAGGTTTACGCGGTATAAAGTTCCTGGAAGCCTGTGAGCGAAATGGTTCCGCAGAAGGAGGCAAAGTGTGAAATGGGTCTTCAGAAGGAGATAAAGAGGCTGTTTAGTGGGATATATATACTTAATCCTGATGGCTTTCAGGCAATAATGTTTAACTAGATCTGTATCAGCTGGATGAGCTGTGTCCTCGAGAGGTTTGTGGTACGCAGCTGGCGGACGGGCTAGCGGTAGTGTGTACGTGATTCGAGATGCCGCTGATGTTGTTGTGGTCTCGCCTTCTTCCCGTTTTTTGGATCACTGCATGTAGGGCACGTTGATTTGTATGTGTCAGGCCTGGCGTAGCCAGAACAAAAGACGGCTTTTGCTGCCATACAGTTCTGATTAAAAATGACCAGGCTCTCTAAAGTTCCAACAGATTAGGTTTCTTTCTTTCGCGTCCACCATACAGTCTTCGGCGTACTCCCCTGAGAAGGTGAGGTCATTTTTCCGAGCTGGTTCATGCTGAGGGTTCGATATAACCCCGTGGTCGTTGTAACTCCGCGGACACAATTCCTCCAGCTGTCGTGGGTCATTTTGCGCACAAATGTGAGACCTAAAGGTGCCGCGTAGTACGTCCAGTCACTCCTGTCGCCTTCCATACTCTCTCACCATTTGTACGGAGGACATTGGTACTTGAAGCAGACTGTTACGAATCTCTAGCCTCAAGTTCAAGCGTAGTAGCTCTGTCAGATTAGCTCCTTCCATTGAGTGTACCAGTCGGTCGGAGAGTCGCAGCACCACGTCGCAAAACACATCGACCGGCTCATGGGCTCCTTGTTTACGGCTGCGGATCAGCTCATGGATCTCCATCTCAGGTATTCCATCGCCGAACCGCTGCCGCAAGGCGTGGCAAAATGCGTACCAGTCGATGCGCTCTATGCTGCGCATGTATCGCCAGTACCACTCCGCCGCTTCCTTCACCAAGAGCACATGAAGGTGTTGACACAGTAAATCGAAGCTACCTCTTAAGGTCCTCCTCGTCAAGGTCTGAATTTGAAATATAAATTTATCCACCAATAAAGCACCGCTGCGTCCGCTGAACTTCGCGTTCCAACTCTGAATTACGGTCAGGGCGCGTTCCGACGAAAGGTAAGAGGACTGCGTTCTCCATCCAGAGGCATCTTGCAGCCCTTGGGGAGGCCCTCTTTGTCGTGCTTGTGGTGACCTCTCCGAATACGTTTGATATAACGGGGTTTGCTCCTCCCGATTACGGCGAGCTAGTTCTTGCTGTACCCCTTGCTCGATAAAGCGTTGTATTTGGGCAAGAGATATGCCTGCTTCTGCGGAAGTATTGTCTGGCTGCTGCTTGGGCGGACTTAGCGCTCTCGCAGGTGCGAAGTCAGTTATTTCGGAAGGATCGATTAGATTACCCGATAATCCTTCTTATTCATCCCTTGCTTGACTGAACGAAGCCTGCAATCGAGTTTGGTAGCGGTTTTGTTTTGGCTTCGCTCCCTGTTAAGGTTTAAGAATGGGTGCCTGCATTGCTCCGTCTACCAGAAGGCCTTCCCCTCCTTGGTGGATCCGGTCCGAAAACAGCGTCAGGTTGCGGGGTTGGCACGTCCTCCGGCACAAGGGGTAACTCTGGTGGCTGCTCAACCACTTCTCCATGCAGGCAGTGCGGAAGGAATGCAGGCATGGTGTTTGCACCCAGGTTTCGCCTTCTGCGCCTCCTTCGAAGCAGATACTACAGCCGGCATCTGGTGCCATGTTGCTTGCCTTCGGGCTATGAAGAAGTGACATCAAAATCTGGGTTTAACTTTCAATTATGTCAACAAGATAAACTCACAAAAAAACGTTAGTAATTTTAGCGATGAATAGCTTAGTATCGACGAAAAGGAAAGTTGCGTGTGTATATAAAGGATGTGGAAGGTGTTTATCAAATGCGAATTATATATAAAACTGCCGAGTTATATATCTTGTTACTACTGAAAATTTGCGTTTGAAGGGTTTTACCAGAGTTTGCTGTGCGATTCCTCCAGCCTTAACCAAGACCCAGGGCCCCGGCATGAGTAAATAGCCTCCAATGAAGCCCATTCTCCGAGGAGAGTGCACATTGAGTTCATTATTCCCGACAAAAACTCTCTAACTTTAACGAGGCGAGTGAGCAGGCAACTCCAAGCTGCCAGAAAAGCGGACGAACACACGGCGCGATTTAGCACTCAGTATTTCGTGTTCCAGTGACCCCCAACATCCCGTGTACGTGGCTCACTACACCTATCCCGCATTTTAAAATGTAGGGTACTTACAATGCATGAAGGCAAAGGACAGGCCGCCTCTTTTTACGAGACCAAGTCAAGGTGAGTATTACCCACCAAGCTGATATTCTCAAACGAAAGAGACAACCTTTTTTGGGTACAAGTACTCAGGACAAGGATGTCTCTTTCGCGAAAAAAATATTAAGAAGGAGTTTTGGACGACCTGCATTTGTAGCAAAAAGTGGCATCAGCTGGCTCATGAAGTCCAAACACTCTGCGATTGGGTAGCCCCAAATTGAAATTCTGGATCGTAAAAGATCTATGTCCACTCAGTGAACTGACTGGAAACAAGCTTTTGGGGCCCCACGTTGGGCGCCATTGCAATGAGAATTTTATTCACATGCTATGTCGCAACGAAATTTCAAAGCAACGAGACTCTAGTCTCGTTGGTCACATTGAACGTTAAGTCCTGGGACGAGGCAACGAACCCGTTGGTCGTGTAAACAAATTGGGTTCGGTCTCTACTTGGCAATATGGCGATGGCTGCTGGCAGGCCAGCTCTGTTCGGTACGTCATGTCGTGGGTACGGTTGCCTAGAACACATCCCGAATCTCATTTTCGAGATTCAGCCATCTAAATTGCTTGATTTACATGTTCGACAAAAGTAGTCCTAAGGACTTCAACTAAAACAACAAAACTTCTGAGGCTGGACCTCCTACTTTACTTTAAAATTATTCTCGCGCACGCATCGAAAAACAACCGCAAGTTCAACAACGCCAACCCGAGAGATAAACTAACTCCTACGTTACCAGCGAAATACAAAAAACGACGTAAAACCAGCGAAAGAGAAACCGCGCGAGCAAATCAACTTTCGGGCGGCTGAGCCACTGCTCGGCCGGAAGGAGATGTCACCGGAGGCGCGCCGGACATCGATGTTATTGTCCGGGCCCTACATGCCTTAGCTTAACGCTTGCCAGGTAGGCATGTGAAGCGCGTTTAGTCCCGTCAATATTTACCCCTGCCGAACAAGGGACCTTAGGCCTCAAACCAAGAAGTAGAAAAATCGCTGCAGCTCTCGTTAAAATTCCTTTATTTTTTTAAATTCTTTTTTTTTCTGTTGTGGTTGGGTTTGTGACTTTTAAACAAACTTTCTTGTCACGGTTCATTAAGACTTCCGCTTATTCATAAATTATTTAGTTCTTCTGCACATTGTTATACAAGATCTAATTAAATTCCTACTTATTTTAAATATTTCTTCTTCATGGCAGTTCTAATTTTTTTTGTTCTTCTCCTATTCTAAGCGTCTCGACTAAATTCATTAATTATCATTAATCGGCCTCAATATTGTAAACATTAATTTGTATATATATTTCAAATTTACATGTGTGCTTCAATACCATCTCTGATTGTCTGTTCTCCTGTTATATAAATTTTTCCAACGTTCTCAACGTAACTTTTTTTTCATATGGTCGGGAATTTATTCTGCAACAACCATTACAAACTGTAAATATATTATATTAATTGCTTTTATAAGGTTTATAGTTTCATTTCATATTCTAGTTATTGAATCGTGATAGTTTACTGCGAAAAAAACTAGCTCTTAAATCAATCAGTTTCTAATATGATTGCTAGTCAAGGATGATTTCTTCCTTCAAATTTCTTTTAATTCACATATCTACAACACACATTCACAGTTAAAAGAACTAAAAAATTTACTTCTTTTCTTAGAAAAAATTAAACTCAACGGATGAGGAGCTTGGATGAAGAATAAAGCAGGAACTTCCTTAACTGAAAACAACTGAGCGCAAAACTTTAGCTTTTACTTTTGCCCCATATTTGACGATAGGCGCACAATTTTCTGACTTTTAATCAAATTCGATGCTAGTAGTTTGGACATTGTGTGACTCACATAATCTACTCCTCATAGACGTCTAGAGTTGGGTCGCCTGCTGCTTCGTCGTTTATTCGTGAAAATTCACAAACCGTTTGCCGGCGGAGCGAGACCTCCGTGTGCCGTCCTCCCCTTTATTTTCCCGCAGTTTGCACGTGCTGCGTTCCAAAGAGCCGTTCCAGATGAACGGTATCCAAAACGGTCTCCTGCGCACGACGTGATTCGGCCCAATTGCGTATTGGGAAAAAGTTCTTCGCCGACAAAATTGAAGCCACGGCTTTTTTTCTTTTTTTCCGGCGCCGCTCAATGTCCTAGTTACGAGCCCCCCGAGGACAACGGGGCGCTTTGCGGCTTTTCTGGCCCGACACCCGCTAGCACTCCGAAATGCGAGCTGTTTGCCACTCTTATTGCCTGCCTGCGGTTTCCGATCGGGCCTCGCCCACGTAACGTGCACAATTCGCAGGAAATCGCGTGTGCGAAAAGATTGCAGTTTAGATGGAGCGGGTAAGATATCGTGAAATAACTTTCGTAATCTATCCCAGGTAAACAGCTTCGCTTCAGAACACGGAGTCCAGAGTTCCCTAGAACACGTCCTCCTCCAACGAACGACACTCAACCACCTCTCATTCCCAACCAAACCGGCTACATGCTACCTCACTTTGGAGGATAAGGTGAGCACGTTTCGGGTGGTGAATTGTTTCGATCTGGCTTTGTGTGCAAAAAATTTTGAACTCTAAATAAAAATTTGGTAAACAAAGCACGCTATCACATACGTGCGTACGTTCGAGGACAACTTTTTTCTACGCGCATAACTCACGTAGAAAAAGTCGCATCGACTTTGTTCAGATGTCAATCGAAGCAATCTTAAGAGCAGATTAGTTTCTGGGGCACTTCGGTGTGGCGGATTTTTTGTTTTGACCCTTTAAACATTTCTGTCGTGTGCTATATAACGCGAACCAAACATAAAATTTTTTTGATTAAGATATCAGTCGGCGCGTACTGACATTTTTGTAATTGCAACAAATTTGTTTAAAAAAATTTTGGAGTCGTTTTTCAATTTTTTTTTAAAAATGAGTAAAAAATTAATGGTTTTTTCACAAACAATAAATTTTTAACCTGATCTACAGAATACAGTAATCGATGTTTATAAAATGTGTATACTCCAAACAGTTTTTGTAAAAAGACCAGAACTTTTCTTCGTGATTACTAAAAAAATTAGTTAAAAAAAAATCATTGAAAGTCATAATGCCGAATGATATTACCCTATAGCTTTTATTCTAAAGACTTTTTTGTAAATTCAATCAAAATTTTATAATATTTGCATAATTTGATCAGATTTTGAATAGTTTTCACAGTGTTTTATTTTAATAAGAAACCTGCTTAAATTTTGAAAACCAACAAAATTTCAATCAAATTGGCATAAGTGGTAATAAACGCTTTGAATGGTAAAATGTTTTGTTTTCAATATACAAGATGATATGCTTTAAAAAGCTTTCATCAAATAAAAAATTGTAGTCTTTAGTAGATTTAGTCTTTAATGTTCGTAAGATTTCAATTAATTCCTCCATCATCATTTATAATACATTTTACTTTTTACATGCAATGAAACCGATTATTGACTGTATGTTCCATGTTTTTCAAGACGCGTAGCGCGCTACACATGCCTAGCTGACAAGTGGTAAGCTAAGGCAGGGAGGTAAAATCGTCAAAAAATACAAATTCAATGATTATGCCCAAGTCATGGCAATTTTGAACGCAACAATTCAAAATGTCCACCAAACGACAAAATCTCTTCAGTGGACGTAATAACAAAAACTGCATTCATTTTTGCCCGCGCTCTTTTGTCCTTCAAGCATCGATAGGAAAATGACATTCCCCCCTATCTCTCGACTAATCCGCATGAATATTCAATCATCCCTCTTACCAACGTAATCAATGGGCGCTCCCGTAGATGATGCGAGTGATATTAAGTCATTCCAATTACTGTGATAAGAGGAACATTATTATTATTATTTAAAGTAGTATTATTTTCATAAATATTTTTGCGTTCAATATTTTTAATATTTATGTAAATATTACTGGAAGTGTGTCCATGTGGACCTCAAGGGTCACACCTCGAAGAAAAGATGTATGTTGTACTTTTAAAGAACCAATAAAAAATCTTCTTTTGCAGCTTTTTGTTGTCTTTTTTCAAATCGTTGGTTCGCACGAGGCCAAAACAACAAAAAACAACGGGATAAATATTTCACTACGTTCGTAAACTACATACAAAACTGTCGGCGCCATATCATCCCATACGTAAACAACAACAAAAAGCAAAAAACATATTTTACTATGTTCGTAAATTACATACAAAAGCATCAGCCGGCGCCAATAGGTCTGACCACAATTGACGTCCGAGCCCGCAAGTCGAGCTCAATCAAATTGATTTGACTTAGAGGTAGGCCACAGTATAGGTACACCCAGTAGGTAATGTTTCATATGAAGGCGCACTATCAAGTACGCCCCGCGATTCTACGGGACAACGTCAAATGTTTGTTTACATTTAGCATATGTTTGTTTACATTGACCATATGGGGCATTTCACGTGAAACCGACAACGAAAAAAAAGTGAAGTTCTGAAATTCGTTCATATTGGGCACATTTGTACTTCTAGGGTATATGAAAGTGTACACATAATATTTTTGTTTTTTGATGTTTAGTTGTTAAGATGAGGGATTCTAAAGAATTCAAATTTTCACCGCAGGGTTTTTTTGAAATTTTATTTTCATATTGAAGTAAATTATAATTAAATAATAAATATATTGTTTTGTATAGAAAACTTACTGTCCTTTTTAATTTTCAAATGAGATTCCGAATTCGATTTTTTTTCTAGTTTTAAACCGGAAGTGAATATTTAAAATATTTTTTTAATTACTTCGACCATTTTAATTTTAATTTTTTTTACTGTAAAATAAAGCTTAACATGTATACAATTTACCATGAAAATTGCAGAATGGGATCTGGATTAGTTTGGGAGATATACTAAGAGTGCGTGCATGTCGCTCTGAGCGTGATACCTCTCGCTTGTTAAAGCGGTTTGGTGATGTAAAAATACATTAAAACGTTGATAATGTTTCAGTAAAATTGATTATTTATTGTGGCCTTACCTGTTTGTGTCATTCTCAGGTTATTTTATACCTAAATTCGAAACATTTGAAAATCAAAAAGAACAGTAAGTTTTCTATACAAACCAATACATTTATTATTTAATTATAATTTACTTCAATATGAAAATAAAATTTAAAAAAAACCTGCGGTGAAAATTTGAATTCTTTAGAATCCCTTATCTTAACAACTAAACATGAAAAAACAAAAATATTATTATTATTTTATTACACATTCATATACCCTAGAAGTACAAATGTGCCCAAAATGAACGAATTTCAGAACCTCACTTTTTTTTCGTTGTGCCTTAAAAAATGTATTAATGTGTTGAAGTGAAAGATGAAGTCCGCGAAAATGCTTTATCCTCTGCAAATCTGGCAGTGCTGGGCATTCGTCAATTTTTGCAAGCACATGGCCAGCACATGGCGCCATTTATTGGTAGGAAATTACGAGCTTTAAGGCTTCGATTGCTTACTGGGTCTACCTATACTGTGAGGTAGGCCACAGTATAGGTAAACCCAGTATGTAATGTTGCATATAAAGGCACACTATCAGGTACGACCCGCGCACAGTGTGTCATTTTGCGAATCTAGCTGGACAAAAATATTTTTTTGTGCGAAAAACTTTTATTTGCTGTTGAAAAGATGAAGACGTCAAACATTTTAATGTTTAATAAAAAGCTGTAGTTTGGCCTTTCTTGAAGAATTTATTTTGCTTAACTAATGAAAATGACCAAAAAATGCATGTAGGATATATATGTATTTTGTTTATCATTGAGAAATAAATTTATTTGAATCTAAATAAATGAAGAATCATGACATAAGTATACTTTAAAACTTAATAAAAATCAAACAGTTTCAAAATCGTGGGTGATCTCATGTCATGATGTACTCCAAACATCGAAAATTAATCTTCTCGAAAGAGTGCACCTTCCACCTGAAATTCCAAAAAAAAAATTAATAAGCGCACTTCAGCGCAAAAAAAATTTAACTGTTCCCGAAAGTATGCAGGTCAATGCAAAACATAAGCAACTAGTTACTGTCGGGACTCGAAGGGACTTCTTTAAAAACCATCCTTAAAATTGACTCCGTAGAAATATTTCACGATCCTAGAGTGTGTCGGCACAATTTTTACAGCATGACAGAAACTGTGGATGAATACAGTGATTTAACATAGATATAAAAAGTACTTACTTGTATATCCAACATCCAAGACACCAAACATGATTTCCAAGTTCCTAGCGCACACTGTATCCTTTGAAAGTCAAACGGAAAATAATACCTAATTACCTGCGTGTCTGCTTTCATATCGGAAGAGGTCAATTCAGAGTCACTTTTCCACATAATTAAGGATGCTATTTACCTGAAAGACATTTTACGCAATGCCCGAAGGGATATGTCATTAGGATGAAACGGATTTTATGACTTTTGACAATGTAAAAATTTTGAATTTTGTCCAACTAGATCTGGAAAATGACACAAAGTGCCGCGGTTCTACGGAACGAAGTCATATGTTTGTTTTCATTTATCATATGTTTATTTTCATTTATAATATGTTTATTTTCATTTATCATATTGTCACAGATATTGCTCGTGAGTGCATGAATAAACATGTTCTCGTGAGTCATCTGTAGTAATAACAACATGCGCCTTAGACATGGGCAAGATGAGTCATCGCTTCGGAACGTTGTTTACATTGCTTGTCGACGAACAGACAGAAAGCTCAGGAAGCTTTCTGGGCAAAGTTCGAGAAGAGCTTTCAGAGAGCTATGAGCGAGACACAAAAAGTAGTACAGAAGTGAACGTGACAAGAAAAAAGCGTGAATTAGATAGCGGAAGAAAAACACGAGTAAAAAGTAAATTGCATTGTGATTAACGGCAGACTTCTAAGACCATGGTAGTCAAGTGCGATCGTGGCTGATAGTTAAGTCCACGGAGTGATAGCAATGCAGACCTTTAGACAATTGTAAGTGCGGGTAAACTTGGCAGCGTTAAGTCCACGGGGAAACGTTATGGAACGTACATAAAATACGCGATAGTAAAATCAGTGGAAATAAATTAGACTGTTTTAATGTAATTAGTGTGACTGTTGATTAAATAAGCAAATCGTGTGTTGTAAGCTTCGGCATTAGTATAAGTGCGCAGTAATAAATCGCTTCAATTCAATAATTGAAACACTCATGTTTAAAATACCCAAAAATCTCTTACGGGCTAAAAGGCCCGTGAAAAATTTACAACATTGGTGTCAGAAGTGGGATTTTTGGTGTACGAGGACATTGTGATTGTGAAAAATGCCAAAAGTGAGTGAATTGAAGGCGACCCAGCTCAAGAAGAAGGTGAGGAAACGGGTCTTGCTCACAACCGAGAATAAGTCGGCACTGCTGGGAAGGCTCATAGATGCACTCAAAGCTGAGGGTAACGATTCAGATAGCTACGAATTCGAGATTCAGGAGGAGTTTGCTGGTGACGTAAGCATGCCAGGTGAGCAGAACGCAATTATTAAGCTTCTCCTATAAATGAAGCAGCAATCATGCGAAATACAACAGAAGATTGAAAATCAATCGCTTAAAATACAACAGCAAATACAAGATCAAATGCGACAACAATCTACCGAAATGATAGCAGCAAGCTTCTCAACAAACTATCGGAATATCTGCGAAAATAGTCGGAATCGAGCGGAAGTTCAATGGTCAGCTAAACTAATTGGACTAGATGTTCCGGAGCATGTCCGAAAAGTTCGAGAAGCTGAAGTTAAATGTTGAGCGGAGCAAAATTGTTGGATTGACTGACCGATATGAGACGGCACTCGATACATTTATCAGGGCGTTGCGTGATCCGGAATTAAGGCAGTCTCTTCTTCTCGCGGACAAGAGAAGCCTGAAGGATGCAGTGGCAGTTGGATGCAGTTTAACGTTTAAAGCAGCCAGGCATGCGTCCAAAAGCGAAGTGAGGCTTCGCGAACTGCATGAAGAGTGCTCATGCCAAAAGGTAATTGTCCAACGTGAAAATGGGTCGAAGTAAGCGCCACGATGTTGGAACTGCGGAGAATAGGGGCACTTTAGACGCGACTGCCGCCAACGCAGTAAATTTAATTATTCTCGCTACTGCGCAGCCAGGCGGAAACAGCGCATAGAAGATAGTGGACCCGAAAAAAGAGTTCCCGTCCTCCTGAGGAGGCGTGAAACTAAAAAGCGCCAACTTCGCGGGACAGCGGTTGGCTGATAGAAGTGACGCCCCCAGAACCATCATCGACGTCTCAAGGCTAAACAGGGGAGAAAATGACTTGTGGTTGAACGGGAAGGTTGCATCAAGAAGCTGAGCGTTAACCATAGACACTGGAGCGACGAGATCTATTCTGAGGCCTGACTTGGCTGGAAACCTTAAACAGAATCGAGCTCCACAATACGTTTTGCGAACAGCCACTGGTGGTTCTGCGCCAATCTATGGGGAATTCTCCTGTGGAGTTCAACTAGGTGACCTGATATTCCAGCACCAGTTCCTGATAGCGGCCATCACTGACGAGTGTATCCTAGGAGTG
This sequence comes from Oxycera nigricornis, assembly GCA_963942545.1. NCBI lineage: Eukaryota > Metazoa > Arthropoda > Insecta > Diptera > Stratiomyidae > Oxycera > Oxycera nigricornis. The sequence continues at coordinate 55,544,072 of OZ012662.1, forward strand.
GAGTTCCTGAAGCAAATGCACTCTCCATAAATTTAGGCGAGCGAATCCAAAAGTGGTGAAATACGGAGATACCAATGGGAGCCAGTGATATCAAATGCACTCAGCTGCGGATACTGGTTGACAAAGACATCCAGATACCGAGGTCATCTGAAAACGTCATGTGGACCACACTAGGGGGTGATCCTGGGGACTACCGATTCCACTTGGTAGAGGCAGCCAAAACACCAGCACTCCGAAATCTTCTCGTAGCGCGCAGTCTAGTAAAAGTGCATAGGCAGGGGCGAATACCCATCAGAGTGCTGAATGTATCAGATACTGCCATTAAGATTAGGAGAGGAACCATCATCGGAAGTTGTCAACCAGTAGCGGAAATAACCGTTCTGGACTCGGATGAAACAAGGCAAGCTCGTATCCAGCCGCCAAAGACGGGAGCAGTAAACGAACTGGTGAAGAAGGTACTGGATCCAACACGATTGACTGAGAAAGAATTTGTCAAAGCAGAAGGATTGATTGCGGAATTCTCTGACGTTTTCTCCGCTGGAGAAGACGATCATGATGGAACTAACCTCGTCTCTCATAGGATTGACACGCAGAACTCGAAACTTATTAGGCAGGCTCCTAGGCGTCTACCACTTCCGAAACAACGGTCTGAGTTATGGCAGTTCGTTGTGATGCCATTTGGCCTATGCAATGCTTCGGCCACTTTTGAGCGATAAGTGGAACGTGTTTTACGGGGGCTCAGCTGGAAAACATGCTTAGTGTACCTCGATGACATTATTGTGAGGGGTCGAAGTTTCTTGGAGCAAATTCAAAATCTTCGGGAAGTGTTCACCAGACTAAGAGCAGCAAATCTAAAGCTCAGCCCAAAGAAATGTGTGTTGTTTGGCAAAGAATTCAAGTATTTCGGACATGTAGGTTCATCTACAGGTGTCAAGACAGATCCGGAGAAAATAGAAGCCGTGAAAAAGTGGCCAACCCCGAAAGATCGACACGAGCTGCCAAGTTTTCTCGGGTTAGCTACGTATTACCGGCGATTCGTGAAGGACTTCGCTAAAATCTCCAAGCCGTTGCATCAATTGAGAGAAAATAACCAGCGGTTTAATTGGAACAATCAGTGTGAAGCATCGTTCGAGCGGTTGAAAAACAGACTTTGTGAAGCGCCTGTATTGGTGTACGCTAGACCAGGAAAGACGTTTGTTGTGGATACAGACGCCAGCAACACCGATATTGGGCCGGTATTATCGCAGCAGGTGGATGCCAAAGAAAAAGTAATCGCGTTTTACAGCAGAGTGTTATCAAAACCGGAACGGAACTATTGCGTGACACGGAGAGAAATACTTGCAAAAGTTGAGAGTGCAAAGCATAAGTATTTGTACGGAAGAAAGTTTGTTTTGCGTACAGACCATGCAGCGCTAAGGTGGGTATTGAGCTTCAAGAGCCCGGAGGGACAAGTGGCTGGAACACCTTCAGAGCTATGACTTCGAACTCATTCACCGTGAAGGGGCTTTGCATGGAAACGCAGATGCACTATCTCGTCGACCATGTCCACCTAGCTGTAAGCATTGCCATCTACTGGAAGGAAAAGCAGCTACTTCAGTGTATTCCCAGTTCCAAACCTGGAACTAGCCTATGCACAACTAATCTCCCCCAGAAGCTCTCATAAAATAATCTCCCCCAGAATCTCCCATAAAATAATTTCCCACAGTAGCTCCCATAAATAATTCTCTACGTAAACTTCCTATATCACCAAAGCACATCCTCAAATTAATCCCTTAGCAAAGATCTTAACCCCCATACTAACAACATTGGTATGGTAGTTTAAAAATTCCCTTTTTCGTAACCGTGTGAAACTCTAGAAGATCACTGAACCTAGAGTAAACAAAAATATAATTGGGGCAATGCAAAGTGCATTGGTGTAAGCAATATTGCAAGTAAACGAATTCCGTGAGAATTAATTTAAATCGCGTTCGATTGGTTAGGGTAAATATATTTAAGACTAGAGTAGGGATTTTTATATGATAAGCAATTTTAAATGTACATAACAGTAAGCGAAATTTTCAAATAAAAGAACGGACTGAGCTAAGGCTCGGGACAATAGTGATCTCCTAACGGAACAAGCTAGTTGTCATTAATAACGTTGCCTTCTATTCGGCAACTAGTCTGCCTTTACAATTTGGCAGACAGCGAATTGCCTCATACATTGGCAATTCATTTAGAAATATCGGCTGCCTGTCTACTCGGACTGCGCCAAATATGTGGCAACTCAAGGGATGCCTGTAGGTGGTAACAAATCTTTTCAAACTTTTCTCTGTTGACGAGCTTATATCCTAGAAGAGTGAAGACCATCACCTTAGAAGAATACCAGCAAAGACGCAGCCGTGAATCGAGTACGCAAAGCAACCAAACCACGAGTAACATTACATGGCGATCCTGTTTTATTACACTACGGCTGTCATACGCTTAATTGGCATGTCACCTGATAGTTGATGGTCAAACTGGTCAATTGGGTGAGTCGATACGGATTTGCATTCGAATTACACTCCGACCAAGGAAGACATTTCGAATCACGACTGTTTGCCGACATGTGCAGCCTGTTCGGAATCCACAAAACCAGAAAAACACCTCTGCATCCGCAATTCGATGCAATGGTTGAGCGATTGAATAAAACGCTTATTGATCATCTTGCAAAGGTCATCGAAGAAAAACAAAACAACTGGGATTAGCACATTCCATTGTTTTTGATGGCGTACAGGGCAGCACTACATTCAACAACGAATAAGACTCCACCAAGAGTGATCTTAGGGAGCACAACCTGTATTCCAGCCGACTTGAAGTATGGAATAACACCTGAGGCTCCAATGCAGGCAACGGAGTACGTCAGCGAACTGAGACAGCGTTTGGCCAATGTGCATCAACTGGTTCGAGACAAACTCAAAATTAATTCTGCGAAAATGAAGGCTCGGTACGACTTAAAGGCGAATAGTGCGGGTTTTGCACCGAATGATTTAGTGTGGTTGTACAGCCCCCGGAGACAAAAGGGGCCATCACCGAAATTACAACGTGATTGGGAAAGGCTGTACCAGATCATGCAACGGATCAACGATGTTGTGTACCGGATAAAGAAACCTGGAGAACCGCCAGTGAAAATGAAAGAAAACCATTTAGACAGGTTGACGTCTTATCACTCAGCTATTATCCTCGATTCTATTCGGAACGAATAAATCGGAGGAGGGGATATTGTTGCAGATATTACTCGTGAGTGTCTGGAGTATGATTAAACATGTTCTCGTGAGTCATCTGCAGCAATAACAACATGTGCCTCAGACGTGGGCAAGATGAGTCATCGCTTCGGAACGTTGTTTACATTGCTTGTCGACGAACAGACATAAAGCTCAAGAAGCTTTCTGGGCAAAGTTCGAGAAGAGCTTTCAGAGAGCTATGAGCGAGACACAAAAAGTAGTACAGAAGTGAACGTGACAAGAAAAAAGCGTGAATTAGATAGCGGAAGAAAAGCACGAGTAAAAAGTAAATTGCATTGTGATTAACGGCAGACTTCTATGACCATGGTAGTCAAGTGCGATCGTGGCTGATAGTTAAGTCCACGGAGTGACAGCGATAACGGCAGACCTTAAGACCTTTGTTAGTGCGGGTAAACGTGGCAGCGTTAAGTGCACGGGGAGATGTTTTGGAACGCACATAAAGTACGCGATAGTAAAATCAGTGGAGATAAATAAGACTGTTAATGTAATTAGTGTGACTGTTGATTAAATAAGCAAATCATGTGTTGTAAGCTTCGGCATTAGTGTCAGTGCGTAGTAATAAATCGCTTCAATTCAATAATTGAAAAACTCGTGTTTAAAATACCCAAAAATCCCTTACGCACTAAAAGGCTCGTAGAAAAATTACAGCAATATGTTTGCTTCCATTTATGACAAAATGGAAGTCGCATATGCATGTTTCATGCTAGGCATGAAAAACGCCGTTTCAAACTTCGGTTCATTGAATTACAATGGTGAAACGTCTTCGCTGACACAAATTTCATTTGCTTGAGACAAATTAATTTAGAGAAAAAGCCAAAATGACTGGAAAAATGTCTCATGTGTTGAATTGAAAGATGAAGTCCGCGAAAGTGATTTATTCTCTGCAAATCTGGCAGTGCTTAGCATTCGTCAATTTTTGCAAGCACATGACGCCATTTTGTGGAAGGAAATTTCGTGTTTGAAGGCTTCGATTGCATACTCGGTCTTATTCACTCACTTCATTGATTAAAGTTCCTCGGGTGCGGACCAGAGATACTTAAGCTCAACGAAGATATAAACTTCGACAAAAGCTCTAACGAAACGTTCCACACTCTGACGGAACGTATGTCGAATTTAGTAAAGCTGTCAGTGACAGCTCATCGTAACCCAACTTTTGAAAATTGTCTTTGTTTAAGAAGTAGCACAACAAGTGATGCCTTGGTAGTTGCAAGACCTGGTTGGCTTACAGGACAATGCATTGTGTATGTAACACACAGGGCCCAATGTAGCTATTTAGCCGCACATGGCAAAAATAATTTTTGCCGCCCTTTATAATGAAATATTGTAAGTCATAAACATGTTTTATGTATGAAATATTCACATATATTAGTCATTTTGCCACTCTGGGAATTAGTCCGGCTTGCCCCCCTCCTTACATCGGGCCCTGGTAACACAAGCCAAAGCTAACTTATGTTCAGAAAGTAATACTTCATGCATTTTATAAAAAGCTGCAGGATATGGTAAGGTTACGCCTTCAAACTCTTGATTAAAATACACCCAATACCATACTTGAGCAAAGTACAGACATATGGAATGAACACGCAAAGTTTGTTTTGAGCTCACCAGAAAACATATTTTGTCTCAAAAATAAAAAAAGGGACACAAAAATTCAAAAAAATATTCAAAAGAACGGGAAAGAAAAATTACATATCAAGATCAATCTTCAACCAGCCGAGAGGTGCGACCCTTGAACCCCACACGGTCAACATCCCAGTAATATTTAAATAGATATTAAAAATAATAATGAAAATAATGCTACTTTAAATAATAATATTGAGAGGCAGGGTGAGGCACAGGTTACAAAGCTTTTTCAATGTTATTAGCTTCTCAGTACAGTGGAACCCCGCTATTCGTCCGCCTCTCTACTTGTACAACTCATTATTCGTACAACTTCTTCAATTAAAATTTAAATCGCCATTCGTACGCTTTTTCGCTATTCGGACTGCGTGCACGCATGCGCCAGTGGTACACCGCACCGGCCACTCCCCGCTCCTCAATGTGTTGGCCGCTTTCTGTTTACTTCATTTCGTGGTTAGTCTTGTATGTACTCACTAAATTGTGTGCCGGTTTTTTAAATAATAATAGTATTGCTATGGGTCCAAAAGTGAAGAGTGATTCTTCTAAACGGAAAGCAGTGAGAAGAACGATTAAAGTTAAAAAAAAATCATTTAAAAGTTTGAAGGTGGGACTCGTGTGACAGACTAAGCTACTCACTATGGAATGGCTAAGTCAACAATATCGTCTATATTAAAAAATAAAAACGTATTATAAGAGGCTAGTGTAGCAAAAGGAGTGACAGTTCTTGCCGTCAATAGACCACCTGTAATTGAACAAGTGGAAAAACTTTTGTTAGTTTGGATCAACGAGAAGCAACTTGTAGCTGGCAGCATTTCTGAAGCAATTATTTGTGAAAAAGCGAAATGATTGCATGACGACCTAAAACAAGACACTCCCAGAACAAGTGGTACAAAAAGTGATGAATTCAAAGCAAGTAGGGGATGGTTTGATCGATTTAAGAAGCGAAGTGGAATTCATAGCGTTGTTCGGCGCGGGGAAGCTGCTAGTTCAAATAAAGATGCTGCTGAAAAGTTTGTTGGTGAATTTAAAATCTTTGTAGAAAATAAGGCATTTTCTCCTAACCAAGTTTTTAATTTTGATGAGACAGTCCAAAGTTGTGAAATATTGAGATTTGCCTAGTTTGTCTAAAATTCTTTCAATGTTTCGAATAGGACATTTGTCATCAATGGTTTCTTAATTGAGTTTCCTATAATCGATGACGATTCTCCACTTGGTTTTACCAGAGTTGTCATTTTTTCCGGCGCAATCCATATTGAAGCATTGGAAGGGGATGTTCAAGGCTGAATTATGCCTTGTTTAAGCATATCGTTCATTTCAGTATTTACTTCGTATCCGTGAATGTGAGGAAACCGTTAAATTTTTGTAAATTACGGTTTGTTAAATTTAATAACTATATCATGCTTTGTTTGTGTTGTACATGTTAAAGTGTCTCTTTCTTTGCAGAACAAATCATGATATTTTTTGATGATGTTTGTTAAAACGGAAACTTGTTCTTGGTTCAATCACTTGAAAATTTTATCCTTGGCATCACTGAATGTTTATATTGAAGATTATTTTTTTCTGCAACAGCATATGAAAAACACAAAAGTTTTCCGTTTATTTCTATACTATCTTCGCCTAGATTAGGTTTTGAATATAGCGGTTGCAACAAGTTTTGTTCGATTAAAGCATTAAAAATTTTATTTTGGAAGTTCGTTATGTATTTTATGATTTTTAGGAAAATCAAATTCATTAGGCGAATTTGTTTTATATATTTTTCGGCTATTGGTTATTCTCTACATATTCTCTCAATTTTTATTGGTTTACTAACTTCCCAGTATATGGCAAGTTCTTGTAATCGTCTCGAAAATCGAAATTGGAATTTTCAACATATCATCACATTTCGAGGTCTTTAGAGTACAGAGTTTTTAGAAAGAAGTATTTACGTGTGTGAGTATGTACGTACGGACTTGCGTTCGTGGACAGTTTTTTCTACGAGCATAACTCACGTAAACAAAGTGGTATCGACTTCTTCGAGGTATCAATCGAAGCGCCTTTGCAATTTCAAGAGATGATTAGTTTTTGGGATGGGCTGTGTTGACCCTTTGAAGGTCATTTCTGTCATGCGCTATATCTCACGAACCAAAAACAAGAGTTACATTGTTATCGACGCGTATTAATATTAGTAAAATTCTATCAAATTTTTAAAAAAATTGTTGGAGCTGTTTTTCAATTTATTAAAAATAATTGGAAAATATTAGGTTTTTTTCATAAACAATTGATTTTTAACTTGATTAACAAAACGAATCAATGGTCACAAAACTTATATACTACAAACAGTATTTGTGAAAAACCAGCAAACATTTTTTTCATAAAAAACTAGTTTTAACCAACATAGTAATAAATATTTATAAAATTTATGAATTCTTATCAGTTTTTGTAGAGAAACCAGCAAAACTTTTTTCCATGATTATATAAAACAGTTAAATTAAAAAAAATCATTCAGTCACCATCTAAAAAGTAATCATACGAATGATACTACCTGATTACACTTATTCTAGAGACATTGTTAAGTCAATCAAAGTTTATTAATATTTGCGTGATTTGCGTAGATTTTCAATAGTTTTTACAGTACCATGTTTTAATTTTAATGAAAAAAACTGCTTAAATTTTGAAAACCAAAAAAAAATCAATCAAATTTGCATTTGTGGTAATCAGCACTTTAAACACTGCTTTGCAAGATCATATGCTTTAAAGTGCAGTTTTTATATAGGGTTCGTAGGAATTCAATTACTTCCTCCATCATCATTTGTAATACATTTTACTTTTACATGCATTTGACCATTTTATGACTGAATATTCGAATTTTCTCAAGACCAACAGAAAATAAGAAATAATTATTAGTCTCATTGATGTAAAATCGTTAAAAAATACAAATTCGGTGATTATGCCGAAGTGATGACAATTTTTAACGCAACTGTTCAAAATGGCTACCATGTGACAAAATCTCGTCAGTGGGCGTAATAACAAAAACTGCATTAATTTTTGCTTGCGCTCTTTTGTCCTTTAAGCATCGTTATAAAAATAACAAATAACGTAGAAAAGGCTTGTTGTTCTCACGATTGTTGTTATACTGATTGTTAAAATTGTTAATTTGATTATATTCGTTATTGTACAATTTATGTTCAATATTTTTTGTTACAAAATTATTGTTATAGTGGTGGTATGAGTTATTATTTTGAATAGCAAAATTTTCATCGTATGGTTGGTTTATTCCCGTTAGTGGTCTGTAAATTTTCACCTCATGTGTTGCAATTTTTTAATTCTAAACGACAAGATTTATATTTTGGCAATGTAGATATAAATTTACTTAAAACAAGATGCTCGTTTCTAAAAGGATAAAATTCTGCCTGTTAATGTTTTTCAGGATTCTGAATGTATTTTGTATTTAATTTATTAAAAGGTCATTTATTGCATTTTTTATATCATCAATATTTTTATTACGACTATTTATTCTTTGAATTTTAGTAACAATACTATTAAAACTATCGTTTATTCCAAAGGTAAAAATGAGAAAAGTTTTAACAGTAGCCCAATTGGAGTTGGTGAGTTTTTGAGCGGCTGCTCTCGCAGGACCTTGGAGTTTATGTGGAATTAGTCTACATATAGAATTGTTTATTTCCTTGTGTTAGGGTAAGTAGAGTGTCTGCCTCCCCTCTCCATGTGTTGAGATCGTACTCACAATTGATTTTAGTGTACATTGGAGAACGTCGAGCTTCCTTGATAAGTTCCTCAAAGTACAAGACAGTATCAGGAAATTTGGTGAATATTGGTTCTCCTCGTTTGTCATTTTGTAAATATTAGAATATAACTTATTGTATTATGTACTGGATACAATTTGACAGGTGGTTTGATAGCACTATACTTTTTTTTAAACACAATGATTCAAATGCTTTGTATTTTAATTATTTTTGATACTTGTTCGTTATTTAGTTACTATGGTTTTTGTGTTTTATTTGAATGCAGTTTCCAATTTAATTTTCTTTCACTTACTTTCTTTAATTCTTTACACTTAAAGCAGTTGGTTTCTGAATCATACGAATTTTCTTAGTAAGGGTAGCTAGGAACGCAAATGGCCAATAAAGTTTCTTCCACCATATATGTATGTAATACACTCTGACAAAAAAGTATCCAGAAATTCTCATTTAAATTGCCCGCGATGAGTATTTTTAAGTATTTGAAGTTTTCGCATGTTGGTAAGACTCTCTTTAATTACTATGCCAAAAATGAGCGTAATATGTGGACCAGTTTGTTTACAGCAGCTAGTTGAATCAGTCCACCTCAGTATTGCTCGGCGAATTTTACAAAAATTGAACAATGAGTTTGTTTCAAATTTTGTGTTTTGAACGAAATTTCATAAGCCAATTCGATGCAAATGCTGGAGAAGGTTTACGGTGAGTCTGTTTTATCAAAAATTCAGGCTTACGAGTGGTACAAAGCCTTTAAAGACGGTCGGGAGATCGTCGAAGACTTGCCTCGTTCCGGACGGCCATCGACGTCTTTAACTGACGATAACGTCCAAATAGTTAAAATAATCGTACTCGAAAATCATCATGCTATCGTTAGAGAGATAGCACATGATCTCAACATTGCTGTTGAATCAGCACCTTTAATTTTGGTCAACCAATTGGGAATGCAGCGCGCCACCGTCAGGGTCATTCCGATGGAGCTGAATTTTCTCGAAAAACAGTATCGGCAGCAGGTCGCTAAAGACATGCTGGATCGGACAAATTCGATAAATACCAATGACCAGCCGCCATATTCACCTGATTTAGCTCCGTGTGACTTTTTTCTTTTCTCCAGACTGCAATTACCGCTCCGGGGAGCCAGATTTGACTCCATAGACGCTATAAAAGAAAATTCGCAGAAGGAGCTGAAGGCCATCCCTGAAAGCGCCATGATTGGAAAAAACGTTGGCACATGTGTATCGCTTCAAATGGAGCATATTTTGAAGGAGATTTAATAAATATTGAAGTAGTTTAATATGTTTGCGTTTTATTTCAAATTTCCGGATACTTTTTTGTCACAGTGTATAATAGTCTAAATAAATGTTTGTCTTCCAAATTATATTTGCGTGTAGAGCTAGTGGGTGTACAATGAGTCTAAAATCAAAAATTGGCCTTGTATAGGGTCGGAACTCACCACTATCTTGGAACTAGATTTGTTTCTCGGAAACCGTTGTTTTTCCAAAGTATAACATTAAGTTTGAATATTTTCTTTCTAAAATCTGTAGTTTTTAAACAACGAGGTTTTAAAAATTTTCGAAACTGGGTTTCTCATTATAAATTCAAAACAAATTACGTTACTGGGTAAAACCTTGAAGTAAACTAATAGAAAATAAATAAGGGCAACGAAATCATTCATTTTCTTTTTTAAAGAAAACTCAGCTTCTGTTCTTGCCTATTAAGCATGCCAGATCAGAGCGCATCGACCTTAAAAAAGAATTTTTTCACTACAAGTTCTATTTCGCTTTGACAAAATTGATCTCAGTACAAACCATAAATCGATGGTATCGTCAATGCTATCACTGTTGTTAATCTATTAACGACCCAAATGGAAATTCTCATCACCCAAATAACTTCCATTGAAAATACATTTTGCCTTAATATCTACTAATAAACTAGCCCTCAAACATTGATGGTCCTGAAAGGACAGAAGTCGTGGCTGGCGACATCACCGCAACTGTAATAGCTCCTAAGCTGAACAACCAGACAAAAAAGGCTGGTTTGATCCTCAGATAAGGGTTAAGGTCCAGTGTAAGCTGTTTCGTTCCATACTAAAAATGCATTCTATAAGTACCGATGGCATAGCCAACAAAAACAAACAAATGATGCAATTGAATATAGGCCGCCAATAAGGGTAAAAAAAATAACAACAATAAATGCTTACAGAATGCTGGACGTCCATGGATCTGAATCAATAATAACAGACAGTAGAGCAGTTAAGATTTTTAAGGGTGACTTGCTTATAGTTAACCCTTTATATCACTGTGTCACATTACTATAACATACCAAATAATTCCATACAAATTCCAAACCTTACGTTTTATTCCATTTTGAGTCACTGTAACACGGCGGTAACCCACCACTCTATGGATTATTCATCCAGTTCTTGTGAACTGTATGGCGTAACGTGTTTCAAAATTCGTGCGAAATTCACTTTGCGCCACTTTGTGGCATTTTCTCGTGAGTGAAGTTGATAAAATACGAAAAAAATATAAAAAACGACACAAAATTTACATCAGTGTTATAAATATATAAGGTAAAAAGGCTATTTATTATTAGGAATGCCATAATATTTGGTAATTTGTGAACTATTACGAATAATTGCTTGTAACATTTCTGTAACATTATCTGATAATGTTCCTTGGGAGCAGTACATTGGCCTTTTTTTTTGGTTTTTTTATTAGGATGGCTTACCGAAAACGAGGGAAAGAAGAAACTGAGCAGCATCTTTTAAATGACGAGTCTAGTGAGGATCGCTTTGATAATGATGACGACAGTGCTGCGGATCCTAGTTTTCTTCCCGATTTGGAGTTTCCATTGGAAGATGAATCTGGTGATGAAATTTTGGCAGCAAATATTGAAAGTGTTATTGAAGCCTTGGAGGATAATTATTGTGCTTTTCAACCTCCAGCCACTGACACAGCTTTCCATCAACCAGCATTAGTAAGCCGCCAAGCTACACCAAAATTGAATATCCGCTCGAAAAAGAAAAATTTGGAGCTAAATGAACAACAACTTCATTTTATGGGTAATGAAATGCTGCCATTAAAGTTTTAAAACCTAAGCACACCAATAAAATTCTTTCTGAAGCTATTTCCTCATGAATTGATATGATATAGTGGAACAAACAAATATTTCCATCGTCCAGAAAGATCCCAGCATGACTTTTAGGGTAACTTAGACAGATATACAACAATTCATTGGACTTGTATTCATTATGTCCTTAGTACGTCTTCCAAGTGTCACAAAGCATTGGAATGTCAATATAGAAACACCTCTGGCAAAGGAAACAATGGCAGTGAACAAATTCGAAAAGATTAGGCCGTTTATTCATTTCAATGATAATTCGAAAAGTGTTCCTCGTGATCATAATAACCACGACCGATTATTCAAGATTCGAACAGTTTTAAAAAAATAAATGAAACTTTCCAGAATGTGTCGTTCGAAAAGTATCTTTGTGTAGATGAGCACATTTGCTCCACAAAATCCAGACACAATTTGAAACGGTACAATCCCAAAAAACCAAATAAATGGGGATATAAAATATATGTCCTGAGTGGTGTAAGTGGTCTCGCTTACAAGTTTGAGCCAGAAACAGGAGGAGAGAACATTATAAGTGCTAGCGAGCCGGACTTGTGCACCGCGTCAAATGTAGTCGTCAGGCTTTCGTCGGCAGAGTTTCGTGAGGAAGTTGCTAATGTATTAGGCAAGTTGGGGACGAAAGCAAATTCAACACGACGAAGCATTGAACCAAACATTGAAACGAGAAAACGTAAGGGCCCAGCTTAATACATCCCTCCAGTTGCTGTGCGACAGGATTAAGTTGGGCATTGGCTCACATGGGCCGAGAAAAGGATCCCCTGCAAGTATCCTAACTTTGCTGGAGTGCCACAAACTGTTTGTGGAAAGTGTGGCATTGCATTATGCTTCAATAAATTTAACAGTTGTTTTAGAGCAATCCATACATCTTAGAGGAACAGTTTAAGGCAATGTGACACATCTGTAACACCCTTTATCTACAATTTTCTCATTTCTTGGTAAAAAAATTCAAAACTTAAAAATACGTGTATTTTTATTTACTACAACCTACCAAACTATTTGATAAAATATATGCAGTTGAATTAGAAAGGGTTAAATGTGAAAAATTTTATTCAATTTTGTCCATTAATTTCTTACACAAATACTAAAAATTTACTATTTATTATTTACACATACTTGGCATATCGCATATCAATAAAATTCGAAAGATTAGATATATTGATTTTTTTCTGTCAAAAACATCAAGGGCCATTTTCATCAAACGAAATTTACTCGTACAAATCTTCTTTCATATCATCAGTGTTGCAAGAACACCAGCTGCCCAACTACTTCCCTACAGGGCAAAAAATAATCCAAAGATTTTTTTTGGCAACTTTTCTTTTTTTTAGTTCTAATCATGAAGATTTGTAATGTAATATTATGTAGGGTATCCAATTGTTTATTGCCTGAAGTGCTATGGTAGTCATACTCACCGTAATGGGATTGTCAAAGCAGGCCATACTTATCCAAAATCTCACATGCTTTTATTGCATACGGAGATACGCTTTCTTTCTTTTTACTTTTATGTCATTAGTTTACCTTCAGGATCCTTCAATGGCGGTTCTATTATATGGTTATTCTTGAATATTTGAAGGAGCACTTACCATGATTTCACCTGTAAGCAAAAGTTCTTAAAGACATGTTTTCCAAATTGAAGTTCAAAAAAACGTTGCAGTCGTTTTTGGATCTTACAAACACAGTGGCTCGTTATTTGTCAACGCGTAGAGGCTAACATTCAAGTCGTTTTCTTCGTCAGCGTCTTCACACAAACCCCAATCTATGTTTTCTTTTTCTCGTAGTTCTTTCTGATGCAGTGCATACCTTTCCCACTTTTCTTATTTCTGACCTCTCATTCTTGTAGCTCAGTGGTGGAAGGCTCTGATTCTGGTTTCTCGTCGAAGGTTGATGATTTCAGTTTAAATTTCCGCGTGCTAACTCTTAGCGTTGTCATGTAGCTGACTTTCACAGAATTAAAGGTGGTATTTGCATTTTGTTAACAAAACTCCCGAGCGTACTTCCCAAGGCGTACATATACCAACCGTTCCCAAACTTGTTATCCATCTTAAGGGCTTGGAAATTCCTATTTATACTCGTACTATTATCAAGATCTTCATGTCCAGTTGTACATTGGCGAACGGCATGAAACCGTCAAATTTCAGGATAAGCCATAACACCCAAAACAGCTTTCGTTGCAGATCATTGATCTCCTCTACAATAATTCCCAACTTTTTTCAACGTTGCGAAGTGAAAATCTTCATAAGATACCAATCATGCATGCCGGACTTCTACCAACTAAAACCATCTCCGTCTCCTTCAAATCACCTTCTCCATCGATTTATTAAGGATCCCGTACATAGTGCTTCCCAGACGCTAAGAATCGGTATAAGAGATAGTATCAAATTTGTATGGTCTAGTATCCTTTAAGTTTGATTAATAATTCAGAATTTATGTTAATAATTATATTACATTTTTGGGTTTGATTGCGGAGCTGATTGTAATTGTATTTTGCTTCGAATGTTAGTTCTGCATGAGGTGTTTTTTTAGGATTGTTTTAAAGGAATTTGGGATCGTTATGTTTTTTATTTTGCCGGGTAAAAGTATTGAAAAAGTTACCAGCTTTGTTGAAAGGGTATTGTTTTAGTCGTTCACTTCTGCCAAATGCTATAGCTATATTATTCATGTTTCTTATGCTGTAAGAATTTCTTTCCGCAATTGCCTCTAATTTCACTGTGCTCTATTAATTACGGTGTAAATTTTTATGTATGAATTAAGCTCTTTCCATGGAAATCATGCCTTGGAAAATCAATTCTTGGGCTATTTTGTAAACTTCGGCCGTTAAAGTTAGCATAGGTAGATTTTAAATGGTTTTACATACACACCTTGATTACTAGTCCGGAGATGATCATGAGGTCACTTTAAGAAGCTTGGCTCCAATTGAAGATACCGTAGGAAATTTTGAAAATGAGGTGCGCATACATAATTCGGTTTTTTTTGTTGAAAGGAAGTAAAAGCGACGTAGAAGACCAACGGAGACAGCCAGTTTTTTTAGATCATTTATATTTAGTGTGCATGTCACTTTCTCGTCTATTAATAGTCCTAAATATTTTATTTGCTCCACTTACTGGTGGATTGTGTCATTGGAGAATGTCAGTCTAGTTTTTTGGTTTGAAAATAATAACAGTAAGACGGAAACTTTCAGCCAGTTTTGCACTGTGTCCGATAGGGACAGGTTTTACCCCTACACATGCTCAAAGTGTGTCAGTTCCAAGGGCTTAACGCTGCCAAAAGTGTGGTAATCCTAAGTAGCATTTTGTATGGGGAACTGGTTTTTTCTATGACCAGCCGGCTGTTTGCGAGTGTCCGAGTATGTACTATGTGATGGATCGTGAGCTGGATTTTTCAGAGCGCTGATTGGCTGAGAGCTGGTTTGAATAGGGGGAAAGTGGTTTTGATGTGGGTTTACGTGAGAGAAGTGAAGAGTCCAAATGTTGTGTTTGAATAGAAAGGAATATAGTACTAGAAAGATCAAGAATCAATTGTTTTCAATGAAAGTGGTGTTGAAAAATCATGTATTTGGAGCCATCCATATATAACGTAACACTCCAAAGGGGAGGGTTTTTTTGAAAATGTTAATAAGTGCCACATGGAGGGAGGCGGGAACCTAGCAAATTGGTATATTGAAATTTTTTTAAATTAGCTAAAACAATTGTTTTTATAACACTAAATCACTAAATTTATTTTCCGCGCCAAGAGGGATCAGCAGACGTTCGGCATGATAAAGAAAATTCAGGAACATTGTTAATAGTTTGTGATTAACATATTTAAAAGTCTAAAGGGGTAACATGAATTTGTTACGTAATAAAATGTTACTGAGTGCTACATGGTGGAGGGGGAATTCAAATACTCTAAAAATTGTGCTATGTAATATATGGATGGTCCCTTTGCGTCCGTCACCTAAAAGCAAGAGAGTTGTTTTCATAAGCGAAGGCAGGTGCTCGCAAAGATGCAATTCGACGGGTTTGAAAGATGCAAGAGAGTTGTTGTCATAAGCAAAAGCACTTGATTGTAAAGATACCGGTTTGCTTTAAGTCGACCGCTACGAAACACTGACACCGCGCACGCAGTTTCGTAGGGTGATAGTGGCGGTCAGTGACTTTTGCTTGAGATGTTTTTGTTTAAACGGCCGTAGCGGTATCGTGCCTGCGGATGTGGATGCATGGTGTAACGTTGCGTTCAGATTCGCATGTTACGACACTGACGGATGCTTGAATGTAATTTACGAACGCAGTGAGATATGTCTCTTATTGGTGTTTGTTGTTGAACGATAAGATCATGGTAATATTTGTGATAACTGCGTGTTTTTTGTTGGTAAGATCAATGAAGAGAAAATTTAGATAGGTGGGGAGTTTTGTCTGTAGAATGCAATACCTGCTTGAAGATCAAAGTTGTTTTCTTATGTTAATAATGATGATTAAAAGACCGGGATTCATGAAAATAAGTTGTAATTATTATTGGAAAAACTAACATTTGTCTACTTCTATTTCTATCTTCTAGAATTAACATTCCAGCAAAGATGTGATTGAAACCTTAGGCTATCAAGTGCAGCGAATTGTCATTTACTATTTTTACCACTCTTAGCAGCATTTTCCCAGATGTAAAACGAACACGTTTATAATCTTCAGATGACATCAGAGAAGTTAACGTATTCAATCACCAAAAGTGATATCAAAAATGTCAGCATAACATATTTCAGTATAGTAGAAAAACGGTATGTGGGATTTGTAGGACTTTTTAAGTTGGTTACCATATAGTTCGCAAACGTATTTACCACTAGCAAGCATACAATCTGCAGATAAGAGTTCATGTTGTCCTTCAACATCAGATGGTGTAAAAAAGCACACATCATCAGAGAGCAGAAGAAAACTTGACGCAGTCCATCAAGTTGGTGTTGGTTCTATCCTCAAGTTTAAGTACTTTCCTCTCCTCCAGATCCAGATTCTTGATTGTCTTTAGACGGTCGTAGTTGTGCCCTAAGTTCAACATATTGACTAAAAGTCCGAGTGTTCCAGAATATCTTTTATATCAATCCAGGAACTATGAGATGATGGATATCCAAGCCATTTTACATACACGCGATTTTCCTCACGAAAATCCTCTCGACAAGATAAACATCGGGTTGGTTGACCTTTGTCAATTCAGTCTCTTAAAAACCTCCTTCGATGATACTACTTTGATAATCTTCTAAGTATGTGCATGGTTCTGTTTTCCTTACATTCTTCACCTTAAATATCTCATTTGACCAGTTTGGGGTGTAGCCTTTCTGAAACACATGTCTGTTCTTGCTAATGCGAACATGATTACGAATTTTGTATTTAGGTCAAGAACTGACTTTTGGCTTCCTTTATACTTTTGACAGTAGATGAACCTCATTTGATGAATTAAGACAGGCAGATTGCATATGATAAATACAATACAACAAGGGTTGTATTGTATTTATTGACCAATTAACTGAGAACACTGCGCCAATGGTAATTTCCGTTCTTGCTGAACTCTTTGCACATTTTACTCAGAGTGCGATTAAATCTCTCGACAATTGAAAAGCATCACTGAGTGTAGAATAATAGCTTATTTCATAGTACATCATCATCTGACGAAATAGTTTATTAACAAATTTTTTTTCATCATCCGTTTGTAAATTTCTTTGCTTCAGAACTGTTTCAATAGTCTTAGCCACATCATTGGAATTATTACTTTCGCAGGACAGAGGCCAAGCGTACTTGGAAAATATATCAATTATTATCAATAGAAATTTATAACCGCAATTTTCAGATGCATACGCACTCATATCAAACAGATCTACCTGCCAAAGATCATTATTACCCCTTATAACAACACGTCGCCGTTTAAATTTTTTTCATGCGGATCTGTGAAGTTCATCTACAATTTGTCTTCCAATCATCTTGACATATGTATAAATAAAAGTTCAGTTATAGCTTTTATAAGAAGTTCTTCTTTTCCAATCACAAAAAGATGCTGCACACTTTTTAAAATGCTGGTATCTTGGCCGTGTGGTTGGGGGTAGACGACATTTATAGAACTTCTTAGAAACGGTACGATGATACGACCGTCGTGAAAAAAATTATTTGGTGCAATGCTGAGAAACATGCAATACCAACACGTGTGCCCTATAAGAATATAAAGTGGATGAGCTTTATTCCCGAAGAATTTCCAAACAATACGAATCAAACAATGCTAATTATACTAGACGACATGATGTTAAATGCATTTTCAAGACAGATATGTTAGTTGTTTACAAAAAACCACATCATCGTAACCTTTCTGTTAGGCTGGTGACTCAGAATGCTCTCCATTATGGAAAATTTTGCCGAGATATTTCGCTAAACCCCAAGTATTTAGTATGCTTGAAGCACACACGAGACACGAGGCAATTTCATCATCTCGCTATACAGATACACCCTGAGAACAGTTTGAAGCTCTTGAAAATATTTAAAGAAATAACTCAACAACTTCATAGTTATTTCGTAAAAGACCTAGCACAAGATATAAATGATACCTTACGTTTTCGTACAAACATAATCAATACAAAGTTTTCAACGTATTATTGCTTCCCAGATAGTTTGAAGGAGGACAATTGTGCCACGAACGAAACGACTGAAGGGCAACAAACATATGCTGTATGTTTTAAGAAATAAAAGTCCGTGTTTAAGAAAGGCTTTACTGCTATACTAAACAGCCTATCCAGAAGTATTCAAAACTCTTTGTGAAATCACTTACAATACATTGAAGGATAACCAAATACCATCTATAAAAACTTTCACACGGCTGAGTTAATATAAAAAGAGGATGCGTAAATTTGCTGAAAAAATTTTCCGCGACAGCCTAAAGTATTAGTTCAACAAGGCGGATTTTTACCTGTATTACTAGGAAGTGTACTTTCAGGGGTGATAGGTTCTTTAATTGAGAAATATGCAAAAGAAGAGCAGTCTTAATAAATTGCTTCTTTTATTTCCGGAAGTTTTTGAATGTTTAACGGTGATAATTTTTAGTTCTAGTAGACAGAGTTTACTTGACAATAACGTGAATAAGATACTGAACATCATAAAACGAAATAAAATGTGCTTCTCAATTTTCTAAACACAAGACGAACAAAAAGTTCATTTATCGAAATAAAAGCTGCAGGTCTCTCATTGAAAGACCATATGACACTTCAAAAATATAAAAAAAACGCGATAACACCAGTCAGATAAGCTTTGTACTTAAAAAGAGAAACGCACGCAAATTTTACCTTTGAGAGTGGAAAAGGTATTTGAATCAGTAAATGAAACGACACCAATTAAGCAGGAATTACTTCATGCTTTAAAACGGCGTCATTGAGTGGGGTAGCAAAAAGTCTTAAACGAGCCTCCAAAATAAGAAAAAAATAAAGCCAATTCATATGATGAGTCTGGCAAGGACTGTAGGATAATAGCCGCTGATGTTAGGACTACACAATATACAATTCCAACAGATATAAGTAATAATGAACCGGATAATGCCTTCAATGGCTTGTACGAAGCAGATAGAGGTGATGTAGTGTCGGATTTCGAGTATCAGCATGAAGTTGGAAAAAACCCCGAGAAACAAACTAAACCCTTCTCAATGTGTGGCTGACTTACCCATAAGAAACCCCACACGACAAAGTGAACGGTTAAGGTTAAGAAACGAGTGAAGTTCCAGCGTGCTAAACTTGAATTGGAATAGGTTTTAAAAATCCCTGTAAACATAATATAAAATGAGCTCTACGTATGTTTCTTTAGTAACAGTTTTTTGGGTACATACTCGAAAAACACTTTATCATCTTCTGAGAACACATTGTCGAAATTTTGCAAGCTAGGTGATGGTTGGAGGGCCATAATAACAGAAATCCTGTTGCTAAAACGCAATCATCAGAATAGTATCTCTAAACGTTCTATATTTTCTGAAGATAAAAAGTTCAACCATCCGGAAAGAATTGAGAATCTACCCTGAAGAAATAATAGTTCAAGTATCATAGCTCTACCCTAATCCACGGTTGAAATGGAACAATGACAGAGATTAAAGTAGAATTCCCGATTTAGGTGAATTGAAGAGCGTGGGGGAGTTTTGTTTACATGTATATCAAGGAAGAAAGGATGCTAATAAATTTTCTTTGAATTTAGGCAATTGATACGCTTCGAGACTTCATTGATCATATAATACGACAGATACCACGAGGGAGGAAAAAATCATGCAAAATTGCTCAAAACAATTGATGCCCCGTACATGGTACCAGAAAGGAACGAGAGGGAGGCGGGAATAAAACCCACCTCCTATACTTTTGACCTTAAATACCATGGAGTGAAACTTAATGTGGAGCTTCCAATACCATTCCCAATTAACTTCAATGATTTCATTACATTGTTACTAGTTGGGATAGAATTCGATGAAGATGAGCTTTAAAAAGCAAAAATCCTATAAATTTGAATGGAGGCCAACGGTGAAAACAAATTTTCAGTAAAGTTAGCTGGGAGATTGAAAAACGATTGCTCGTGTGGCTTGAGAGTCCGGTCGTGAGATATCACCAGGTGAGTGGACGGAAAAAGGTTCAGATCAGATTTTGAATATACCATACAGAAAAAAGGATGAGGGGATAGATATTACTCAAGTACCAATTGAATTATCAAAAAATGACGACATTGTCGGTCTGTGTATTGATGCGTTCCTAAGACCATACGTTGAGAAATTGGATCCTGGATTGATTACCGCTACAACAAAGGATTTGTTCGATAAATCAATGATTCTGGATAATATAAACCAGCTGGAAAAATCCGGAAATGCGTTGACAAACAGAGCATGACGTGAAGTAGAGACGGGAAATCTTACGTGATCTGCCAAAACCAGTGTAATACACATTTCAAAAGATATTGCCAAACCGAGAATTACGAGCGAGAAGTTGATAAGAATTCTCCGAATAATGCCATCAAATATTTATGTTGTTTTGTTCAGATTTCATCACGGGGAGTACACTCCAGACGAAAAAACCTTTATCAAGAGCATCTTCATCAAGATTACAGACCATCATGGGGAATTGGTATATTTCGAACCAAGCTTTGCACCCACCCTTAAAATGCTGCATTTTAAACGGTGGTGAGGAAACTATAAATATACACTCATAGAATATATCTGAATTGTATTGATACTAGCCGAAAGCCACGTTTTCTGTCAAAGCAATGAGTACTCATCATACACGGTATTATCTCACGCAAAATGGTAGAAATTTTCCAGATATCAGATAGTTATATCACCCATTGTGAACCAACGTGGAAGAGGAATCGGTAGTTTTTTGTGACTTGATTCGTCATCTACAGCCACTGTTTGTATTTGGTACTTACGTTTTGAGAAAACAAGCGATGCATACAGGAAAATCAATACTCAAAGAAGTTGCTAATAAACTCATCAGACTGGTGTCAGCAGGAAATCAGCAGTGAATGAATAAGCCCAAAAAGGAATATATAAGCTATTTGACAAAATGTCAGATGGTGGTAAAACGACTATAAAACGAGCCAACATCTTCACAGGCTTACAGATAAAACCGTCGCTCAAGCGTAAAAAGCGTGGTACTTCATAAAGAATGCATGAAGACTGAATTGGATTCATTCATCAGAACACCAGTTCAAACTTTCTTTCACAAACGGTATTTTTTTCTTATATGTTTTTTAAATGGTTCTCAAAGCAAATGTCGCCTCTAAACATACGATTACAATTTGCACATTCCTTGATCTTCGTCACAAACTGGCATGTTGAAAATGATAGACAGTATAGACATTTTTCATCCTATCTATGCTGCGCCGCTTGCTGAAGAAACCAGTGAGGGACTTTATCACAAAAAAGTGTTTCATCTCTTTGGAATAATAAAAGTATATTATTTTACAGAGGTGCCTTCGTACGGGAGTATATACTTAAAACATTCTGATTTCTTCGGGTCGTCAAATACAACTATCTGATAACCGTTTAGGTATTTTTTAAATTTGAAAAGGTTTGGTAAGAACACAACCTTTTTCACCCACCACTTCTTTTTTTTTTAAACACATTTAACAGAACATTCCAATTATAAAATGTGGGACAAAATAGAAACAGAATAGAGACTTAAAAGATAAATTAGAGCTTAATTAAATAAAACATTTTGCGAAAGTCTTTTATAAACTTCGAGGCTAGAGGGAAAAGACCCAAGCTGGAGTCTATCGTGAGTCCTGGGTAAACGGAGAAGCGGAGAGTGATAATAGACATACGTTCTAGGAAAAGTCAATACAAAAACATCTGTTGACCGAGAGGGTCCAGTGGATTGCCGTTGTAAAGCAAGATTATCAAAGTTCACAGCCATATAATTATTATACAGCTTGTAAAGAAAGCATACATCAAGATATGTTCTGCGCGATTATAAAGAGGGTATGTTGAAAAGTGAAAGGCGTTCTTTGTAGGGTGTATAAGGTATGTTAAATTTAAAAAGGACTAGGCGGGTAAATTTACGCTGGACAGATTGAATAAGGTTAATATGAGATTCAAAATAAGGAGACCACATTTGGGATGCGTATTCCAGTATAGAGCGAACAATACTTACAAAAAAATGGGCTGCCGAGTGTGGACTGGAAAAAATAAGAGAATGTCTTAAGACAAACCCCGACAGTTTTGAAGATCTGGAGACAATATCACGAATGTGAGCGTCAAACTTTAGTTTTTGATCGAAGACGACACCAAGGTCTTTCACTTGATCAACCTTTTTTAAAGTAACAGCGTCGATTTCATACGCAAAGGAGATTGGAGAGGTTTTAAGGGAGAAGGTCAAAGTGTGCACTTGGGAATGTTAAGGGTGAGAGAATTGGCCTGGCACCAGGTACTCAGTGAGTTTAGATCATCTTGAAGAGCTTCACAGTCTTCAAGATTACGAATCACTCTAAAAATCTTTAGATCATCTGCATAAAGAAGGCAGGAAGATTTAAGTAAAGGAGGAAGATCATTTATGTAAAGACTAAAACGAAGAGGACCCAGGATGGAACCTTGTGGTACACCCGATTGAGGATAAAAAGGATTAGAACGCGTACCTAAAACAGAAACTTGGGAAATTCTTGAAGACAAATAGGAAGACAGCCACAATAGAAGGGAATCAGAAATGCCTAAGTGCTCCAGCTTGCGACATAGAATTAGGTGATCAATAGTGTCGAAAGCCTTAGAAAATTCAGTATAAATGCTATCAACCTGTAACTGATTATCGAGCGATGAAGCAACAGCGTTAGAAAAGACGAGTAGGTTTGAAGTTATGGAACGGTTAGGGAGGAAACCATGTTGCTCAGGAACAATAACATGCCCTAAGGTCGTATTGAGATGTGTGTGAACTAAGCGCTCAAGAATTTTAGAAAAGGCAGATAAGAGAGAAATAGGGCGATAGTTCGCCACGGAAGAAGGATCACCAGATTTGAGAATCGGAAGAATGTTGAGTGCCACCCAACACTGTAGAAAAACTCCAGAGGATAAGCTCAAATTAAAGATGAAGGCGAGAGGAGTACACAGGGAAGAGGATAAGGATTTAATGAAAAAATTAGGAATGTCATCAGGACCTGGACCAACATTGGGATCCAAGGAATCAATAACAGATTTCACCAAGAGAGGGTCCACAACTATGGACGATATCACCGAGTTTTGAGAACTCATGCTGGGAAAGAAGTATGAGGGCAAGGAAGATGAAAAAGTTGATGAAAAATATGAGGCAAAGAGGTTGTTGATGTCAACAGGAGAAGAGGCATATTTATTGTCCCAATGCATGGAACTAGGAATAGATGAAGAGGATCGAAGGGATCTGATTTACGACCAAAACGGTTTAAGATGATTGGAGAGCAATGAGCTCTCAATGGAACAGTGGTAAGAGCGAATAGCTTGCTGTATCTTTTGCTTAGCAGTAGACCGAAGCTTTCGAAATTTTGATAGCGTTTCAAGAGTATTACACACTTCATCTGTTTACGGGCTCTATTTTTCAGCTTGATAGCATCTAGAACCGATTTGGTGAGCCGTTTTCTTGGAGGGACGGTAAAGTGGAGTAAAGTGAGAGATAAGATTCGACAGGATTTTATATAAATTGGCTACAGCATCGTCACAATTGAGACCAGAAAGAAGTTCAGTCCAGTCTAACGAGGATAACTCAAGGGACAACGAAGCGTAGTCTTAGACAGTTTATCTAGAGCCTCGACAATCCAAGCCTAATTTCTCCCCAAAACCATCTCAATCGCTTGACATAAGCTAAGCGGGAGACAATTAAAATCATTGTCTTTTCGTAAATCCACCACACTATACTTTCTAGCAAAATCTAAAAAAAAGTTATTATATCTGCCTCATCTTCATAGCCACGTCAGAGAGAAATGTAGTGTCAGACTGATTCGCGTTCGATATAAGTCCGACAATAAAAGTTCCTCCGAATTCACCTACAGGTTTTAGGCTAGACCAGATATGCTTAATCTCAGGTGAAGCTGAAATTCAATAAACAAGCTTAATTTACTGCCTTGCACCGACCTAGAGCCTAACTCTTCTATCATTCTGTCGAGTATGATTTGGAGCTCTTTAGTAGGGTCCTCACAGGTCACTCTGAACTTTTCAAATCGGACGAGCATCCTTACATCTTGGAGATTGAATTTTTTATAAAAGATATCCTCCTTTCCCACCCCACCGCCAGTCTGAACTTAAATTTCATCCTGGTCTGTTCCTGTAAGATTTCAACATTCACATCTGAACTGCTAGTAGTCGAACGGTTTAGAGCAGTTCTTTCATTTTCTTATAACGTGAAAGCAAACTCGTCTCTATCTTTCTCACTGTTTAGGTAAGAAACAGGCCCTTTGAAACTCTGCTCTGAAAATGGTACATGGCATAAGGCCGTGTACCATGTTAACAGCTTGATAAGTTGAAATTTTCCTTCGACGTCGAAAATATCTTTTCCTTTTCCATCTCTTTCGTCAAATTTTTTTTAAAAATAGAATAGGTAACTATGAAATTTTTTGTTACATTAGCTGTCTTAAAAATAGATTCCTTTTTGTCACCCACCCTTATCAGAGCTCTTTATTCCAGTTTTCTTGTTGTAATTGGGGTGGTTTCAGAATTACTACTTGTGGAAAACTCTTCACTCTTACAGTTCTCCATTTAATGATACACTTTATCTAAGGTTTAACTGTCGGAACTAATACGCTTAGAGCATATTTAAGCATGCGAGCTAACACACTTTGAGCATATAAGAGAATAAGGATCCAGTACTTATCGAAAGTTTATAGTGAACGTAAATGGAAATGGTATTATTTTGTTTTCATTGTGCTAAAATAATAAAGTGTAGAACACAGTGATCTAAAGCAAAATTTACCAGATCACGAAAAAACGACCACTAAATTAACACAAATAATGAAGAGAAGAAATCATAGAAACATAGCGATTGTCCGCAACAGAGAAATGGCACTACTGGCTCAACCAAATATAATGGAGCAATGTTTAGTCGCATTGACGTAAATCCTAGGCAGGCAGGCTCAGCAACCATCTCTTAGAAGCAGAATATCCGCTATTTAATTTCTTTTTATGGGAAACCAGTGACTTTGCCATAATTTATATCAGTTGTTGATGGAACGTTATTGGAATATACACGACAAGCACACCAAGTGTACACAGTCGTCTATAATAAGGAAATATTGAGCTCAACAAGGAATTGCTTGGAGGTTTCACCACCGGATTCATGGGAAGAATGTAAGAGGAGAATGAAATTACATTATAAACCATCGAAAGAACAAATAATGCAAGACATAAGTATGTTAAAATTAAGTACGGTCTTCGATTTACTAGATAAAATTTCTATATTTTTTAACGATATATCAGAATATGAAATTTTCAGCAATTAGCAAAGTGAAATAGTTAATAAATTAAGCAGTGTACTGGTGTTGAAAATAAAAGAGATAACAGTTGTTGCTTTAGCTGCAAAATTGAATAATTTATTTCGATTAGAAGAAGTTAAAACAGTTCTGAATAAATATATTGGTCAACATCAATTTAATCTAAAATTTTGTAAGCTTCACCAAATGTCAAAAGAAAGAGATAGCCATACGCTTACACAAAGACACAATTATAGTAAAGTTCAACAAAATTTCAATAATCACAGACAATCAAGAAATTTTAATTTCAATGATGACTGCGACCGATTTCATAATCGCATTGATCATAATTGTGGTCAGCTTCGAAATAATCATTCTGGTTATCCTAGAAGAAAGTTTTTTCCCAATAATAGTGCTCAGTGAAAAAACTCACATCAAAATAATCATAATTATAATAATTCAAACCATAATAAAACTAATATCCAACGGATGGAAGTTGATAAAGTTAATCCTGGGACATAAATATTAGTGATATAGAAGGAGAACTACAGAAAGATACGGATACGAACATTGAATTCCAGCAACCAGAAAGATACAGACTCATAACATTGAATTCCTAAAACCGAATAACGCCAGAATTAGATGGGTTAAAATTTATTTAAAGAAAACGTATAATCTTTTGGCAGAAATGGACTGGGTTCAAAATAATATAAAATTAATTACTATGGAAAATACGAAAATTATTTTAAAAAATGGGGTAAAGTTAAATAAAAATGTTGAAGAAGTAAATGTATTAGAAGAGAGTTCATTGAGAAAGATAACGTTAGATCATTTGAACCACGAAGTGAAGAAAAACGTAAAAGAATTACTGAAAGAATATAAAATGCTATTTTAAAAAGAAGATGATAAATTTACAAATACCACAAGCATTATACATGAAACTAACGTCACTATTTAATGATCAATCGTACAGATATCCATCGCAACATGAAGAAGAAGTGAGAAAACAGATTAAAGAAATGGAAGTTAAAGGTATCGTAAGAAAAAATAGGACCAAAAGATGACAAATATGTGTTACCAAATATTGATAGCACACTAGATATGCCCAATACTTCAGTTCATTGGACCTTACAAAAGATGACCATCAAATTCTAGTAGCTCGAAAAGATATTGAAAAGACCGCTTATGTGACACCTTGTGGTCTATATGAATATGTCAGAATGCCATTTGGTTTGAAAAATGCTCCTGCTACTTTTCAACGTTTTCTCAATGAGAAATTGCAAGATTATATCAACCAAATGTGTCGTTTATGTGGATGATATTTTACACAACTTGGCAGAAAATTTTGTGTCCTTAGAAAAAATCTTCAAAAAACTAGCAAAGTACAATTTAAAAATTCAAGCCGATAAATATAGGTTTGTTTAAAGGGAAACTAAATTTCATGGACATGTTCTAACCAAAAAGAGCATTCTACCAAACCCTGATAAAATAGAGGATACAAAGAAAGTCAAACTGCCTAAAACCGAAAAACAGCTGAAGACCGTTTTAGGAATGACAGGATTCTATAGGAAGTTTATGAAAGACTATGCCAAAGTAGATGAACCTCTAATAAAGTACTTAAAACAAAATGCCACGAAAAAGAGTTTGCAGTAACTTCCTATGCAATCGAGTACTTAATCGGAGCAGTTCTCTTTCAAGATCATCATCTGGTCTGTTTTGTTTTCAGATGGCTAAATAATCATGAGAGATGTAATAATTCTTCCAGAGAAACAAAAGGTTGATATTGAAACTGCAAGAGTTTAACTTTGATATCGAATATTTACACGGCAAAAAAACAAAGTGGCTGATCTCCTCAGTAAAATTGTCAACCGTCCACAAAGAAATGGGCAGAACAGCAATAAATCTAACACGGACTTTTCTGGCACTGCACACGCTGTAAGTGAGCAATTATTAGATCACGTAGGTATTAAAGAAGAAATCATAAACAAGCATAAAACACAACCAAAACTAACATACAATCCAAATAAAGAGTTAGATAAAATATTTGGCAGAAGAATTTAAAAAAAAACTATTCAGACGAAAAAATTAACGAAATATTGAAGAAATATATTAAACCTGGACATACAGGAATATATTCTGAAGTTCAGGATAGCGATTCTAATGAATTTCAACAATGTAAAAACAAATTGTTCTCTGGAAATGCAAACATCAAGTTTATGACAAATACAAATATAAATCAAGAAATAAAAGACAAAGAAGAATGTCACAAACAAATTTCATCATATATGGTATGATGAAAAAAGAAAAGAATCTATCGTCACACAGCGGTATCAACGAAACTCATCAAACTCTTAAAGACAAAATCTATCATAAACCAGGGTGGATCTGTTTTCAGTTCGGCGTTGAGAGGGAGCACGCCGATTTTTGGAATAACTCGTATAACAATAACTGATCCATGCTGCTTCTCAAAAAGCCGGGAACATAAGAAAATCGAAATGTTTAAATTTTTTAAAAAAACTTTTTTTCCTGCTTGTCTCACTCCTACCTTTAAAACGGTTCATTTCAGAGCAAATTTGCATGAGAATAATAGTTGCGTAATAAAATTTTCTACAAGAAAAAATTAGTTAAATATTTTAAAACATTTAACCCCTCCCACAAAATAGCAATAATTAAAATATAAATGGGAAAAAAGCCGTTTCTTATTCAATTTTTTTTAAACCATTTTAAATGAACCTTCATAGTTCGCTTAAACATCTTTACAATAGAATAAAACAGCACACAAATGTCATCAAAATCGATTCAGTAAATTTCACATAACAGCTTGACAATCAAAATTTATTGAAAAAAAATCTACATTTTTTGAAATCTTGCAAGTCAGAAACTAAAGCCCATAGAAGTTTGAATTATTTTACATATAAAAAAGGACTTCACGCATCGAATGCATTTTATAAAACTAAAATCGAATTATTAAGGAGGTTTTGAAATTATAAACATGTTTTTGGTAATAAACAAATTGAATATCTCGGTAACCATGAATTTCAATTTAATTTAAAAATAAATACGTGAGAAAAAACTTTTTAGTGTGGTGCTTTTAAAAAATTATTGAATTCTGTTCATTATTTCCTGAGATACAACTGGTCAAAGGTGACGGGCATTTGCAATGAATTTAATAAAAAAAATTGTAAAAAAAGCATTTTATCGACTTGTAGTAAAGTGATTTTCACCTTTTTTATGAGCTTTACATTATCAAATCCCAAAGACGCTTCTATTATGTTATAAATAGATTAATTTATTTATAACAAAATAAATCAACATATTTTTTCCTATATTAAAGGAGTTTTTTCTAGAAAAACTTCCCAAATATATAGTGTTAAATGTACTCAATGCAATTATTGTCATATTATTGCTGTATAATTATTTAAACAACATTTGTTGAAACAAATTAAGAAAAAAATTAATTTTTCAATTCATTTTTTACGATATATTAATAAAAATAAGAATGCATAATATTTTTCGTATTATTGAACATAAGCATATATAAGGTAACATGCGATTAGATTTTTGAAAGAAACGTTAGTAACAGAAGAGCAGCCGAGGCATCTGTTTAGAAGTGATGTAAAAGTTGCACGTGCCAGTGTTTATGTATTTTTGCTCGTATATTTAATCTTAAAGTGATTTCTTTTTGTTGGTTTTTGGAGTGAATTGACATTGGAGCTTGATAAGCTTTATAATGGGTGAAAAACCTATTTGTCTTCTGCGTGGACATTTCTCACCAGTGCGTCCAACTCGTGTTATTCAAGAAAAATCCATTATAAATTTCGAAGAAGAACTTACTAAAGATGTTAACTTCGAAGATATAAATTTTGAATTAAACAATGTCAACTGAGGCAGTAATTTGCAACTTGACGATGAAAATTTTGAAATAACAAAAGACTTTTCCAGTCGACAGCGCAAGAAAGCACGGTTACAAGAATAAACAAGCTGCGAGGTGCGCCCCTTGAGGTCCACACGGTCAACTTCCCAGTGATATGTACATAAACATCAACAACATTAAACACAAGAATAGTTTTGAAAATAATAATACTTTAAATAATAACAATGAGAGGTATTCATAGCAGTAACAGGAACGAGTAAATATGAATCATATCGTCTACGGGAGGGTACATTGATTACGTAAGGTTTTTGGTCGATGAGGACAGATTGAATATTCACGCGGATCAATCGGTGGGGGCCTTTTTGGTCTCGGAAAATTTTGTATATGCAGTCAAAAATAGGTTCAATTGCATGTTAAAAGTAAAATGTATTACAAATGATGATGGTTATTGAAATCTTACGATTACTCAAGAATGAATCTACTAAAATTTACAATTTTTTATTCGATGAAAGCTTTTTAAAGCATATGATCTTGCAAAGTATTGTATACAAAACATTTTGCCATTCAAAGCGCAAATGCAAATTTGATTGAAATTTTGTTGGTTTTCAAAGTTTAAGCAGTTTTCTTAATCAAAAGACTATAAAAACTATTTAAAATCTGCTCAAATTCTGCAAATATTTTAAAACTTTGATTGAATTTAGAACAATTTTTTTAGAATAAAAGATATAAAGTAATATCTTTCGTATAAACCCTCATTACATGGTAGCTTTGAATGATTTTTTTTAATTTAGTTATTTTCATAATCATGGAAGAACATTTTGCTTGTCTCTCTTCAAAAATTGATAAGAATGTACAAATTTTATAAACTGGTATCACTGTGCTGTGGAAATCAGGTTAAAAAATATTTTCTATGAAAGAAAATCATAATTTTTCGCATTTTCTTCTATCAAATTAAAAAAACGGCTGAAACGAGTTTTCATGATGTTAAAAAATTCACAAAGATGTTAATACACGTCAACTGACACCATAATGATGCAAACATTATTTCTGGTTCGTGAGATATAGTGAATGATAAAAATGACCTTGAAAATCATGATGACTTTTAATGATTTTTTTATTTTTAATTTAATTTTTTGCGTAATTATAAGAAAAAGTTTTGATGTTGTTTTTACAAACATTGTTTATAAACATTGATTACTATATTCTGGAAATCAGGTTAAAACTTTATTGTTTATGAAAAAAAACCTAATTTCTTGCACTTTTTTCTTAAATTAAAAAAAGCGCCCCAAAGATTTTTTTAAAAATTCGAAAAATCACAAAATTGTTAATACGCGTCCATTGTTACCTAAATTATGCAAATCGAATGTTTGTTCGCGAGATATAACGCATGACAGAAATGACCTTGGAGATCATGATGACTGTTAATGATTTTTTATTTTTTTTTTTATTTTTTTTTATTTTGTAATCATGGGAAAAAAATTTGATAGAATTTTTAAGTAAACTGTTTGAAATATATTAATTATATAAACATTGATTACTTGGACTTGAAAATAACGTGAAAAATTTATTGTTTTTGAAAAAAAATCTAATTTTTTGCACTTTTTTTTTTAAATTAAATAACAGCTCCAACGATTTTTTGAAAAATTCGGCAGATTCACAAAAATGTTAATGCGCGTCCATTGACACCTAATTTATGCAAATCGCATGTTTGGTTCGCGAGATATAACGCATGACATAAATGACCTTGAAAATCATAATGACTGTTAATGATTTTTTATTTTTTATTTTTTTTTTTTTGTAAACATGAGAAAAAATTTTAATGGAATTTTCAAATAAACTGTTTTGAGTATATATATTATAATAGGTGATTTTTTCGCAACTTTGTTTTTGGCAACACTGTTTTTGACAGCTGACGCGGATTTCGTGCCTTGTGTTACTGTCAAACACGTTCAGTTTGGTCTATAATTTAATCATGAATCGACTTACAAACGACCAACGCCTTCAAATTATTGAATTTTATTATCAAAATTCATGCTCGGTTAAGAAAGTGTATCGTGCTCGTCTTCCATTTTATGGTCAGTTTGTGCGACCTTCTGAGGCGGCTATTCGGAATCTTGTCACTACTTTTCGCACCAAATTTACATTGCTGGATATTAAATCACCAACACGCATACTTAGAGTGCGAACAGAGGAAAAAATCGCAGCTGTATCCGGCAGTGTTAGTGATGACCGTAAATTATCGATTCGGCGCCGTTCGCAGCAATTGGGCCTCTGTTGCTCCACTACGTGGAAAATTTTGCGGAAGGATTTGGGTGTGAGACCTTTTCAAATACAGCTGGTGAAAGAATTGAAGCCGCACGACCTACCACAACGGCTAACTTTCGGTGAATGGGCGCTGGCAAAGTTGCATGAAGATCCATTTTTTTATCGAAAAATAGTGTTCAGCGATGAAGCTCATTTCTGGTTGAATGGATACGTGAACAAGCAGAATTGCCGTATTTGGAGTGAAGAGCAGCCAGAAGCATTGTAAGAACTACCAATGCATCCCGAAAAAGTAACTGTCTGGTGTGCATTATGAGCCGGCGGCATCATTGGGCCGTACTTTTTCAAAGACAACGTAGGCCGGAACGTTACTGTGAATGGCGATTACAAACTTGTTTTGCCCAAAATGGAAGAGCTGGATTTGGCTAACATGTGGTTTCAAGAAGACGATGCCACATGCTACACAGCACGCGAAACAATGGCCCGATTGAGAGACTAGTTCGGTGATCAGTTTATTTCACGTTTGGGGCCGGTCAATTGGCGTCCTAGATCGTGTGTTTTAACGCCTCTAGACTATTTTTTGTAGTGCTATGTTAGGTCTCATGTCTATAGCAACAATTGACGCACTGGATGCCAATATTGAAGAATTTATTCGTGAGATACCGGCCGATATGTTGGAGAGAGTATGCCAAAATTGGACCCGGCGTATGTACCATTTGCAGCGCAGCCGCGGCCAACATTTACATGAATTAATATTTAAACATTAAATTATATTGATCGTTCTATCGACTCAAATAAAGATTGCATATATTTTTCCGAATTTTATGTGTTTTTTTTTGAAAATCAAACCCGAAAGCTTTTAAAAAATCACCCTATATAAATATTGATTACTTGGACTTGGAAATAAGGTAAAAAATTTATTGTTTTTGAAAAAACTCTAATTTTTTGCACTTTTTTCTTAAAAATTAAAAAAACCGCTACAAGGATTTTTTTAAAAACTTGATAGAATCACAAAAATGTCAATGCGCGTCGAATGACACCTTCACCAAGGAAATCGTATGATTGGTTCGCGAGATATAACGCATGACAGAAATGACCTTCAAACGGGCAAAACAGCAAACCCCCTACGGTCGAAGTTTCCCAAAAACTGATCAGCTCTTAAGATTGCAAAGACGCTTTGATTGACACCTTAACAAACTCGAAACGAATTTGTTTACGTGAGTTATGCTCATAGAAAAAAGTGTCCACGAACGTACGCACACACACACACACACATCTCCCATTCTAAAAACACTTTATATTTACCTATACACCTCAAAACGTAAAGAAGTGTTGAAAATTTCAATTTCGATTTTCGAGTTACATATCCTGAATGTAACACCTTCAGCATAATGTTATGAGAACATTTCGTTCCCATCATAAAGTGTTTATAGGTTACATATCCTGAATGTAACACCTTCAGCATAATGTTATGAGAACATTTCGTTCCCATCATAAAGTGTTTAAACAAGTGTTTCAATTTTTTTATGGTCTATCAATTGCAACTGACTGCAACCGACATCTAAACTTTCCCATCATCAAAAGATGAGTCAGCAAAGCGAAGTGAAATAGGTTTTCCGTAATCAACTCTCGAATTTGTACGTTCAATTGAATAAAGAGGATTTTTTTAACAAACCGCAAAGTCTGTATTGTTATTGGCGCAGTCGGTAGGATCCTCGATACATTTTCAGGATCCAGTGAACGAATCTATCGCAGATTAAAAGTAAATTCAGTGCTTGTGTTGATAAATTTACAATTAATTACAACGGTAAATTAGCACTACAGGAGGCACAAAAGTATTAAATCTTCGATAGCCATAATCACCTTCCTGAGACTGGGAAGAGTCCTGTAAAGTTATAAGCGCCCGCTAAATAATAGCTAAACATTGACTGAAAAAAAAAGTGTTGTGAAAAGTCCCCAATTTAGGCAAAATCAAATAAAAGGGGCTAGAAGAAGTGTCACCCAATTAAATATTAATTACATATCATAATGGACGCGGATCTAACGAGGAAACTTGTAGCAGCTTTGGAAATGATTGCCGCACCTAATCCTGCTCCTATTATGGCTGCCAGGATGTTTGCTGAAGTCAAGTATTGAAAGCCTTTTGAAGGAAACAGCAACGAGCTTTCATATTTTATCAACGCTGTGGACACCCACATGGCAGCGGGTGGTCCCAGGACCCAAAATGACTTATTGAACGTGGTAAAAACATCGAAAATCGAAGGACGAGCCAAGGACTTGATATTTAACAATCAACCAGCGAATTGGGAGGCAGCCAAACATTTGTTAATTCAACAATTTCGGCCGCCTGTAAACTATAAGGACATCGCTTGGAAGATATCTAAATTAAGAGTAAGTTCCATAAAAAACTTAAATATTAAGATAGAAAATATGATACGTGGAATTAATTCATTTGCGTTGTATGAAGCCGAATCTGCCAACATTAAAAATACGTTTTACGACTTATTAGTAAACAGGGTCAAACAATTAGTGACAGGAAATCTTTCTCGAGATATTCGAGATATATTCGACATCAACCCGATGAAAACCATCCTTTATTCCTATGTGGGCTATGATCACAATAATTTGGATAAAAACTTAACGGTCAACCAAAACAATAATAACAAACAAACAAAATATTATAACAGACAAAATGAAGTTCATAATGCAAACCATCGTGTTTCGCCTACTACTCCGGATAATAATACTAATAACCATAATTCAGGCCAAGTCAGGTATAATAATGATTATAATAACAACAATAAATGGGTTCAGTGGAAACAACATTATAATGATCAAAATAATTATAATAATAATAATTCGGGACAGAATAGACAAAACTTTTCTAATAACTCGGGGCAAAATCGACGAAACGTTTCCAACCGTAATTTTGGACAAAGCTATAACCAGTCTTTTAATCCTCAATTCAATAATCGGTTCAGAAATTCCTATCAGCATCCCGAACCAATGAACTTGGACCAAATAAATCAAAACGTAGCAATAGAGCCGACTAATGCTGCAAGCGAAGAAGTTCACAGTATCGAGCCTGAGTTTTTTCTCAACTAGGCCTCGGAAACAAAATATTTACACAATTAACCATTGACAGAACAGAATATACATGCTTAATTGATACTGGCTCAACCATGAGCATAATTAACTCCAGCAGAGTCAATTGCAATAAATTTAAAGTATTTGAGGGAATTCGAATGAATTTGCAAACCATCAACAATACCACAACGGAGATAGTAGACAGAATAATAACCAGTATTCCAACAGAGTTTAAATATAATCCAAAAGGTGCCACCAGATGGTACAAACGAGATTTAGGTAACAAGCCATACGACATCCTGATCGGAATGGATTTGTTAAGTAAAATTTGCAAAAATATTGATTCTGGAAGCAAGAAATAAATTCTGAATATTGGCTGCCAAATCCCCATATTCGGAGACAGTGTTCAATTTGACTGTTTTGAGCTCCAATCAGAGAGGCAAAAAGTAGACTTAAGTCACCTTAACAAAGAGAAAAAACGTGAAATCAGTGTATTATTAAAAAAGTTTGATTACAGAGACGGCGATCAACTCACAAATACAAACTCCATTTGCCATGAAATTAAAACTGTAACTGAACAACCAATTTATGCTAAACTTTACAGACTTTCCCCTTAGCACGAGGAGGAAGTTCGTAATCAGGTTCAAGAAATGTAATCTCAGGGCATAATCCGGAAATCAAATAGCCGTTATGCCTCTCCCATTGTGGTTGTTGCTAAAAAAATTGACAACTCCAGAAAACAAAAATTTCGACTAGGCGTCGATTACCGTAAATTGAACGAGATCACCATAGACGATAAATATCCTCTGCCAAACATAGACAGTATCCTGGACAAGCTCGGAAGGGCCCAGTACTTTACTTCTATTGACTTGGCCAAGGGATATCACCAAATTAAAGTTAACGCTAACGATATTACGCAAACAGCATTTGTAACCCCCTGTGGATTATACGAATACTTCAGGATGCCTTTCGGTCCCAAGGTTCCAAAGGTTGATAATGACATTCTTCGGGACTATATCAATAAAATATGTGTCGTCCATCTAGACGACATTCTAGTTTTTTCAACCAGCCTTCAAGAACACATCAACTCCCTAACTTTGATTTTTAAGAAACTGGCGTAACGTCACTTAGAAAAACAATTCGATAAATGCTCCCATATGAAAAAAGATACCGATTTCTTAGGTAATGTTCTTACTGCCGAAGGGATGAAACCAAATCTCAACAAAATAAAGTGTATTGAAGATTTTCCTTCACCCCAAACAGAAAAACAAAAGGATGTTCAAGTGTCACCGGGGATTATAGGAAATTTGTGAAAGACTATGCAAAAATAGCTGGTCCGATATTGAAATATTTGAAGAAAGGTAAAAAGATAAATACAAATGATCCAGAATATATTGAGTCATTTGAAACTTTACAATTGAGCATAATTAAACACCCCATACTTAAATTTCCACATTTTTCAAAACCTTTTGTATTGTTCACGGATTCGAGTAACTATGCGATAGGAGCCGTGCTTACTCAGAATGAGCAGCCAGTTTGTTACGCTTCAAGGTCTTTTAATGACCATGAAAAAAACTATTCTGTAACAGATAAAGAGGTTTTGGCCATTATATGGACAGTAACTTATTTCTGCCCATATTTATGAGGAAGTCGTTTTAAAATAATCACCGATCTCTTACCTATGAAATATTATACTCAAAAATACAATGAAAAAGAATTTAGCCAAAGGAACCAACGATGGTCACTTAAATTGCAAGAATATCAATTTGATATAGAGTATTTGAAAGGAAATCAAAATGAAATCGCTGATTTCCTAAGTCGAATCCCTGAAAACCCTCAGAATAAAGAACCGGACAATGAATCAATAAATGCACTTACGAGAGGAGCAACCACCCATTCTCAAGAAGAAAAACATCTTGATCACATACCCACACAAGAAACCATAGTAAACAAATATAAAACACAACTCATATTGGCTTACGATAAAGAAACGGAAGTGGAAATTGTACACAACCGTCGAATCATTTATGTTGACATGTAAAAAGGTCGAGATAACTGGATAGGGTTATTTCGGAGATTTATGAGTCCTGGAGCAATTGGGATATACACTGAGCTCTCTTATCACGAATTTAACAGATTTCAGGAAATATTAATCGAAATGTTTAGCCAGCAAACCAATATAAAATTTATTAAAACAACCCTTCCAGCAACAGAAAGGCGAACTTTAGAAGAAACGCAAAGGCAGATATCCCTTTACCACACTCAAGAAAGCCTTCATAGCGGCATAATAGAGACCTATCATAATCTTAAAGACAAGATCTATTACCCTTATAAAAGAAATTACAAAACTAATAAATAATTGTGAAACGTGTCTGGAAACAAAATATGAAAGGAAGCCAATCAAATTAAAATACAAAACTAGTGAAACCCCCACAGAAGCTAATCAAATTCACCACATGGATACCTACTACTTTACTAAACAAACATTCCTAACTCTTATCGATAAACTTACAAAAAACGCAAACGCTTATCATTTACTAAATAGACATTGGACCAAAAAGATAGAAACTTTAGAAGAACATTTTTCGAAGTTCGGAAAACCAACAAAGATTTTTGCAGAAAATGAATTCAATTCCCTGAATTTTCAAGAGTTCTTACGATCACAAAATGTAGAACTTCATTTAACCACCCCCAATACTCACACGGGTAATAGTGACATAAACAGATTTCATAGCACACTACAAGAAAATTTAGTAGCAATGCGGAAACTTGATTTAACTGTAATCCAAAGGACACACAGGCAGTAAATAACTATTACAATCGATATCACACCACCATTAAAATGACCCCAGAAGAAGCTATGCGACCTGATGCAGAAATTTAGTAGAATTAGCTAAACATCGCAAACAGAAAGTTACTACTGTTGTGTTGCAGGATCGCCATTCTTCTTTCTATTGATTATATGAAAAAGGGCGAACGTACCGGCATTCCGAAGATTGCCAAATATTTGGCGCAGAGACAATGCTCAAGCAGCCGATATTTCTGTGTATTTTCATGCCACTAAAAGGCATTTTTGTACCCAAGTTGAAGTCTGGTTTTGCCGAATTTATCAGGCAAAGTCTAATCAAAGTCTAACTCTGCCAAAAGGAGGCAGTTGCTAAATAAAACAGCAATTTGCTTTGAATATATTAAACAGATTTGTTTTTCTGTATTCAGTTCTCTTAATTGATACAATATTCTATTTACTTATTCTATCCCTACTCTAAATACAATTTAAATTTTAATTCTAAATACATAACAACAATGCTTACTTTAAAACTTGAATCAACCAATCCAAATTAAAGATATTAGGTTCCCACATTCTTCCATATGCTTCACAATACTCATATGTCAACCCATTTTATCAATATGGGCTATGAGTAAGTGATTTAGTATCAATGCACAGCACAGGGCAATAACCAGGCGGCGATATTAGTAGGTCAGTAATCACTCGACCGCGTCTGGATATTTGTAAACAAAGAGTTTTTCATTCAACTATTGTAATTGGACACTCAATTAAAATTAGATGAGCTTACATGCGTACATGCCTAGATGGCGTGCTAAATGTATCGTACATGGGTTGAGGTACGAGATGAATGTTGACATGTGCCTGGGATGAAGTGGTTATTGTTGTGTGTATATCCTACACTACCAAACTAAAAACAACTAGGGAAGAAAACGAACAAAAAAGAAATATAATCCCCGTTAAAAATTATTAAAAAAATTACTATAAAAACGAACCTAGATTTAGAATTAAAATAAATGATAACGAATACACCATCAATTTTAAAAGACCACGTAAATTTGCAGGTGACGACATTAGTATATCCCCTACTGACGGCACTAATTCTACTATCACAACCAATGGAAGCGAAATTGTACAAGACACCAAGACTATTCTTCATATTATGGAGACAGACGATCTCAAACAGACAGCTGACTTCCTAAAAGAAAATATATATAAACTTATAGTAGAAAAAAATCCGATAATTAGAAAAGAACTGACAACCGAATCAACACAATAGACCTAAACGAGGACTTATTAACGCAGTTGGATCGATTTACAAATGGCTTTTTGGAACTAAAGGCGAAAACGAGAGGCAAGAAATTTCTCAACATTTGGAAATTATAGAACAAAATAATGATAAAGCAATTAAAAATCTAAATAAACAAATGGAAATAAACACTCACTTCAACGAGACAATTACCTACCTTAAAAATATCATAGAATCCGATAGACAACAGATTGTTAACACCTACGAGCAATTAACAAAAAAACGTACAACGTATTATAGCTAATCAACTTAAAACCGACCAAATTCTGAAACTAAGAATTCTAGAAGAAAAATTAAACATCATTGACAACATTGCGTTAAATAAACATGGACTCGTACACCCAAGTATGTTGACCGCAACTGAAATAACTGAGACTAAACTCGATTTTTATAAACGCAAAAACATACGAACCGGTTTAAAACAATTCAAAAACACCACTTTGATTTTAGCTCCAAAGATTTCAAACTCGTATCAATTGTTTAATTACCAGTTATTGACATCATTACCCACAAGTAATAACTTTGAAATATTAATGGATGACCAATATATCCTCGAAATCCGGAGAAAAAAATATTTATTTAAGAATACCGTCCAGTACAAAAACGAATTTAGACCCTTAGAAAATTTTATTACCAAAAACACTTGTAAACTAATTAAAAATGATATAGCACAAATTGTTAAAATTGATGAACATTCAATAGTTTGTAAAAACATGAAAAATACCGAACTATTAGATCATTGTAACGAAAAGTCAATAAAACTAAATGGAAATTATCTAATCACTATCAACAACTGTACAACTCAAATTCTAAACCAAACATTTAGTAATGCCAACGATAAATTTGTCGATAGATATTTTTGCTCAGAAGAAGAAAATTACAACTTTGTAAAACAAATAAACTTTACAGAAATTGTAATTAAAAATATTGACAACCTAGAATACATTCAAAAATTAAGATTTCATAAAAATGTGAACTACGCTGCTAGCTCATTAGTTGTCATTATAGTATTATTAACTATTGCTTTCTTAATTACCTTATTTCGGAGACACCTGAAATTAAATACGCTCGTAAAAAATATTTCAATCTAGCCGAAATCCGGAGAGTTCAGTTTTAAAGGAAGGAGAGGTTACATATCCTGAATGTAA
The DNA here is from genome assembly GCA_963942545.1 of Oxycera nigricornis. Classification (NCBI taxonomy): domain Eukaryota; kingdom Metazoa; phylum Arthropoda; class Insecta; order Diptera; family Stratiomyidae; genus Oxycera; species Oxycera nigricornis. The sequence continues at coordinate 55,584,163 of OZ012662.1, forward strand.
CACCTTCATCATAATGTTATGAGAACATTTAGTTCCCATCATAAAGTGTTTAGACAAGTGTTTCAATTTGTTTATGGTCTATCAATTGCAACTGACTGCAACCGATATCTAAACTTTCCCATCATCAAAAGATGAGTCAGCAAAGCGAAGTGATATAAGCTTCAATTCAATTAGAAATAGTTAGTCCGTAATCAACGCTCCAATTTGTGCGTTCAATTGAATAAAAAGTATTTTTTTATCAAACCCCAAAGTCTGTATTGTTATTTGTATACCATTCCATTACCATCATAGATGAGGTGTTCACGTTGGATAACTTGACTATCAGAGAAAATATTCAGGTTTCTTATGGAAATTTTCTGATTTCTCAGCCAGTCTACTGCCTTGTATATTGCAATGACCTCTGCCTGAAAAACACTGTAATGGTCTGAAATCCGGAAGGATAGTTTCATGCCTAGCTGTTCTGAGAAAACGCCACAGCCAACTTTTCCATCCATTTTGGAACCATCAGTGTAGATGTCGACCGATTCCTGTATCCTATTTCCTTTCATGATCCAGTCATCTCTGCTAGGGATGACGGAATTGAAACTGTGGTGGAAGCAGGGAATCGGAGATGTGAGGTCTACTTACTCTGGCGTTGGTACATCCCTCCGTAATATGCTGGAGTGGCTGATATTCCCATCATTCCAGAGATTTAGAGCATTCAATCGAATAGCTGTGCACTTGGCCTGCTGTTTCGTTAGGAGCTTCGTCGGGAACCAATTTAATAGCATAAACAGTACTTTTGTCAGGGAAGTGATTATAGCCCCGGTGATAGCAATAGCTGCAGTCATCCTGACCCTGTTGAGCAAGTTTGAATTAGATGTTTTTTCCATCGCTGGCAACCGAACAACCGCGCCATACAGGAGGATTGGTTCCACTATCGCCGTATAGAGCCATGATACGATTTTGGGTTTCAATCCCCACTTTTCCCCAATGGCTTTTTTGTATAAGTAGATTGCGCATGCCGCTTTTCGCGTTCTTTCTTCTATGTTTGCTTTGCACGTGAGCTTGGAGTCCACAATTAGACCCAAATACTTCACTTGATGAGACGGTACGAGGCTTATCTCATCGAGTTTGGGTGAGACAAATCGTGGCATTTTTTTGCCTTTTTGTGAACTGCACGAATTCCGTTTTCTGCGGATTAATCTTCAGACCACACTCTTTGCCCTACTTGGTAAGAATACTCAGGGCAAAGTTAAATCTTTCAGATAGGGTGTTTACGTATTTGCCCGATATTGCTATTGCAATATCGTCTGCATAGGCTACGACTTTGCAGCCAGTCGCTTATATTGTTGACAGGAGTTTGTCCACCACTAAGTTCCATAGAAGGGGTGATAGCACCCCACCTTGCGGGGTGCCTCTGCACGTCTGCCTTCTAAGGATGCTGTCTCCTTGTGAGGAGTTTATGCTCCTGCTGCTTAGTAGTTGTACGATAAACCTAATCAGGTTATCATCCACATTGTTTTCCTCGAGTGCCTTCTCAATAGCCTTGTGGCTGACGTTGTTGAATGCACCTTCGATGTCCAGAAAAACCGCCTGCGTGTATTCTTTGACGCTTAGAGATTTTTCAATGTGGCTGGTGAGCGAGTGAAAAGCTGTTTCAACCGATCTCTCTTTTGTATATGCGTGCTACGCATTAGAGAGTGGTTTCAGAGTTGCTCTCAAATAAATCTCTATCAGCTGTTCCTGGTTTTTCATCAGAAAAGGTGAGGCTGATAGGTATATAGTCCTTAGGTGAGGAGTGGGATGCTTTGCCCGCTTTGGGCATGAAGACTATTTTAGCTTCTTTCCACCGCTGTGGAATATAAGCCATCTTTAGACATGCTTTAAAAATGGCTCTCAGCCATAGAAGCGCTGGATTTCAACGGGTGAGACATTGTCCATTCCAGGGGATCTAAAAGGTTGAAATGAGCTGATTGCCCAGCGTAGAAGCCTGTCATTTACAGGCACAGGGGCTGACAGGCAGTACGGAGCCGTATGTGAATCAGCTTCATCAGCCACATCCTCACTGCCCGCGAAGTCAGTGTCCATGAGAATGGCTAGCATCTCAGAGCTGGTTTTAGTCTAAACTCCATTCACGTATTTGACAGACCCCAAAAATAAGGGGGAGCTCGTCATAACTTTTAGCAGACGACTGAAATCTTTGTGGTGTTCTATTTCTGCACAGAAACTTCTCCACGAGGTGCGTTTGGCTTTTCTGATGGAGAATTTCAATTCCTTCAGTTTGAGTTTATAGGAAGACCAGTCATTAGATTCTTTAGTCCGATTGAATGACATCCAACATTCCATCCGCAACTACGCAATGTCACTATTCCACCATATGGGCTTATATTTCCCTCTAGGCTTCTTTGGACTACATGCAGATCTTGTTACTTTATTGAAGGCAGATGTAAGGTTCCCAACGGCTTTCTCCAGACCACCTATATCTCCAATCTTTGGAGGTCCACGTTCTTGTGTAGACTCGAATACTGTATGGTATTTGCCACAGTCCATCCTGTTTTTGTTGATGAAGGTTTGATTTTTCGGAGGGTCAAAAGCCACATCGAACATTACATATAAATGATCGGAGAATGAGCACTCTTGTGATACATGCCATCCTTTGATAGATGATGCAAGTGCTTGTTCGTCAGAGTGATATACAAACCTTCCCTACAGCTTGCCGTACTGAAAGACGGATCCTCATCTTTGTTTACTAGGGATAAGTCATGCGTTAAAATATATTCGAAGAGGGACTCACTCCTTTTGTTCGTATCGGTGCTTTCCCAAATGCGGTGATGGGCATTGGCGTCCACCCCGATGACTAGATGGATGCTCCGTGCAGTGGCTTCTTGGACGATCCTCTGCAGGTTGATGGCAGGTGGCAGAACATCGTGTACCATATAGCAGGAAACAGCCCAAAGGGTTATGCACTGCCTTTCCACTGCTATGGCAACGGTGTTTTAATCACTGAAATTATACAACGTTAGAAACTTCAAGCCTTCTTTGGTTATTATCCAAGCTCTCGGTTTACCTGCTGTGTAGAGGGATACTGTTTTGTATCCTTTCGTATTGAGCCCGCATACCTGGTTGCCTACAACCCAAGGTTCCTGTGCCAGTATTAGCTCCTCTCCTTTTTGGGCCAGGTGGAGGAGCAGTGCGGCGGATGCCGCCTTAGAATGATGGAGGTTTATCTGTAGAAACCTTAGCATCACGACACAATGTTTTGTCCGCCTCCTCGTCAGATAAGGACTTCTCCTCCTCGACCAGTTCGAGGGTTTGGAGAAGGTCTCCAGCCAACTGCGTGATGGAGGTGGTGCTTTTTCCGTCGTCTGATCTGACTCAGAGAGGTTCACGGTCGGGTCTACAGATGCTTCTACAGTCACCTCGCTCTCACTCTCTTTGCTCGGTTCCCGTTCTGCCTTCCCAGTACGGTCCTTGCGATATACTCGCAGGGTGATAGCCGAGAAACCGTAGCTTATCACCGCGCCTTTCGACTCCAATGGAGCTAGTGCTTCCTCGTTAAGGATTATGAGGGCCACTCGCTGTCCGTTGCTGGGCTCGCTTACCTTTGCTACCTTCCAGTTGTCCACCGGAAGATCAGCATTGCTGAGCTTGATAAGCTCAACAATTTTTTCCGGTGTGGATGGCTCCGCCGGTATCCATGCCCTGGACCGAGGCCGATCCGGGATGTCTTCCCTGGAGACAGCTTCTCGCTTTGCTGCGGGCTAGATTTCTCGCAGTCTGCTTATAGCCTGCTTATTTTGATCCGATGAGCGTTGATCCATGCAGGCTACCAGCCTAACGTGACCCCGGTACCAACCAGCACCACGGCAAGTAGGTGGAAGGCTTGGGTTTGCCTCCAGTATGGGTTTGTACACCCGAAAAAGACCGATTTCTACCATCTTCCAGTTTAACGGTGAGATGGTTCCATCGCTGCTACTCCTGTCGATGACAGCCCATACCAGGCTGCCCTTAGCCACTTCGCTAAAACTCCTGCCCTTGACAGGATTGGGCGCGACCAATCTTGGTCTTTGGTGACCTGCAATTGGGCACTCGGTTGATTTGGGGCTGACTCATTAGACCTGCATCTTCTTTGAGTAGCCCCTTGCTTTGCCAAAGAGGCTTTATGAGCCTCTACTTTTGCTGTTGCCCACTCCAGGGAGATTTTGTCATTGTGGGAAAGCCCCTCAGGGGGTAAATCTTTCAGCCTTTTTAGGACTTTGAAGGCAGACCTTTTGTCCCTGTAAGCCATAACAGACGATTTTTGCTGCTTTTTGACACCTGAAGAAGGGGCGGTGCTATAGGGCGCAACGGCAACCGTACGGCCCGGCGTATTTGCCGTTGCCTTGGTGCTGCCGCTGGCGCCAATTGGCTTATCTGAGAAGGTGCTTGTCCCTGGCATAGCTGCCTTGGTGCATGCACCCCTGGAAGAAGTGGGGGGTAGGCTGGTTGTTGTCCAATTAGACGTCATGGTCTTCTTCCCCCCAGAAGGACGCGTTACCTTTGTCCACCTCCCTTGTGGGCTGAGTGGATCTTCCTTTTTATCATTATTTATATTCATTACAATTGGGTGACCTCTCGCAGCCGCTTTCTCCAATCTTTGTGCAGTTTCCCTGAGACCCCATGGTTGTCTATGCCGAAGCAGGAAGGCCATGCGAGGGTTGGCACATTCCCTTATTAGGATATGTGCTCAGAGCCGGGCCAGCAACTAATCAGGAGTTTGAACGCAACAGAACCTACACGGTCAGACTAGTAGCGACGAGTTTCGAACGTACCGCGAGGCCTGCCAGGGTTTTACCGAGACGGAGGCAGCAGTGGTATTAGCCTGAAAGCCATTTCCTCAAGATGTCACTCTTGCGTACTCAGGCGACAGAATACCACCACTACCGGCGCAAAGCATCTTATAGAGTTGTTTAGACGAAAGAGTAGTCCGAGAGCATTCGGGGTCATGCCGTGATAGATCATTTAGCATTTTCCGGGATGCACCACGGGGAGACAATCTACATTACATCTCTAAAATTACGTTACTATGCATTCTTCTTTTTATGAATATATCGTAAAACAAGCCGCGAGATGGGACCCTTGAGGTCACACGGTCAACTTCCCATTAATATCTACATAAATATTAAAAATATTAAATACAATTACGAAAATACTACTACTTTAAATAATGCTTTTGGTCGATGGGGGGTAGATTGGTTTGATTGAATATTCACCCGTATCAATCTGTGGGTGGTGGGGGTAGGTTAAAAAGCCTTGTCTATTTTATTTGCTATTTTCACATCGATGCTTGAAGGGAAAAAGAGCACTAGCAAAAATGAGTGCAGTTTTGTTATTACGCCCACTGAAGAGATTTTGTCGCATGATGGCCATTTTGAATAGTTGTGTTCAAAATCGCCATGACTTCAGCATAAACTTTGATTTTACAAAAGTCAGGCTAATACTTATTTCTTATTTTCAGTTGGTCTTGAAAAGCATTGAATGTGCAGTCAATAATCGGTTTAATTTCATGTAAAAAGTAAAAAGCATTACGTATGATGATGGAGGAAGTAATTGAAATCTTACAAACACTAAAGAACAAAACTACTAAAAACTGTAATTTTTTATTTGATGAAAGCTTTTTAAAGTATATTATCTTGCAAAGTTTTGACTAGAAAAATTTTACCATTCAAAGCATTAATTATAATAAATGTAAATTTAAATTTTTTTTGGATTTTCAAAATTTAAGCAGTTTTTTATTAAAATTAAAACACGGAACGGTAAAATATATTAAAAATCTGCTCAAATTATACAAATATTAATAAACTTCGATTAATTCAACTACAATGTCTTTAGAATAAGAATAATCAGGTGATATCATTCGTATGAACACTTTTTACATTGTGACTTTGAATTATAGTATTTTTGTTAATATAATTTTTTTCCTAATCAAGGAAGAAGGGTTTGCTGGTATCTCTCCAAACTCTGATAATATAAATTTTATAAACATTTATTACTGTGCTGTGCAAATCCGGTTTAAAATTTTTTTTTACGAGGATTTACAATTTATTTTTTTACGTTTTTGCATTTTTTCTTGAAATTAAAAACGATTTTTAAAAACATGCAAACATCATTAAAGCAAATATTATATTTAATTTGCGAGATATAAAGAATGACATGACTGCCCTTGAAGGTCATGATCACTTAATGATTTTTATTTTTAATTAAAAAAATTTCATAGTACTTACAAAAAAATTTGCTTCCTTTTCACAAGCACAATTTAGAGTATATAAATTTTATAAACATTGATCACTGCACTTTGCAAATCAGGCTAAAAAATTATTGTTTATGAAAAAACCTTAATTTTCTGCACTTCTTTTTAATAAATTAAAAAACGGCTGCAAGAAATTTTTCAAAAACTTGACAGAATCACATAAATGTTAATACGCGTCGATTGACCCCTTGTTAAAGGAAATCGTATGTTTGGTTCGCGAGATATAACGCATGACAGAAACCACTTTCAAACGGGCAAAACAGCGAACCCCCGACCGAAGTTTCCCAAAAACTAATCACCTCTTAAAATGGCAAAGACGCTTTGATTGACAGACACCTTAACGAAGTCGATACAACTTTGTTTACGTGATTTATGCTCGCAGAAAAACTGTCCGCGAACGCACGTACGTACGTACATACGTACACACACACACATACATCTCCCTTTCTAAAAACACTTTATATATACTCTATACACCTCGAAACGTAAAGAAAAGTTGAAAATTTCAATTTCGATTTTCCAGGCGATTACAATTTTTAACTTTCCAGTATATGGGAAGTATACTGGAAAGTTAAAAATTAATTGAAAAAAGAATTTTATTCTTAACGATAAACAAATGTTTAAATAATTATACAGCATTGATTTTGACAGTAATTGCATTGAGTATGTTGAACAGTATATGTTTGTGAAGTTTTTCTAGAAAAAACTCCTTCAACACAAGAAAAAATATGTGGTTTTATTTTGTTATAAATAAATTAATTTATAACATAATAAAAGCGTCTTCGGGATTTGGTAGTGCGATATTTTGGCTTCTCTGTTTGGGCTACATCGGCTCATAAAAACGGTAAAATCGCTCCACAACAAGCCGAGAAAATGCTAATTTTTTTAAAAGAACAGTACTTTAAAGTTCTTTCACACGTATTTTTTTTGAATTCAATTGAAATTCGTGGTTATTCAATTTGTTTATTAGCAAAAACACGTTTATAATTTCAAAAAACTCCTGAAGCCGCCTTAATAATTCGATTTTAGTTTTGTGAAATGCATTCAATACGTGAAGTGTTTCTCTATATGCAATAAATTTAAACTTTAATGGGCTTTAGTTTCTGATTTGCAAGATTTCAATTTTTTTTTCGAATATTTTCACTAAATTTTTATCGTCAAACTGTTATGTGAAATTTACTGAATCGATTCTGATGAAAATTTGTATGTCGTTTAATTCCAATTTAAAGATTCTTTAAGCAAACTATGAAAGTCCTAATTTCATTCAAAATGGTAAAAAAATGAAAAAGGAATGGCTTTTTTCCAATTTATTTTTTAATTATTGCTATTTTGCGGCAAGAGTTAAATGTTTTAAAATATTTCAATAATCCTTTCTTCTAGAAAATTTTATTTCGCAACTTTCATTTTCAAGCAACTTTTCTCTGGAATGACCGTTCCAAAATTAGGAGTGAGAATAGCAGGAAAAACAGTTTTTTTTTAATTTTTAAACATGTCGATTTTGTGTATATCCCTGACTTTTTTGAAAGTGCATAAATCAAATATTGTTATACGAATTATTTCACAACTTTTCTTGCAAAAATCGGCGTGCCCCTTCTCAACGGCCAAATGTAGTCATTTTTCTACAGATCCGCCCTGGTCCCTAAATTACAAGAGCATGTACAACTCATAATAAATAATTGTGATAAGTGTCAAGAAATAAAATACAATAGGAACCCAATTAAACCAAAATTAAGTATTACAGAAACACCTTCAAACAAAAATGACGTTATTCATCTAGACACATTTCATTACAAAAAGCTAACATTTATAACTGTTATAGATTAACTAAGAAAATTCGCAGTAGTTTATCCAATAACGGATAGAAATTGGATGAAAAAGATCGCCATAGGAAAGATATTTGGTTACATTTGGTAGACTTAAAACTATTATAATGGATAATGTCTTCAAATCTGAACAACTGAAAAGGTTTGTACAGGAACAAAGTATAGGAGTCCATTTGACGAAACCGAACAGTCACACTGGCAACAATAACTGAGGAGGTACAAGCCATTGAGGGAGATATATCAGTTGAACAGAAAATTCAAAGAGCTTTAGGTAATATTCTAAACCAGACTACTATTGAAATGGCTCACAGAGCAAGCAGTAACCTGACAGACACAACCTGATTAATAGAAGTAAAAAATAATAAATGAAAAATGAGATACATAAATAAACTAAATAAAAGTAGAGAAGAGTATAACGAAAATGGGAAGGAAGGTTACATTGAGAACTATAAAAGAATTAGGCACAAAGATCAACCCAATCTTAGAAAATATCTTCTAGAAAATGTGCATCCATTCAACATTAAGAGACCAACAAAATTTTGCAGGTATATTCATAATATTTCTACCGATGACAACGACAGTGCAATGTCATCATATTAATGAAGAACATGGGTATTTTCAAATGAAATGCTAATGATTTTAAGTACATAAAAACGAAATACAGAATATCTTAAATTTGAAGATAGATAAGCACTTTGATAATAAATCTTATTACGAGTAAACTCAAAATAATCCAAAATCCTAGTAGGCAGAAGAGTTGTCTAATAAATGTTGTAGGAAACACACAAAGATGGTTATTTGGTACCTTGGGTGATGATGATGATGATAGGAAATGAATTAAAAACGTCTTAAAGTTGTTGTGGCAATTAATCTTGTTGCTATACAGAATTTAAACAAACAAATTAAAATAAATCAACATTATAAGAAAACATTAACAGATTTGAAAATGCTTATCGAAAACGACCGAGCAAAAATCTTAAATTTCCTTAATACAGCTAATTACAATATGCAGGAGTTAAATTACAAAGTTTTACCAACCAAACTTTCAATTTTGGGAAAATAAAGTCAATCATAAATTAGATAATACTATGGCAACAAAAAGTAGCATAATACCGTGGTACATCCTATTATATTAACGTTAGAGGAGTTAGATGCATGTATGATTTTCATAAGTTAAAACTCTCAAAGCCAGGTGCTGTGAGAAATAATATTCAGCTTCTTCTTCTTTCCAATTCAAATTCCTAAGAATTATGTACTTCAAAAGCTTGAGTTAATTAAGCCAATTCCCAACTCTGAGTATTCAGAAAGCGATGAAGATGATGAAGTGATAATATAGTAGCATAGAAGATATCGATAATGAAATTGTTTTAGTTAAAAATATGTTTAACGAAACTTTATGGCATAATTGTGATAAGAATGACAATTACAGGAAATTTTTTAATCAACTTTAACAATTGTTCCTTGGGCATTAAAGAAAAAAATTCTACAATAAGACAACATTTTCAGATAAATACTAATTCGTCGAAAGAAATGAGGAAAATGTTTGCAAGGCTCGAAAATTTAAAAAAAAATGTTAAACAATATTCAAAATCTAGAAGAAATAGAGAAATTAAAATATCATGAAAATATTATGTTTGAAACAAGTGTAAGTTTGACCGTCGTGATGATTATAAATTTATTGAGTCTAACCTTGTTTATAACACTGAAGATTAAGAGAAATAATATGACCATTACTCCGAAGCCGGAAACTTCTGACTTACATTGGAGAGGAGTTCCATATATTATTTCTGTAGATTCACCGGAAACTTGTACAGTTCCTAAGAAACCTAAACCAATGGCTTGGTAAGATATAAAATTCTCAAAAACATTCCACCACCTGTCCTTAATCCTAAATAAATTAGGTTCAATGGACTTGAGTCAGGAGTCACTTAACATAATGACTCAAGCTTACAGAGATAAGGCACTGGATACATTTGTCCGCGGACTAAAAGGTGATCTTCCAAGATTACTTAGTATCCGAGAACCTGCGGATTTGCCACAAGCATTACATCTCTGCTTGAAGTTGCAAAACATTGATTATCACGTACAACACGCTTATCATTCGCAAACAGACCCAAACAGGTCCTACGCTCAGCTTCCTCCAAAGCTGCCACCTCGAAGGCAAGGTGTGAATCTACGTCCACCAGCACCAATACCAGCTCCAAGACGTCAGTTCTATCCAGAACTTGTGGGCGACCCGCAAACAGCTCAAGCTCCTCGATTTTATTCTCAACATCCACCTGTAGCTCCGCCAAGACACCGACAACTCCCTCCGAAGATAAACAGCCGGAACCAATGGATGTCGATTCTTCTATACGACTTCATAATCCATATATTAATGGGCCACGATTTGATAATGGGTTTGGCCAGAAACGACCACAGACAGGACCGTTTTAACAGGCTAACAAAATGCGGCGCACCTATTTTACAACGCACAATTATAACATACAACCAGAAATTCGTAACGAAATGTTCGACAGTCCAGAGCTTGCTGATGAAGAAGAATTTCTAGAATATTTAGGGTTGGATGATACGAAACCTTTCTCAACCGAACTCAATAATCAGAAAACAACTCTTCGGGAGCAGGGAGATAGAACCAGTAACTCAGCTCTCGACGTCAGCTTGATGACATTTATTTCTTAAGGATGAAGCGCTCTACACTCCCCCACTTTCAGTTTAAATTAAGAAGTGGAGCGCTACTGAAATTTCTTGTCGATACTGGGTCGAACAACAATTACATTCAGCCACGCCATATTAAAAATCCAATTCATAATACAAGAGAATTCTTTGCAAAATCTGTAGCAGGAAATGTTTTAATAACACACCATGCTCATGTCCAACTGTTTGGTCCCTCATTGCAAAAGCTTCAGTTTTTTATATTGCCCAGTCTTATTTCTTTCGATGAGATCATAGGCAATGATACGTTGAAAGAGTTAAATGCTGTTATCCAAACCAAAGATAACTACATGACAATAAATGCAAATATATTCCAACCGATCAAGCAACATGCTTCCGAAAACGTCAACCATATTAATATAAGAAGATCTCATCTGAATTCTGAAACCTCAAATAATTTGCCTACTTTGATAAATAAATTTTCAAAACTTCTCACTGAACCTGATGAGCGTTTAACGTATACAACTAAAGTTAACGGGAAAATACGCACTACATTTAATAATACAGTATATTCTAAAATCTGAAATCGGATATTGAGGAACAAGTAAAAAAGACCTTTGAGATCCCCCTACAACTCACCGGTGTGGATTTTCCCGAAAAAAAAGACGCTTCGGGCGAAAAAAGTACCGCATGGTAGAAGACTACCGTAAGTTGAATTCCATAACTATCGCCGACAGGTATCCCATACCTGAAACTAACGAGGTCCTCGCAAATTTAGCGAAAAATGAACTGTTTTTTATTATTGATCTTTAAAGCGGATTCCATCAGATTCTTTTTAACCTTAGATTCATAAACACACGTCTCTCATACACCCTCAAGTAATAAAAGTCTCACTGTGGGCCGTGCAAGAAAGATGCGAACGCATGCGTTTCTGTACCTTCCTAAAACGACGAGAGTTCAGTTTGGTACTAGTGTTTTTGGCGCATACACATATAGTTTTGGTGCTATTAAGCTCGAGGTGTCTGAGACACGTATATTTATGATTGATGTAAGAAAATTATAAAGTGTAAGATTTTATTATTTGAATGAGAAAACAAACGAACGTGAATAAATTGTCTGAAAAAGGTATGAAATTTTTCTGTTACAGCCTATACATTATATAATTTAATAAATTATTAGTAAATAATAACAACAATTGCCGTTGTTATAGTTTTGATAAGTAAATGGATTACTAGTAACTAATTCGTAGTTATAGTCAAGTTTTATGGCTTAGTGCTTATTTTGTGTTATTATCTTTTGCCATTGACGTCTACAATAATAGTCGCAATAACAAAAAAATACTAACAAGACCAGCATTTATCAAAAAAGTTTCAGATAAAATGATAGAGCCTTGGTTACTGCGTCGCCCCAAAACTCCAATTTTAAGGCAATGCCTAAAACGGAACATCGATGCCATTTTAGGCGATACTTTACCTGATGCACCAGCCAACCCTGTCAATCAATCCAGGAAGTTATGTAACTTCTGCTGCTATAAAAAAAAACGTGTGACTAGATTTATCTGCACTTCTTGTAAACGTCACATGTGTATGGAACATCGCGGTAGTTTGTGCCTAGAATGCTCAGATTAAATTTTTTGATCGTTTCTCTTGTTTTAATTTCAAACAAAAGTTCTTTCTAAATAACCATTTTTGTTTTGTTTTTTCAAAATTTTCGTTATCATTAAATTAGGTAACCCTAAAGGTAAGGTGTATGGGAGACATATGTTTATGAATAATGTAACATAAATATAGTTTATGAATCTAGGGTTAAGGAGTCAGACATCGAAAAAACGGCATTTTCCATTCATAATAGTAAATTCGAATACACCCGTCTACCATTTGGTCTGAAAAACGCCCATTCAATTTTCCAAATAGCTTTGGACGATATTCTCCAAACCGAAAGTTTCCATATTTTAGAGACTGCAAATCTGAAAATTCAACTTGATAAGTGCGAATTTTGGCACAGCGAGGTAGAATTCTTAGGAAATAAGATATGTTGTTGGCAAAGACGGAATCAAAACAAACTCAAAGAAAGTTCGAGCAACAACCAATTTTTCACTACCAAGAATCTTGAAAGATCTACGATCTTTTCTCGGAATGTTAGGGTATTATCGCCGTTTCATTCGCGATTATGCAAAAATAGCGAAGCACTTGACATCCCTTTTAAGAGGGAAGGATGGACGTGTGTCCAAAAATCTCTCCAAAAATAAGCCCGTAAAAATTAATGAGAATGCAACGAATGCCTTAAACAAACTAAAAAACTCTCTCATATCAAACGAAGTTGTTTTACCACACCCCGATTTTAATAAAACTTTCGAGTTAACCACTGATGCCTCCAATTATGCGATCGGTGCTGTCCTGGCACAAAACAATAGACCAATTACCTTCCTGTCCAGAACTCTAACCAAAGCGGAAGAGCATTACGCCGCAAATGAGAAAGAAATGATGGCAATTATCTGGGCTTTAAATTCTTTGAGAAGTTATCTTTACGGATCGCGTGCAGTTATCATCTACACCGATCATCAACCATTGACGTATGCTTTAAGTAGCAAAAATACGAACAGTAAGATGAAGCGATGGAAAGCGATCCTTGAGAAATATACTTACCAACTTAAATACAAGCCCGGTAGAATGAACATTGTAGCCGACTCTCTATCAAGACCCCCGCAAGAGTTGAATTCTTTGTCCTCAACACATCATAGTGACTATAGCTCATCTCATAACCTTATACCGATGGCAGAGACACCCGTTATTGTCTTCCGAAATCAAATCATTTTAAAAATCTGAGAAAAAGGCAGCCACCCAGTCTCTCATCCATTTGACAGTTACACAACACATGTTATAATAAAACCCGAGTATTCAAATAGTAGCCTCATCAATATTTCCAAGAGATATCTAAACCCTCATACGGTAAACGGACTCTTAACGAACAAAGAAACCATGAGCATGATACAGGAACTTTATCCTTACCATTTTCGTGACTATAAAATAAGATTCTCTCAACAATTGGTCGAAGATCTTACGAGTGACGTAGAGCAAGAGGAAAAAATTTTTATGATGCACCGCAGAGCTCATCGAACGCCGAAGAAAATCGCCTTCAGATGCTTGAAAATTTCTACTTCCCAAATAATGTCATCCAAAATTAAAAACCTGATGAAATGTTGTTCAACATGTAAATTGAGCAAGTACGATAGGCATTCTTATAAACCTTTTCTGGACGCTACTCCAATACCCAAATATTCTGGCCACACAATCCATATAGATCTATTTTAGAGAAGAAACACGTACTTACCGCAGTCGATAAATTCACAAAACTTGCCCAAGCCAAAATTATCCAATCGAAATCCGTTGAAGATATCAAGCAACCTTTACTAGACATTCTCCATTTCTTCTGCGTACCTGAAAATGTTGTAATCGACAATGAAGGAGCCCTCACATCCATATCTCTAACATCAATGATGGAAGAGGATCTCCAAATAAAGGTCTACCGAGTGCCTGCCTATAAAAGCGAGGTCAACGAACAAGTTGAACGCTGGCACTCTACAATAGCCGAATTGATGAGATGCCTTAGGAAAGATGGTCCACCACGATCATGCCACGAACTCCTAAATAGAGCCGTTAATGAGTATAACAACTCAATTCACTCTACTACAGGACGCAAATCAAATGAGTTGTATTTTGGTAGAAACCCTAACATCAGCCCTGAAAACCTCGAAAAAGTTCGCCAGAATAACATCGAGAAAATCAAACAAAAACAATATGAAGACCTGGAATATCACAATAGAAAACGTCAGCCAATAAAAATTACAAAATAGGAGAAGTAGTTTATGTCAAACAAATTAAAAGATTAGGTTCAAAATTAATCCCACGCTATCATCAAGAAACCGCAAAGGAAAATAAAAATACTACACTGGTTACTGAATCTGGCAAAATTATACATAAAGATAGAATCAAAAGTTAAAGGTACTTTTTTGCCGATGTGTTATGCATAAATAACGAAACGGAAATTTCAAGTGGATTCATGTAATAAATCTGGAACAATGCGCGAAATTAACAGCTAATATTAGCGCCTTGCTTAATCTTTCTTCTACCTACCATCATCCTCTTTTCCATTACTTAGACCACAAAGCACAACAAATTCTCAGCATGACTAGAAATTTAAATCCGCGAAAGATAAAAAGATCTATAGATTTCATTAGAACCGCCTACCAAGCTATCATCAAGAAACCGCAAAGGAAAATAAAAATACTACACTGGTTACTGAATCTGGCAAAATTATACATAAAGATAGAATCAAAAGTTAAAGGTACTTTTTTGCCGATGTTTTATGCATAAATAACGAAACGGCAATTTCAAGTTGATTCATGTAATTAATCTGGAACAATGCGCGAAATTAACAGATAATATTAGCGCCTTGCTTAATCTTTCTTCTACCTACCATCATCTTCTTTACCATTACTTAGACCACGAAGCACAACAAATTCTCAGCATGACTAGAAATTTAAATCCGCGAAAGATAAAAAGATCTATAGATTTCATTAGAACCGCCTAGAAATGGCTGGCACGGGTGATCATGAAGATTTTGTCACCATAAAGCAAAAAGTAACAAATGTTTTGAAAAATAATAATAAACAAGTGGTAATAAATAAATTGTACAACGAAAGGCTAAACAACATAACTCGTATAAACAATTCAGAAAATGATAAAAGCAAATAATGCTGCAAAAAATGTAGCCTCGTTATGGATTCACAATATAGGTAAAAACTTATAAAAGATGATCTCACACATATTATTTATGCAATTCATTGGGCCAAATTAGGCATTATTAATTCTGTTAAATTATCCAAGAATGAAATTAAATTTGCTACAAATTTATTATATAAAGAATCATTACCTTACTCAACAGTGGAAGAAGCTTTTGACTTTATAACTAATAACTTATATATCTTATACATTGTAAACAATCCGATTACTACAAATCAATTGTATCAAACTTTGTTGATGAGGGCTATAAAAAACAAAATTTATTGTCTACTATCCCTTTTTCAAAAAATTTAAAACTCAAGGATTAAATCCTTGCTTTGACGGATGAATGTACATCGATTAATGATCTACTAGTTTGTAATCAAAATAATGTAGTAGACATAAGCAAAACTGATTGCATGCCTCACTTACCGAGAATTTTATATGCTACGTGGCGAATCATCAATAGCCAACAAAAACCATCTTTTTGTGTTTTATTTGGAGAATCACTAGAAAAACAAGTTCAAAAAATATCATTGTAACGAATCCATCCATTCCAGAAGTTAAGCAGGAATTAAACAACCGTTCACCATCGATACCTGACCGCTCAACGCATGGCATCAATTCAATCTTGATACGATTCAATGGCCTACCTTACATCTAAACGATTGTGGACAATCGATTTTTAGCGCGGAGGAGTTAACACCATTGTCCCACCAAGTCATTAAACTATCAAGAGGCACATGCAATACCATCGAACAATCGAGCCACCGAGTCAGCGAAATATCAAGTATCTCAACAAGGGGCACATGCAACACCAAAGAACTTCCAAGCCACTGAGTCAGCGAATCCTGGCATAATTAAAGATATCGGCGGAAATGCTACTCAGCAAAACGATCATATAAAATTCTGAGCAGCGTTAGTCTAAGATCAGTTTGTTTTTGAAATTGTTAGAAAGCCGATGTAGTCGATGACTACTTGTGCATCTCGCTACGTGATGTAACTGTTGATTATGATTTGATTCGTGCATTTTCAGGGTATCTTCGAATCGTCGCGAGCTATCTGCAATGGTGGGACGAAGCAAGAACATGATAATGTCGATTTGGCTTGTGGTGTAGGATCGGGTAAGCGAACTTTGTTGACCTGGCTAGCACGTGATGATTTTATTTGTTATCATTGATTGATTGCGCGGTTATTTGAATATGTACGCTTACAGCTACCGTATGCTTATGCACATGTGACATGTGTGATTGTGGAGCTATTATCGAGCGTGCGAATTAGTTCGAAAGATAAAAGAAGTTGAGACCAGTAAGATAATAATAATGAAATAGAGGCAATGCAATTGGTTTCAATATTTCAGATTGTTGATGATGCGTCGTCGGATGCCGATGACAGTAATTTGATGTAGTTAGCTAATGAGTGATTTATTGGAAGTAGTTTTGCAATTATACGATACATGTTTGTTGGTTTGGTTCATATTTGATTGAGACACGTGATTTTCTTTGTTTTTATTATTTTTTAAACAGTGGGCGGTAATAAATGTATGAAAAATTGTAAAGATTTGCGTGATACCTGTGTGACTAGGCAGAATAAAAGAAAGAGAATTAAAATTGATCACTGGTAACTTTTTGGCATCATGTTAGGTGGATAATTTATTAGTTTTGTATTATAAGTGAAACATTGAGGAGGGCGGTTATGATGCATATTTATTTCAACCCTGAGATTGATCTATTCCGTTGGATACCAGGAAGTTGTTCTCCACCTGGTTTAATTTCTTTACTTATCTCTGTGTTCTAAATTGCTGCAAAAATCGTGGAGGGAGGAAGCAAAATCGTCCGTCTTTCAGGAAAACCGCAAGTCCATTTCCATATTTAGTCTTCATGTGCTTGAAAACTATAACTTTTAGTTCAATTTTTTTTCCCCAACGATGCCCATGAAGTGAGTACTCCATTATTGGCAGTCGATACTTTATTTAATTCTTCATTCTAATTAAAAATAAAGTTAAAGTCTACACACTGTTTCAATTTGTATTGGCACTTACTATCTTTTATTACAGCTCGCTTCTTTTCTGAAAATACTTGTAGTTTTCTGAATCAAATCAGGACAGTCTTCTCTACATATACAATTTTCATGGTAAACTCTTTGCATTGAGAGCTTTGTTTAAATAATTTTCAATGCAGTGTTGCTATTTCGTTGCATCAATTAGGACTCTTATCTTAAAGGTAAGAGTAAGGTAGTTACGAAGTTGGAGAGTTGACTCTACTAATTCGAGCAAAATTACACGTTGTTAGTAATATTTCATCAAGTTGCAAAATTTCATCGGTGAACTCTATGCAGTAAGAACCTAGTCTAGGTAATTAACAATACAATAATGCTACTTTATTACGTCAATTAGATAATTTAAGATGAGAGTAAGGTACTCACGAAGTTGTTGATTTGGTTCTACAAATTCAAGTTAAATTACAAGTTGTAGGTATTTTTTCAGCAAGTTGCAATGTTTCACTCTGCTAATTCAAGCAAAATTACAAATTGTAAGCTGGATACAGTTGGCATTCTAGAAAATCGAATGTTAATGTAGGAGCATTTAACCAGAATGGTTAAGATATCGTGATCGTCAATTTACATGTTTAATGAACAAAGTAGAGAGAAATAAGATTCAGAGTGATATAAAAGAGAGTAACCAGTTTCAGTTCAATTCAGACATAAACTATAGGAGTAGATCGGTTTTAGGTATGTAGATAAAGTTAAAATTTATTTATCATTTATTATTTTCAGAGATTGAAATGTTTTGCAAGGAAATTTAGATCCTAATCTAAGTGAAGACCCATTTGGATGCTGCAAAGATCCTACTCGAGAGCGTCAGTTACGACTAAAGGAACGCGGTAAAGAGGGCAGTAGGGTGAAAAACAGTACCATCCAACATACGTGGTCCAACTGTAGACTAGGTGTCAACAGGGGTATCTGCGCCCTTAAAGAAACTGCTGGTAGTGCACACGATGAATGTGCAAATGTAAACCCCCTCAAAATAAACGAGAACGAGGGTGGAAGGAAAGTAGGTGAAAAGGAGCTAGTGAAAACAGGGGTGCAGAACGAAGGAGGAAAAAAGTCAACGAAAAAAGCATTTCGCATAAACGGCCTTGATACAGAACATAAGGATCTTCTCTTAGTTTTAGAAAAAAAATTTGATAATGTTATCAAAGATGTGGTGTCGCATTCAGAGGGGGAGATAAAATCAGCCTTACCATATCTCTCCCGGGATTGCCTAATATAAAAGCAATCTGGTGCAGCTTAAGATTCATCCGTCAGGTAAATGGGGAGGACATACTTGGCCTGATTTCAAATGTAAACCAATCGAACACTGCTTTCCTTTCAGATGAGATCATCCAGTGAAGCGCTGAAATTGTAAATATACCTTCTGGTGCTATGAGGGTTGATAATGAGTCTATAGAAGATTTCCAGAAAGAAAAACGAGTGTTCGAGATGTCGGGGGGATAATGATACGAATTGTCTCCCTCGATCTATTTGCTATTGTATAGAGATGCTCTCAAGATCTTTCAAGATGCTACAACATTTACGAATTTGAAAGACTTTAAATTTTAAGGCGAAAAAACTGTTTAAAAATGCAAATTTGGTTGTTAATGAAGATGGATGTATTTCAACAGCTCTTTGTAAGCTTCACAATTTTCTAAAAGACTTTCAATAATTGTGTTTGATAATGTGGAAGATTCTAATTTCATCCTTTTCAAAGTCATGTCGATAAATTAACACAGGACACAGCACACTTATTGACGAAGCAACAAGCGCAGACAAGGTCAAACGATGAAAATTTTGTGGAAATGGCTATCAGTTTCGACGATTTAACCACTGTACTTTCCACCGCCAAAAACAATAAAGATTTCGACAAAACTCTCCATGAGCTGCAAAACAAATTGGATATCTTGAATAATAAATTAGCGGAAATGTGTACACTGTCGACGTCTCATTCCCATAAACAGAAACCAAACGCAAAACATATAGCCGACCTCGAAGATAAACTAATCAACCTGCTCAATGAAAAATTGACTAGGCTGTCAATACAAAACTCATCATGGATAACAGCCACAGAGAACAAACTTGAGAGTGCAATCCAGAAAATTGTAAGCATTGGCACTGTACTGTGCGAACAAAACCGCACCACCCATAACACTCCAACCCGCTGTGAACTGCCCCTAAACCATGAAATTTTGTTTGCTGACCTTAAAAACATGTTGAACAGTGCATTGAAAGTTCCTACGCAAGACAAGGCAACATCTACCATCAAACAGCTCGAGGATAAAAAGCCAGTTTCAACACCTACTACCAAGAAAACAAAAAGTGCCAGAAAGATTTTTCAATTCGGTACATCCTGCTCAGAAGAAGGTTGGAATAGAAGGATAAATAAAGTTAAGCGTATAAATGCGGATTACGTGAAAAACGTCACTATTGTCTCGTGTATATCACGGAAGAATGAAGACTACGAAGTATTTCATGTAAGGGGTGCCCCAGTATCTGCAGATGTAACGTGGATGTATTCCATCTCGGTATGCCTGGCTGTTCTTTCAGCATGAAGGTAAGGCGAAGCAAATTTTGAATGGGATGACATTCACCCTATGGCGTAACTCAACCAAAAAGGTTCAGCGCAAGCAGAAACTAGTCAGTAAGAACAATTCATTTACGGGTACAGCCTCCCCTAAAAATGTTGCAATATCTAGAATTTCCCCGACTAACAACCCTAATTCCGTCCAACAACTAGGTACTATTACTACTCCCACTTTACCTGCATCCACTTCTAAAGTCCCCATTAGCATACCTACGTCTTGTAAGCTTACCACTGACACCTCCTTAAAAAAAAGTCCCATATGCAGCGCAGACCCTACGACACCCACCCCTGCAAGACGTAGTTTCAATACCAAGCAGCCGGCTTCAATATCCATTGCACTTGATGTTTCTTGCGAAACCTCCCCTTGTCACATGATGACTGCTAAGACAAACGCAACATCCAAATATGCTATGTTTATCCGCGGTGACGATCAAATCCCCTCGCAAGCCGGTGCTATCCACATGCCAAACCCTTCTATTAATCAACCTTCCGCACCTAAATTTATTGATCCACTGGTACCTCCGGTTGTTAGAATTACCTCGAACTCTACAGACGATCTTGAGAGCGGATATCTTTTATCTCGGTTAAGAGAACATAAAATTTACGACAATGTCCGCCTTTTCCTTGAATACATGCATAACGCACCGGAAACTACCTGCTTTGAGGGGAAAACGAAAACCAATCTTAAGGTCATGATCCAACAAGAAGGTCTCCCTACAGACCTTGATTCTTTACGCCTCTTTTAATCGATATCATGAAGAACTCGGTATGTCCCCTGATCAAGTCAAATGTGATCTTGAAACTTATGGCTCCTATGTCAGCTCTAAGTATATCTCTCTCTTACAAAAATCACGGGAAGACCATAAGAAATTTTATTCCTAATACAAAAGACACGTCTAAAATCTTTAGATTTTTCTAACATAACTGCAGCGATATGAGAGGCAAATTAAATAGACTTTATATTGACGCCAAATCTTGCCATTTCAATATACTCACTATCACAGAGACTTGGTTGAACGACTCGTACAAAAACAAAGAAATACTTGACAACAATTGGACAATCTATAGAGCTGATCGTGATTATCTTCATACTTGTGTCTCAAGGGGAGGTGGTGTTCTTACCACAATTCACAACTCCCTGTCGAGTGAACTTGTTACAACCGTGTCCCATAAATCATTTGAACATATATTTATCAAAGTTTTATTAGAAAAACATTTCCTCTACATCGGTGTTATTTATGTGTCCCCACACCCCGAAGATACTACTTATAATGATTTGGGCGACGTAATATCTTCTGTTATTGCTTCATTGAATGCGGATGATAAAATAATCATATTTGGTGACTTCGATCGCCCGAATATTAGCTTTATCACCGATGACAATGATAGTCACCTCCTCCCAGTCAACATTCTTGGCGACATTGATTTTAATCTCATCAGTGTGTTTTATGGCAATGATTTGCAGCAAGTTATTTCGAATCCTAACCAAAATCGCGAATGGTTAGATCTGATTTTCACCAACTTTTATGACGAAGCGGTGGTTAGCCCAAACATTGACACCGAGAATCTTTTCTCCAACACTCTCCATCACTCAGCTTTGACGGTTGAACTATCCACTGCGAATATACCCTTTACCCAATCGTACAATAATGAAATTGGTTATGATTTTTTAAATGCTGACTATATTAGCATTAAAAAATTTCTCGATACCATACATTGGCCGAGTTTCTTTTCGTCGTTAGAATTAGATGAATCCATAACTTCTTTTTATACGCTAATCTTTCATGCTATTAATAAATTTGTACCCAAGATAAAGAAACGGAGCAAACTCTCAGAACCCTGGCTTGATCATGATTTAAGGCACTTAAAAACCAAAGAAACAGACTATATAGGAAAATTAAGAATGGAATTTTCGTCGACGAGGATCTAAAGAAAATGCACGATGAGCTATCGAATGAATTCTCCACTAAATCTCGAGAAGCGTACGATGTTTACGTCAAGGTAATTGGTGAAAGCATTATTAATGATCCGAAAAAATTCTTTGACGACAGGCTATCTCACTTGTTTGTTCAAAGTGAATGTTGTATCCTACTCTCCACTTGAAACTTGCAACCTATTTATCGATCATTTTCAGGAGACCTTCTGCCCGCCTATAGTCCCGTCGACAACGCCGTCGATTGGAGCTAACACAACGCCCCTCATCGACAGTATAGTCTTGTCGCAAGAGGCAATTATTAATGCTTTTTACGAGCTTAAAGTCAACAAAGGACCCGGCCCAGACTTACTTCCTCCTGGTTTCTTGGTTCGTTGCATAGACCAACTTGTCACTCCTTTGCACCTCATTTTCAATAGATCTCTGTCTCTAGGTGTCTTTCCGTCCTCCTGGAAATCCTCGCATCTTTTACCTATTCATAAAAGCGGTGATAAGCGATCTGTTGATAACTACCGAGGGATCGCTATTTTGTCAGTAATCCCCAAACTCTTTGAGAAGCTAGTCTGCGGTACTCTCACTCCCATCGTAGACCCTCTCCTTAACGAACAGCAGCATGGAGTTCGTAAAGGCAGGTCGACTTCCACTAATCTCATGATCCTAATTTCTGACGTCCTCTGTGAAATGGAAAAGGGAAACCAAGTTGACGCGGTCTATACAGACTTTAGTAAGGCTTTTGACCGGGTTGATCATCAAACGTAATTTTGGAGTATCTGGTTCCCTACTCAAATGGCCACAATCTTATCTCTGTGACCGAACTCAGATGGTCAAATTCCAAGCTCACTTATCTAAAAGAGTTTTTGCATCCTCCGGAGTACCACAAGGCAGTCATTTAGGCCCTCTATTGGTTAATATATTCATTTCTGATCTATCTGCGACACTGTCTAACATACCTCACCTATTCTATGCTGACGACTTAAAAATTTACTACAGCATTAAAACACAATCGGATGCAGCGTTCCTCCAGTCCAAGTTTCATGCACTTGCACACTGGTGTAGTCAGAATAAGCTCTATCTCAATGTCAGCAAATGCCACGTGTTGAGCTTTTCCCGTAAAAATGCAGTTACTACCTATTCTTATTACCTAAACGACATCGTATTAAACAGGGCTGCTCATGTCGTTGACCTCGGCATAGTCTTAGACAACCAATTGCGGTTCAATCTGCAATATGACAAAGTCCTATCAAAGGCTAATAAACAGCTTGACTTCATTAAGAGACGTGCCAAGGAGTTCAAAAACGTTTGGGTAACCAAGTCCTTATACACCACCTTCGTTCGGCCTCTGATCGAATATGCTTGCATAATTTGGAACCGCGTTTTTGTGCTCCGCAGCGATAGACTTGAATCTATCCAGAAACAATTTTTGCTTTTTGTCTTGAGGGACCTCTACAACCCGAGTGTCTTTCATAGTCTTCCTTCCTACAAATATAGACTAGACCTTCTAAACTTAATGCCTCTTTCATCTAGAAGAACACTAATTAGTGCCAGTTTCACCTTCGACATTATCAGCGGCGCAGTAAATATAGTAGCCCTCGCTGATAGAATAAAATTTAATGACCAACAACGTACTCGACACACAACCCTGCTTAAAGAATATCGGCATCACACGGCCTATGATCATAATGAACCGATAAATAGATGTTGCAGAATATTCAACACAATTAGTAACCACTATTCTCCGGGTATCCCTAAATCGTCCTTTGAACGTAACCTGATAAAGGCCCTATTGTCATCATAACCACGCAATCCCCAACTAAGCCTGATTAAGTTTTAATTGGACTAATTTACTTTCCTTTAACTTATTAATTATTTATGTATTTTGTATTGTTTACTTGATGCCTTGTTTGGTGTAAATAAATAAATAAATAAAATACTAACAGAAATGATTCCCCGAAAAAATATGCCTATAGTACTCCAAGATTCTGAAATATTTCTACGTGGTTAAATCATTGAAAGGATTTTTAATAAGAGTTTTGAATGTTCTCTTTGTGGTAAAGTGTATCACAGTAAATCTCATGAATGTGAAATGAAATGTACTTATTGTACCTCTTTGCTACCATGTAAATTCATAACAGAAATGATATGTTATAAAAATTGCAACCGCTCCTTTAAAGATGAACAATGTTTTGCTAACCATCTTTCGAATAAAATCAATGATAAAATTGTATGTGATGTTTTTTAAAATTTACCTCACGGATAGATCTTGAATTGACGGGAAAGTTGTGATGTGCGCTGATGATATGATACTGATTCACTCAATTAAAAATAAAGCTGACTTAGAACAAAAGATAAACAACAACTTAGACAAATATTCCGAATGGCTCATACAGAACAAATTGACAAAACCAAATACATTATCTTTAAACAAAGAAATAAAACTGATATTGAGCCATGGATAAAAATGAAAAATAAAACTCTACAGAGAGTTGAACAAATAAAGTACCTAGGACTTACAATCCATGAAAAGCTAACGTGGACACCGCATATAAATGACATGAGGGCAAAAATAGCACCTACAGTTGGTCTGCTTCATCGTTTCAGCTATTGCTCAGTTAAAAATAAAATACATATTAAAAATGCATATATACTTTCAATAATTACATACGGGATCATAATTTGAAGACAGGACACGCAAAATAACCTCATGAGCATGTCAAGGCTACTAACCAAAGCATACAAGTCCATATACAACTTGCAAAGAATGACCGCTATATTTGAAGTATACAAAATAGCACAAGAACTTAACGTAGACGGACTGATTTACATAGAAAAAGGAAAATTCTTTTTAAAAACTTACACAATGAAGAAATGAAAACAATGAAGCTAGATATTAATGGGGAGAAACGACTACAATATGAGAAACGCAAATAATATTTTAATAAAATTTGCTTGGACAGAGCGCCTGAGGATGGATCCGATTAACGCCGTAAAAATTTTTAACATGAGCTACCTCACACAATAAGAGAAGCGCGTAACATAATATCGTTCAACATCATGCTACATAAACATTTATTGAAAAATTAATTCAATAATTAAGAACGCTAAGATTTATTCTACAAGTGTGAAACAAAATCGGATATATTGAACTCTGAATAAAAATTGTTGAGGTACTGGTACTATCCCTTATACCGATGTACATCGTCTGGGAAGTACTAATTAAATGGACAAGCATTCAGGAAATACATTAAACACGAACAGTGCAAGCAATGAGTGATGGAGTGCCGAGATGCAGGAGCAAGTCGGTATCTTTTGAAGATTTCCACCTCCTAACGACGAAAAAAAATTGTCCTTTTTGTACATAATTTTGAATTTCACAAGAACGGCTGCCAATACACACGAATGTGATGAATATCATTGTCAAATATGTTCAAAGATTGTTCCTGCGAGTCACTCTTGCTACATAAAACCCTACAAGGGTGGAAAAAAGGAGAAATTTTTACTAATCTTCTTTGATTTTGAAACCACCCAAAATACTCCGTTCGTGAATAGCACATCTTACAAACATGTGATAAATTTAACTGTTACACAGCAAGCGTGTCATAATTGCTACACAAAATTGGATGCAACACAGAGATGTGAAGTTTGTGGTTGTAGAGAGTTTGTTTTTGGATATAACGATGATAAGGACGTTGCAAAAAGATTTGTGGATTATTGTTTGATGGAGAGTTCTTTTACCACGCACATCTACTGTATAGCACATAGCTTCCAGGGTTCTGATGATCAATTTGTAATCTCCGAACTATTCACGAGGAAAATAGAAGTGAAACATATATATAACGGGTCCAAAATAATGAAGTTAAAAAGTGGGTAGGTGACATTCATAGACTCTTTAAATCTCCAAGCATTTCCACTTTCAAAATTCTCTACAGTGTTTGGATTGAAAGAATATGATCGAGGTTATTACCCCTATTCCATTTCAACACAATGGAAAATATGAATTATGTTGGTAAACTTTCCTCTCCGAATTTATATGGATGTAGTACAATGAAGGTGAAAGAGGATGAGTTTTAAAATGGTATAATTCCGTTTCTCATGAAATTTCACAAAAAGGGGTGCACTAAATTGATGCGGGAATTTCCACATACCACCCTTCAACAATTGCGTAAGCATGTATGCTAAGCTTCAGAAAACAAATTCTGCAAGAAAATTGTTTAGGAATTATTCCTAAGAGTGGTCACTATAAGGGTCAAAGTCAGTCACTAATAGCTGCGAAGTGACTTGCTTGTCAAGCTTCCTTATAGATGGTAGGATAACCTCTGTAAACGACATCGGGGAGATGAGGTTGAAAAAAGTGGTTTGCTAGTAGATGGATTTGATTCTGAAACGAATACTGTGTACGAATTTTTTTAGTGTTTTCATCACGTACAAAAAAAGCAAAAGAGGTTTCAGATATTACACTACCATTCAACTCTCGTGATGCAGTTTTTGGGGGGCGTACTGCAGTGTTTAAATTACACCATAAAGTTACAATGAATGAATTTATATATATATATATATATATATATATATATATATATATATATATATATATATTGTGTATCAACAAATATTCGCCATACGCTACTGGACACCCTAAAAAAATTTGAGGAGAAAATGTGCCTTTAGTGTCAGAAATACTTTCAATGCATGGTTTCATCACTTGTTCTATCATCCCACCAACCGATCTGTTCCGAATTGTTTTACTTTTAAGAACAAATTCCAAGCTGTATTTTACATAATGCCGTAAATGTGCGGAGGTAAATTAAACATCTGATTGTATTCATACAGAGGAAAAGGAAGATTACTGATACATGGATCATACCCGAAGTGTCCTCAGCTGTTAATAGAGGCTATAAAATTGGGAGAGTGTTTGAGGACTGCAAATACAACTACACTCAATATGATTCCATAGCAAAAAATGGTGGTCTGTTAACGGAATATGTAAACGCTTTCTTGAAAATAAAACAAGCAGGGCCTTGGTTGGGGGAATAAATGTATTAATGTAGTAGGAAACGATACTTGCCTCAAGTCGTACAAGATGAGAGAAGATATTACTCTAGACAAAAGCAAGATTGAGAAGAACCCCGGTAGACGCAACACTACAAAAATTGGTCCAAATTCGTTATGGGGGAAATTTGCTCAAAGAGAAGATGAAACTCGTACCAAGGCTATTAAAAATTTCAAACAATTGTGGGACTTTATACAATCTCTTGGTGTGGAAATTTGCTCTCTATGCCCCATCAATAATCATAATATATGGGTGTGATGGAAATATTTAGAAAAAGATTTGAATATGTAGCCACATATAAACTTACCTGTTACTGCATATACAACCGTGTTTGCCAGACTTAAACTCTACGAGGCTTTGTAAAAAGTGGGGCAGGCAATTCTCTATTGTGATACAGATAGCTTGATTGTGGTAGATAATAGAACCCTATCTGATTCCCAATATCCAACTTTCCAGGTGATTCAATGAGATTGATTCTTTTGGAACTAAGGCCTTTATTTCAGTATTCGTTTCTACTAGACCGAAGATATTTGATCTCAAATTTGAAAATCAGAGTGGTTTTAAGTAGGTATAATCAAGTGTAAAGTTATAACTATTTTTAATTTTGAACGATGAAAAAGGCTGGTAACTGACTCAGATGGGGAGGATTCTTTTTGTGTAGTAAATAATCGTGAAATTAAACGAAAACCACCGGAAATTGCTATTTTATCCCCTGAAAAGAAACATCTACAATTCACTTTCGATATGGACAAAAAAAACCTGGACAAAGTAAGTAAACCTCAAGTACTTAGGTAACTGTTATGTAATAAAATTATTTCAGATTGTAGTATATCGAGCAGTTGGAAGAAAATTGTTCCATCAGATCACGAAATAGAATCATCGGAATATATCAAATACTATTAAGAATAGAATAATATATCGAATACTTTTAAGAAGAAGTAAACCTAATACTATTAAGATAATGAAAATTCTCTCTAAGATCTATGAATTATGGTTTGTAAGAATTATGTTATGTGAGGAATAAGCCCTTACCTTTAGATTATGTTTGTGCTTCTTAAAAAATTGAATTGGAGAGTATATAAACATTGTTGATTTTCAAAAACTTGTCTATTTTATTGTGTATTTCAGCATGGAAAACATGAGTTCGTGTTTGACATTCAGGGTGTCCCTGGAAACGATGGTCAATATTTTGTGAAAGAACTCGCAATAACACCTTTCGATTCAACCGTACCAGTGATTTACTTCCTTGCTCCACGCCACCCGTATCACGAGTAAGTTTTGAAATCCCGCAAACAAAACGAATTTGAAATGAAAAATATCAATGGATTACGTTGGTGTGATGGTGATGTTAATTATAATCAACTTCCTGCAATTCTGGAAGCATTCAACGGATCTACAGCTGGAATCACCGAAAATGAGGGATCTGAAAAATTTCAAAAGCATCTGTAGAGTTCACGATACACTACCATCGTCAAAAAGATGTGCAGCCCAAAATTGCATGAACCCTTACATGCATTACCTAATCAATACTTTGTATTACTGAGATAAAATTAAAGATATGCGTATGAGATTTTATATATATTATTTTATTTCATTTTAAAACATGAAAAGTTATGTTACAACTTCAAAATAACGGAAGCCTGGAATAATTGATGCCCGTGATGGTATGGAAAAGTCTACGTTATTCAACTTCAGTAGATTTTTCACCCTGCATCTGGCACAATACTGGTCGTAATAATCCTCCACATTTTCCGAGCTAGAATATTTATGATACATAATAATATTGAAAAGATCCATCATCTCAAATCATCTTGAATAGTTTAGGATGCTTGAGAGTTGTGGTCCCATTACTAACAGGTATCTGATAGCGTTTCTGCAGTCCAAGCTGGTTTTCAGGATACGCGTCACGTACTGTTTTCTACAACTCATAGAGGTATTTGTGGAGTAATATCCATTGGATGTAGTTTACAGGTAATCGTCTATGATTGTGGAAGATTATTTGGGCCTGGAATGTGCTGGAATCGAATACAAGCTAAATTTTACGAATATGACAGTCATCCATATAAAACGTGTAATTCAGTAAGACATTCTCACATGCAACTTAAGTTTCAGATAGTTTTTAATGCTCCTTCCACTAGAGCGATAGCAAAGGAAGATGTGGATAAGCCACCTTGTAACTGTTGCTTTTTATTCACAAACACTTTTGCATTGATCCAAGTGCGGGTTTTTTTAATCTTCGAGGTAAACGAGCACAGGGATAAACGCCTTGAAAAAAACAATTTGTAATAGTATTACTTCTAGTCTCCACAGTATTCATTTCTGTTCTTATATTTTCTGTAGGTTTACAATCTTTGTATAAATTTGTGTAAAATTCTTACAAAGCTACGTGACAGCTTTGTAAGAATTTTTTTGTCGGTTACCCGCTCACAAACGCTGTTGAAAACTTTGACCAAGATTTGAATAGACTCTCATTGAGTCGTTTGAGTTCCTGGTTTCCAAATACACCTGCTTGATCTGTGGTTATATCCGAGAAAGTAGGATATGTATACGTCATATCTTTCGAGTAAAGTGTGTTTTGTGATTTGAACCCTGTCAGCGATACTTTCTTAAAGAAGATTAAGTGACCTTATGAGAAGTATTCAACATTTAATAGGCAATGTGTCAAGGTTTCTGCTGTGTACTAGAATAAATACTATCCAAATCTGATTGTTATTGCGGTATATATATATATATATATATATATATATATATATATATATATATATATATATATATATATATATATAATATATATATATAGTCGGCGCTCGATAATTTGTAGCTCGTTACTTCGTATCTCGCGATAATTCGTATTAAACTTGTTACGTTCGCCACGCAACGTAGGCGATCCCAAATCCTCAAGGGCGAAATATGGGACTTCCCTGTCTTTGAGACCCCAAACCACCGTGCGGGTAAACGCTGTTTTTGTTAAAAATGAATAATACTACGTTCGCCACTTCACGCAATCAAGCTAATCAATGAAATGTTTTCTTATTATTGGATTATATTATTATTAATGAATTAAATGCTTATCAATGAATTATATTGTAGGAAGTAGAGATTTGAATTATATAAATGTAGAAGAGATGTAGGATGTAAGGATATTAGATTAGATAACTAAGTAGGAAGTAAGTTTGTTATGGAGGGTGTTCCGGACAACGGCACAGACACTGCGGATAAGTTGCCCACAATCCCAACAACAACAACGCTCATCCAATCGCGCAGCGGATCCAAGTCCAGGCCCCTCCCGGTCTACGATGCGCCCCAATTGAGTCCCCCATGCGCCAGTGAAACCCACAACCATTGGCACTCGCAATTCGCCATGGCTGGTGGCTGCCGCGAGTGTTTCGCTGGACAGGCGGCAACCACAGCATTTCCCCTCGCATCAAGACACAACGTCTGACGCTGACCAAACCAGTTCCCAAAGCTTTGAAAGCTGCGATGAGGTCAGCTACCCAGCTCAGTGGTCATTCACATCGGACGCGTTAAAAACGGGACCGGGAGATCCCCTATATATAGGGTGGAAGGTACAGCTGACGAGGACTTTTTTCTGGTTGAAGCGGAGCGAGTCTGGTGACGAGGTGCGGACGTGGACATTGGGAGCGTCGAGTGGAGGCCGTTGAATTATATCGTCGAAGTGGATCTTTTGGCTTGTTGGGGTGTGGTGGAGGTCTTTGGACGAGACATCGCGGATCGAGCGAGGTGACAAAGCGCTCGTCGTTGGAGTGTCGTTTCCTGATGCAAGAAGTCTTCGAGCAGTGGAAATAAGGTTTAGGACAGACACGAATTGTAAATGTTTAGTAGTGTAGATAGTTAGAAGTTAGGGTTTAGTTAGGTTTTTTCAAAATAAATTGTGCTGAATTTGAGTTGAATTGTGTGGTTTTGTGAAGTGGCGAGGCGGAAATCGCGTTCCTGGCTGTTATTGTGCTCCCCTATCGATCGGTGGTTTTGGGTCACCGTGAATCCGATTCCCGTTTCGGGATTCGCGGACAGGGCAGTCCCGGCGCGGAAACGGGTGGCGCCCTTTCTTTTTTTAAATACATTTTCCCACACCCCTCTTCACGGGTGAAGCCGGGTGGGATTGCCCGAACCGTGGCTGGGATCGGCTACGGTGCAGTGCGGACGTTACGCGAAATTATAGACGTAACATTTGGCGCTCAACGTGATGCCGTTTTAAAAAAACAGGACTTGGGTACGGCAGCGTTCGAACGGCGGATCCGTTCGACAAGTTCAGTGAGTGTGTCTGTGTAATAAAAGTGGCCATATTAAAAGTGCTCACACGTGCGTGTAATAGCGGGAGTGTGAGATCGCGGGAGTGTGTTTATTGCGGGTGTGTGAATTTGCGGGTGTGTGAGTTTGCGGGTGTGAAGAGTGAAATGAAATTATAGATACAGATGTTTATATAAAAATAATAAAATAAAGTAGAAAGTAATTTCCTCGTCTAGTACGTGTTTCTTTTTCCTTGTGCTGTTGTTATTTTGATAGGTGCAACATGGCAAAATTTACGGAGGCTCTAATAGACCGTCTTAGCGAGAACGAGCTCAGCTATGAGTTAGCAGTGCGTGACTCAGTGCGTGGTCACTGGAAATGTGTCGGCGATGCGTATGGAACTTCGGAAGGCACTGCGGCTTGTGACCATGATGAACGCGTCCTCACCTTACCCCTTCACTTACCAGCAGGATCGCGAGGCGGTAGAGTTGGTAACGGAAGAAGTCAGGGTGCTATCAGCGGATTTTTGGGGGATGAGAAGTCCACTGCGTTTTTAGTAGCCCAAGCTAAGACGGAGTATGGCCTGCGGAGGATCGGTAACCTGCTACGGGAGACGAAAGCAGAGGATCTCCTAAACGAGAGGTTGCGACGGCAGCTTATGCTCGCTTTAGGACATATGCTGGTGCAGGCAGAAGAGTATGAAGAGTCTGGAAGTTCGGGAGCCAGGGAGTTGGAACGATGCGAAGAAGCGACGACAACAATAAACATTGACACGAAGAAAATAGAAGACACAGAGTTGACGATCACAGAGCTGACCAGTAAGTGTCAGGCAGTCCGTGCTGATTGCCAGAAAGCAACTAATGACACCCAAGATCTGGAGAGGGAGAACGATCGATTACGCATGCAACTGGAAGAGGCACGCAAACACATCTTGGACGAAACACTGGCACGTGAAAATGTTGAGGACACACTCCGATCACTGCACGAAGAGTTGGAGTCTAAGGATCGGAATCATGCGATAGAACTGACCGAAGCGCGTACTAGATATAAGTTAGAAATTAAGGAAATGCACTGCCGTTTGTCTGAGCAATACGAAGCGAAGCTGCAACAGTCCATCCAAGAGCTTCGTGAACAAAATGAAGAGGAGCTGGAGGAGATCGAAGCGTTCTATGAGAACAAGCTTAAGGCTCTACAAAGTGAAGCGCAATACAACCGCACCGCGGCTTCGAGAGTAACGAAGGAATTAGGAGAGTCCCGAATAACCGACAATCTGTTCTCACGACTCGAGGAGTTGGAGGCCCAAAATGCGTCCTTGCATTGTCGTGTACGGGACATAGAGGAGAAGCTTCGACTGGATCAGAGATGCTCATGCGTCTAGCGGGAAGATGGTCAGGAAGCTGAGGTCGAAGTAAAAGTGAAGGTTTGCGAAGCGAAATCTGCTGTGACAGAGTTGGAAGAAGATGAGGGCACCAATGCTGTGAGAGGAGTTTGGAGGGAAACTGAGGAGAAGTCCACATGGGCTGAGGCTATGCCTAGAAGCAGACAATCGCGATTGGGTAGGCTTGGTAGCAGGCAGTCTCAAGGAGGTGAGACTGGGCCTGAGCACAAGAAGTCCCAATGGACTGGGTCTGCGGGTAGGGAGTATCAGAGGAATGGACTGGGGAAGACAGGGAGGTAGCAGCAAAGAGGACCTCATACGGGTAGAATTTCACAGGAAGGGAGTACCGACACGGAAAGATCCGGATCAAGGCAGAACAACGAATTTGACGACGGAAGGAGAGGGCATCGCGGTGAGGATCAAAACTCCTTACAGCTACCTCTTGTAAGGGAGGGTAAACTTTTGAGGGCTTTAGAAGAGGTGGTGTATGAGGGACCAACCTCGTCAAATGCAAATCCGTTTGTAAGGGCAAGAGTTGTGTTGCAGGACGGGTCTGGGTCACCAATCGAGGACGGGGAGCAACTCAACACTATCGATCGAGTAGTCGTGACGGAGCAGAGAGACCGGACGATCGAGAGACCGGGAAGGCAGTTGAAAGAAGTTGAGGATGAAAGGGGCAAATAGTAGAGGGGTAGGGCTCGCCGATGCTCTGTAACCCCAACGTCATACGCATGCTGGTAGGACTACCGATAGGCACATGCAACCTATAATGAGTCGCTTAATACGTGGATAAGTGAGAGGTGTATCGATTGCCAGGGGTATTGAACACTTAGTCCTTACCCTTGTAACATTATGTTTGTAATCCCACCTTCCTTCTTCCTTTCTCCCTCCCTTTCCCATATCGTTACATTCTTTAGTTTATTAGTTCGGTCATTTTGTTAAATAGTTCGGTTGTGGGTTAAGTTGTGTGAGTGCGTTAGGTTAATGGTTTGTTTTCAAGAGTTTGGTTTCGAAATTCGATGAGTGCGACGTCGGGAGTAAAATTGCCAGCCGTGTGCACGCTGAAGGCCGTGTCCACAGATCGCTCGGTGGCTCGTCGGGGGTGTCCGCGTGTCGAACGTTCCACTTAAAGAAGGGCGGGGGTAATGTTACGTTCGTCAAGCAACGTAGGCGATCCCAAATCCTCAAGGGCGAAATATGGGACTTCCCTGTCTTTGAGACCCCAAACCACCGTGCGGGTAAACGCTGTTTTTGTTAAAAATAAATAATGCTACGTTCGCCACTTCACGCAATCAAGCTAATCAATGAAATGTTTTGTTATTATTGGATTATATTATTATTAATGAATTAAATGCTTATCAATGAATTATATTGTAGGAAGTAGAGATTTGAATTATATAAATGTAGAAGAGATGTAGGATGTAAGGATATTAGATTAGATAACTAAGTAGGTAGTAAGTTTGTTATGGAGGGTGTTCCGGACAACGGCACAGACACTGCGGATAAGTTGCCCACAATCCCAACAACAACAACGCTCATCCAATCGCGCAGCGGATTCAGGTCCAGGCCCCTCCCGGTCTACGATGCGCCCCAATGGAGTCCCCTATGCGCCAGTGAAACCCACAACCCTTGGCACTCGCAATTCGCCATGGCTGGCGGCTGCCGCGAGTGTTTCGCTGGACAGGCGGCAACCACAGCATTTCCCCTCGCATCAAGACACAACGTCTGACGCTAACCAAACCAGTTCCCAAAGCTTTGAAAGCTGCGATGAGGTCAGCTACCCAGCTCAGTGGTCATTCACATCGGACGCGTTAAAAACGGGACCGGGAGATCCCCTTTATATAGGGCGGAAGGTACAGCTGACGAGGACTTTTTTTCTGGTTGAAGCGGAGCGAGTCTGGCGACGAGGTGCGGACGTGGACATTGGGAGCGTCGAGTGGAGGCCGTTGAATTATTTCGTCGAAGTGGATCTTTTGGCTTGTTGGGGTGTGGTGAAGGTCGTTGGACGAGACATCGCGGATCGAGCGAGGTGAAAAAGCGCTCGTCGTTGGAGTGTCGTTTCCTGATGCAAGAAGTCTTCGAGCAGTGGAAATAAGGTTAAGGACAGACACAAATTGTAAATTTTTAGTAGTGTAGATAGTTAGAAGTTAGGGTTTAGTTAGGTTTTTTCAAAATAAATTGTGCTGAATTTGAGTTGACTTGTGTGATTTTGTGAAGTGGCGAGGCGGAAATCGCGTTCCTGGCTGTGTTATTGTGCTCCCCTATCGATCGGTGGTTTTGGGTCACCGTGAATCCGATTCCCGTTTCGGGATTCGCGGACAGGGCAGTCCCGGCGCGGAAACGGGTGGCGCCCTTTCTTATTTTAAATGCATTTTCCCACACCCCTCTTCGCGAGTGAAGCCGGGTGGGATTGCCCGAACCGTGGCTGGGATCGGCTACGGTGCGATATCGCGATAATTCGTATAAAATACATGTATTTCGGTCCACTCGATAATTCGTATTTTATTTTGCCGCTCATGGAAATTTTCTAAGAAACGATCCGCATACAAGTGCCTTTCTATTGCACAAAAAAAGGAAATTATAGAAGCAATGGCTAATGGAGAGAAACAGAAAAATGTGGCTGTACGGTTTTCCATAACACCTTTTTCGATTTCTTCAATTCTGAAAAAAGATATTCTTTTTGACACTTCAGATAAATGTAAACGCAAACGAGATAAAGGTGCTCAGTACCCAGAACTTGAACATAGTTTATTACAGTGGTTTATCTAGCATAGAAGGGAGAATTTACCGATCTCTGGACATGTTTTGAAAGAAAAAGCTCGTTCTTTCGCAACTACATTACTTATTCGTGATTTTCAAGCCAGTGACGGATGGTTATCTAGTTTTGAAAAACAAAATAAAATTGCGTTTAAAATAGTTTGCGGTGGAAGTGGCAGTGTCGGAGAGCATGTTTGTCCGGAATGGAAACATGGTTACGTTATTTTTTAACAACTGCAGACATACGCGATGATGTGTTTTCTGCCATCGCTACCGTAGATAGCGCTATAGATAAGGCCAAAGCCAAACAATCAAAAG
The DNA here is from genome assembly GCA_963942545.1 of Oxycera nigricornis. NCBI lineage: Eukaryota > Metazoa > Arthropoda > Insecta > Diptera > Stratiomyidae > Oxycera > Oxycera nigricornis. The sequence goes on from OZ012662.1 coordinate 55,619,989, forward strand.
TCACTGATTATTTTAAATAAATATTACCGATAATATGTATGTATTTTATTATTTATTATGTACTTCATTAAACATACATATTATGAATAAAGGAGACTCGGTATTATATGTAATATGCAAATAAAATAAATGTTCATTCGATAATTCGTATTTTTCTCGATCACTCTTGATAATTCGTACTCTCGATAATTCGTTTCTCTCCATAATTCGTATAAAATGTCCGGTCCAGTCGACTGTATATATGTATATATATATATATATATATATATATATACATATATATATATATATATATATATATATATATATATATATATATATATATATTGTAAATACATTCCGATTTTTGTCAATTTCAAGCCTTCCATCATATTCCGCGTAAATGATACATTTGAAGCTTTTCTTTACAGCTTCTCTGAATCTTCCCTCGATCCTTACCACACCTTGGTTTAACAAACTAGCGCATCCCGAATCGTATGAGCTGTCAGTAAATCGAATGCTAACAGAAAACAAACTTCATCAAAGAATTTCTTGGATATCTGATAACCTTTATCAAAAGAATTGATTCCAGTCCCCTTGAACAGAGAAAGATATATGGTTTTTCTTGCGAAAAATAAAAATCTAGAGGAAGATTTGATACTTCAACACCATTTACTGATAGACTGAAGTTGGTAATATTGTTATGCTTAAAGTTGAATGAATTCTCCGTGCGCTTCCCGGTGTAGGAGTCATTATCCACAATACCAAGAACATGCAGGTTCGGTAATTGCCCGACGACTACGTTATCAAGAGATAGCGTGTAGGTGTTGATAGGTAGTGTATAAGTTAACACCTAAACAAATTTATGCTGACGCTATGATTGGGTTGTTTCCCTAAGTGGCTGTACGAGCCACCAAATAATGCTGACACAACGATTGCATTGCATCCATAAGTGGATCGATGCAACTCCACGATCTTTGCTGGCGCATCGATTTTTCCGTAGTTGTAGAGTTAATTGTGCCATTATTCAAAGTTAGTCTTTAGCAATACTTTGAAGAACAAACAACGGGCTCAGCCCTAAATATAAAAAAAATTTATTAACTGGCGCCCGAGCAGGTACCGCTTCTCATACGCGTAAAAGATCAAAAGGATAGACCAGATAATTCAATAAATTATCAAGCCAAAAAAAGGTCCTAACATCGCGATGGCCGATAGTCCCACATTGATTTCGTTTTGCCGATTCGCAAAGTTTACGCGAGTAGAGAGTGTATTGCGATAATCAAACGTATGCTCCATGTGAACGCGACTATAAAGCAATAGTACCCGGAATTAATCATATTCCAAAGTACGCGTGTGTTCCTGATTTGGCCCCCGAGTAGCCTTGAATTATTCAAAAGAGGCAAAAAGGACGTCGTGGGTATCGACAGCCGAACAGCGCAAAAGCGGTCACAGAATCAACCGAATCCAGGAATCAGGATCGGAGAATCTTTCGAAGAAATTAAACGCAGGAGCAACGATTCGAACAAAAATGAGTAGCGGTGAATTTATGTTACTGTAAGTTAGCAAGAATTTACATATTGTAAAATTACGCCAAACTAAAAAAACCTACAAAGATTAATTTGTAAAAAGGAAAATTTTTAATTGTTCAATATTTTTTTCCAAATCGAGATTCTATTTAATACTTTAATTCATTTTGTTATTTTATAATAAATTTACCTTTTTATCATTCATTATTATAAATTTGTCTTATATTTTAATCATTTATATTCACATTTATTGGGACGGGAGTGCCTGCAATCGTGTGTGTGTAAATTAGTGCCGAATATTCAAAGTGATCTTTTAATTAAATAGTGCAACATGGCAAACCCCAACAATTTAATTCACCCGACGCGATTAAACCTTGATTCTCTTGCCGATGCCTTGTTTAGCATCGATCTTCCTGGCACCAGTAATGCCACCAATAACCCGTCGAATAATGTGCCGAATAATGAACTATTAGAAACCATTTCACGAGTAGTCACTGAAACTCTCCAAACTCAGAGGAGACAAATTTTTTGTTCATTAATGAACCCAGCTGCAGACATCAATAATGATGTTGATGTATCAATCAACGTCGGTACTAATAGTGAATTGTCAGAAATGGACAAAATACCCGACGTTGTGAAGAGCCTGAGAACATTCTCTGGGGAACCAGGTGAATTTAACTCTAGGCGCAACAGCGTCGACAGAATTCTTCAAATTTATGATCACCTAGAAGATACGCCGAAATGTTATGGGATTCTATCAGTTATTAGAAACAAAACATAGGACACGCGGACATAGCGTTAGAGTTCTATAATACTCCATTAAAGTGGACAAAAATTTCTAAGTGCCTAACTCTCCATTATGCAGATAAGAGAGACCTAGGTACTTTAGAATATCAAATGACCACTTTGGTGCAGGGAGCTAATACGGTTTCGCAATTCTACCAAGAGGTCTATTATCATCTATCATTGATTCTCAACAAATTAGGATCCATCGAAATGAGTCAAGACGCGATGAATATCATGACTCAAGCATACCGCGATTAGGCCCTTGACACGTTTGTTAGGGGACTTAGAGGTGATCTACTGAGATTGCTCTGCATTAGAGAACCAGTGGACTTACCTCAAGCCTTACATATTTGCTTTAAACTACAGAACATAGACTATCGAGCCCAATACGCGAACAACTCAACCTTCAATTCGCGAAAAACGTACCACGGTAACCTAACACCAGTTTCTTCACGAAAAATGGTACCTAATCTCTCCAAGCCCGCGCCTTTTCAAGCTTCTAGACGCGAATATCATCCGGAGTTACTCCATAGTCCTCAGGTCTCACAAAAACCACGATTTTATGCCACAAATTTTCAACAGCCTTAACGTGAAAACAGCTTTAGTAAGCCGCCCCCGCGTCCACCACGAGGACCAATGCCCATGGATGTCGACCAATCCATAAGATCTCATTCCGTTAACTATGCCAATAGGCCTCAAAATCAACGTTTCCTTCAGAAACGTTCTCAAAAACCCTCTCAAAGGCATCACCAACCACCCAAGCTGCAAAGGGTATATCACACTAACAACTATAACATACAGCCAGAAGTGATCAATTACGTAATGAGCCAATCGCAACGCGAATCAGATCGACAGGACCTGATCGATTACTTGGCGGAAGATGAAACTGTTCCGTTCCCACCACAACTAGAACAGCACGAGGGACGAGCCACTAACGAGCAACTTGAAGATATTTATTTTTTAGATTAAGGCGCTCTTCGCTTTCTTATTTCGAGCACGTCGCGAGAAGTGGAGAGCTATTACGATTTTTAGTGGACACTGGGTCCAACAAAAATTATGTACAACCAAGACATATCCGAAATCCTTTGATTGATGACAAAGCCTTTTATGCCAATCCAGTGGGAGGCAGTATCAAAATTACACACCATGCGCTCGTAAATCTGTTCGGTCCTCAAACAGAAAAAATCAAATTTTTCATACTTCCAAGCTTAGTTTCGTTTGACAGTATCATCGGTAACGATACCCTGAAAGAGCTTAAAGCCGTCATCCATACAAATGATAATTACATGACGCTCCACCCGAATTCATGCATTCCCTTCAAGCAACATTTTTCAGAAAATGTTAATAATATAAATATCAGGACAGCACATCTGAATCTGGAGCAAGCAATCAAACTTAAAACAATTCTTAAAAAATTTTCCAGGTTACTTGCGGAACCAGATGAACGACTAACCTACATCAGCACCGTTAAAGGAGAGATATGAACTAAAACTGGTGACCCAGTTTATTCAAGGTCGTATCCTTACCCAATGGCTTTGAAAGGAGAAGTCGAGAAGGAAGTAAAGAAATTTCTCGAAGATGGAACTATAAGACCATCTAAATCTCCCTTCAACTCCCCAGTCTGGATAGTTCCTAAGAAACAGGACGCATCCGGCGAGAAAAAGTACCGGATGGTAATTGACTACCGTAAACTGAATGCGGTTACAATTGCGGACAAATATCCGATACCAGAAATAGGTGAGATACTGGCCAACTTGGGGAGGAACAAATATTTCTCCATAGTTGATCTCAAAAGCGAGTTCCACCAAATTCCACTTAAAGAGCGCGAAATCCCAAAACTGCGTTTTCCATTAACAATGGAAAATTTGAATTTACCCGTCTTCCATTTGAGTTGAAAAACGCCCCCTCAATTTTCCAGAGGACTCCCGATGATATACTGCTAGAGCACATAGGAGAATGCTGTTATTTATACATCGATGACATCATTATCTTAGGAAAAGACGAAGCAGAACACTTCAAAAAACTCAACAAAGTTCTGAAAACTTTAGAAAGCTCCAACATGAAGATTTAGTTGGATAAATGTGAATTCCTTAAAAAGGAAATTGAGTTTCTTGGATTTGTAGCAAGCAGAGATAAAATTAAAACTAATCTGCAGAAGGTTAAGGCAATTGCAAACATGCACACTCCTAAAACTCTAAAAGATCTTAGATCGTTCTTAGGAATGTCGGGATATTACCGTCGCTTTATCAAGGATTATGCCAAAATTGCGAAGCCCCTGACCACTCTTCTAAGAGGGGAAGGTGGACGCGTGTCCAAAAATCAGTCCAAAAATAAAATAATCTACCTTGATTCTGAAGCCCTGAAAGCGTTTACCACTCTTAAAAATTGCTTTATATCTAAGGAGGTAGTACTGACCCATCCAAGTTTTGAAAAAGATTTCCAGCTTACAACTGATGTTTCTGACTACGTCATTGGTGCAGTGCTTTCACAGGACGATAAACGAATCGTTTTCCTCTCGAGAACGTTGTCCAAAACCGAGGAAAACTACGCTACCAATGAGAAAGAGATGCTTGCCATCATATGGGCTCTCAACTCATTGCAAAGTTACCTCTACGGTTCCAGAAAGGTCAAAATATATACTGACCACCAGCCTCTTACCTACGCTCTTAACAACAAGAATACCAATAGTAAAATGAAGAGATGGAAATCCATCCTAGAAGAATACAATCATGAGCTAGACTACAAGCCAGGTAAAGCTAACGTTGTCGCAGATTCTCTTTCACAACCTCCAAAAGCAACCCTCATAAATTCATTAACCCCCACAGAACACAGCGATGACAGCTCATCACATAATCTCATTCCCACAGTAGAATCACCTATCAATGCATTTCGGAATCAAATTATCCTGAAAATTGGTGATGAAGATAGTTATCAGCTGCAAAACCCTTTTACAAATTATGCAAGACACACATTCATTAAACCTCAATATAGCAACAGTGATATCATAAGTATTTTCAAGCGCTATCTAAATCCTAATACCATAAACTGACTTCTAACATGGGAAGAAACTATGGGTCGCATTCAAGAAATTTATCCCGAGCATTTCAGTAACTATCGAATAAGATACACCCAATAATTTGTAGAAGACATCCCCAGTGAAGCGGAGCAGGAAGAAAAAATCCTGCAAACACATAAAAAAGCGCAACGCAATGGCGAGGAAAACCGCCTACAGCTCCTTGAACATTTTCATTTCCCGAAAATGTCGGCAAAAATTAAAAACTCAGTTAAAAGATTTTTCACTTGCAAAGAAAATAAGTATGATCGACACCCTAATAAACCCGTGTTAAATGTTACACCAATTCCAAGTTATCCTCGTCATACAATTAATATCGCCCTCTTTAGTACTGAGAAGTACAGAGTTCTCACCGCTGTGGACAAGTTTTCCAAATTTGGTCAGGCCCAAATAATAGCCTATAAGTCTATCGAAGACATTAAACAACCACTTACAGACTTACTCATCTATTTCTGTGTCCCGAAAATTGTCGTCATCGACAACGTAAGCTCATTAAGATCTGCTTCCATAACATCTCTAATGGAGGATGACCTTAAAATCAAAGTTTATAAAACTCCTCCATATAAGAGTGAAGTCAATGGACAGGTCGAACGTTGGCACAGCACTCTCACTGAAATAATGAGATGTTTGAAAAAAGATGGACCACCAAGATCTTTCGAAAATCTCCTCCAAGGTGCCACGTGTCCACGAGTATAACTGAACAATTCACTCAACCACAACGAAAAAACCAATCGAACTACATTTTGGTCGAACTCCAAGTTTAGATCCTGAAGAATTAGAAAAAATCCTTTCATCAAACGTCGAAAGGCTTAAACAGAAACAACAAGGAGATATGAGAAAACATAATAAAACGCGACAACCCACCAAACAATATGAAATTGGTGAAACAATCTTCGTAAAGCAAAATAAAAGAGTAAGGTCTAAATTTACATCACAATACAAGCAAGAGATAATTAAAAAAATAATAATTCGACAGTTTTAACTCAATCCGGAAGGATTATACATAAAAGTCACATACGCAATTGATGTTTTTCTTTCAGAATTTTGGCAAACATAGTCAACGCCAAAAACGAACCTGATCGTAATCTCTCGGAAGTTAGACACTATTCCTTTTCATCGCGCCGAAAATCTTATTCGTAATCTAAAACCGCGAAAAATTAAAAGGTCACTTGATTTCATCGGTGCCACATGGAAATGGATTACAGGTAATCCAGACCACGAAGATTTTTTTTACTATTAAAGCCAAAATCAATAAAATGTTAGATGACAATAATCGACAAGTTGTAATAAACAGAATTTATAATGAAAGAATAAATAATAATAAGAAAATAGCAAACCAAATTCAAAAATTGTTTAAAGCAAATGGTCAAACAAATTACGAGATGATACTGGATATTCCATTTAAATTATCATTAATAAAAGAATTAAAAAATATAAACCTCGCCATTCATTGGGCAAAATTAGGAATAATAAACTCAATAATATTATTCAAAACAGAAATAAAATTAGCTACGGATATTTTAGACGGAGAACTACTACCACAATAGAAGAGGCTTTAGATTTTGCTAAAATAAAAACAATACAAACATGTCATTCTTATTGTATGTAATTGATATTCTATTAACAACTAGTCTCAATTACTATTCATTAAATCAGTAAAAAAGAATTATATTATCAATAACATTAAATTTAGTGAAATTTTGAAAAGCAATGAACAAATATTAGGCATAATTGGAAATTGGAAAAAAATTAAGTATTTGTAAACTGAACGAAATTACGGATATCAACAACACATCTTGCATACCGAATTTAATGAGAAGCCTTATAGCCATCTGCAGCAGAACCAGTACCGCGCACATTTCAACAGTCGAAGAGATCGCACCAGGTCTACCATCAGTACTAAAGGTGCAGCAAGTTCCGAAACTACCACCACCTGTTCCAACACTATCCTCATCTCCGATATCAGATCTACGGCCAAGAACTACGAATGTAAGATTCAATGACATTCAATTATTTTGACGAATGGAGGACCATCGTACTTAAAAGTGGGCGAGTTAACGCCTAAACAAATTTATGCTGACGCTATGATTGCGTTGTTTCCCTAAGTGGCTGCATGAGCCACCAAATAATGCTGACGCAACGATTGCATGCATTGCATTGTTTCCATAAGTGGATCGATGCAACTCCACGATCTTTGCTGGCACATCGATTTTTCCGTAGCTGTAGAGTTAATTGTACCATTAGTCTAAGTTAGTCTTTAGCAAAACTTTGAAGAACAAACAGCGGGCTCAGCCCTAAATATATTTTTTAAAAGACTTGCTGCGTTTAAAATTTATTAACTTTTCACTTCAACCCGCTTCAACGGGTATACTGCATTTGAGCGCTGTAGAATTTTTACGCGTGGATTAAAGTCATTGTCTTTCGAGTACAAATAAAATTCTGCTTTTTGCAATGAAAGTGTTCAGCGGAAGTCCACTCCATTCATTAGGAGTTTTTCTTGATTTTACAGATCGCTGTGAATTGTGCCCATCAGTTCAACGATGCTACTCTTTGCCATCATTGCAGACCTTTTAAGATAGACCTCTTTCAACCCAGTAGGACCACCGCCAGGTCTTGAGTCTTCAATTATCTCCATCTCATTCTGATATAGATACCATCCGGCTGATATGAGATGAGTTGATGCAGCGTCTTTACCATAGTTCAGTAAATTTTCAATAGAGGTGCAATAGTGTGAATTGTTGTCTTTCTGAGATATAATCTTGCCATTCAATTGTACAGTGTAATAACTCCACTCACCTTCAGAGAACTGTTCCAAGCCAGTGTAAAGGAGGATGCATTCTCACCGATCCTCAGAACAACATCCTCACAACATGAAGCTGAGATAAAGGTGTGACGCTTAATAGGGTGGCATACTGAAAGAATGATGTGTAAAAGATTTGCATTTAAATGATAGTTCGTCGCAGTAGATGCCTTCTCGGTGTAGGACGCCGAACGCCGGATCTTGTATTCCTCAAGTGTGATCCGGGATTTAGCGCTGTATAGGAATAGCGCACTTTTAGTGAGGGAACAGGGTTAAATTGAAGTACCTACCGGCAAGTTAATTGCCACATATCTGGCGCAGGATTCAAGATCCAAGCTAGCCGATATTTTTATTCTGTTTTACTTTTAGCGACTGCTTACGCTTTAATTGTAGCGCTTCTAAAGCCAAGTTACGGCTCGAGCGTATTGCCAAACTACGGCAATAGTAGATAATTAAAAACGAGTCAAAAGTAAGACTATGACTATATTTTCTTTTGTACACTTTCCTTTTATACACTTTTTACAACTTAACATATAATCCCTACTCTAATATTTTATTCTACTTAATACATAATCCCTACTCTAAAACTGGAAGAATTGAATATGGTAAATTCATTCTACCAATCAAAATATCGATCAGCACTTTTCCATATGACCCAATTTAAAAATGCAACACTCATAATAGTCCATGAGTGAAATGTAACACTCATAATAGTCCATGAGTAATATGCAACACTCATAATAGTCCATGAGTAATGACTACTCAGGTTTCGTACTTTGTGTGTACATTACACATGCCAATGCTAGGCGCCGCTTCGTCTAGAGCGATCGCAATGGGTTAGTATAAACATTCGTTCATATGTCTATTTTTAGTGACAACATGAATTGACTTTCGTGTGAGTGTAATGCGAAACGAGTATGCAAAGTGAGCATTACAAAGTGATCGTAAGTTATGCATTTGTATATTCTACGATTGCTCATTGATTATTAATTTGTGGGTTTAGTTTATAGTAAAATGCTGATTGATTGTGTAGATATGTGTAGATCCACTACACCCTTAACCTTTTGAGGTGAGAGTTTGGGTACAAACTCGAGACTTATTTTAGGTATTTTTACATGTCTTATATTATATTTTCATTCATTGTTATTCCCCTTTTTTTTTTTTTTTTTTTTTTTGAAAATCTTAAGTCTATTATTGTGTATCCATTTTTTCTTATTATCTATTTCCAATAGTGTATTTACATTATTTTTACTTAGTACTTTAAATGGACCTTTATACGGTTTCTCATGTTTTCTTCTGTTCTCTACTTTTAATAAAACAAGATCGTCTATTTCTATGTTTAATGGTTTTGAATAACATTCTTTATTTGTTCTAATCATTTTAGCTTTTTCAATTAAGTCCTTTGCTTTTGTTAGAGACATTTTTAATCTAATTTACTTTTAGCGACTGCTTACGCTTTAATTGTAGCGCTTCTAAAGCCAAGTTACGGCTCGAGCGTATTGCCAAACTACGGCAATAGTAGATAATTAAAAACGAGTCAAAAGTAAGACTATGACTATATTTTCTTTTGTACACTTTCCTTTTATACACTTTTTACAACTTAACATATAATCCCTACTCTAATATTTTATTCTACTTAATACATAATCCCTACTCTAAAACTGGAAGAATTGAATATGGTAAATTCATTCTACCAATCAAAATATCGATCAGCACTTTTCCATATGACCCAATTTAAAAATGCAACACTCATAATAGTCCATGAGTGAAATGTAACACTCATAATAGTCCATGAGTAATATGCAACACTCATAATAGTCCATGAGTAATGACTACTCAGGTTTCGTACTTTGTGTGTACATTACACATGCCAATGCTAGGCGCCGCTTCGTCTAGAGCGATCGCAATGGGTTAGTATAAACATTCGTTCATATGTCTATTTTTAGTGACAACATGAATTGACTTTCGTGTGAGTGTAATGCGAAACGAGTATGCAAAGTGAGCATTACAAAGTGATCGTAAGTTATGCATTTGTATATTCTACGATTGCTCATTGATTATTAATTTGTGGGTTTAGTTTATAGTAAAATGCTGATTGATTGTGTAGATATGTGTAGATCCACTACAGATGATAAGCCCTAAAATACGGCGATCAATCCGGAACTTTGCAATGGGGCTTAATTGAAGAGGTTGTGTTGAGCTTCCTCGAAACCTTACCAGGGGTATACTGGTACCAAGCGATCCGGGGCTCCAAGGACTCGTCCCTGCCGGTGTCGGTGAGGAACCTGTGGAGGTTGAAACTTGGGGGTTGTAGCTGTACACCCATACGCGGGTACTTTAATTTCTAATATAGCTGGGGAACGATTACGGTAATCGGACCACTACTGTATTTCAGGTGCATTGGCGTGCTGTTGCACTTACGACAGGGGTGCCGTTACCCAAAAAGCAGCATGGATGATTGACAAGTCCAAATCCTCACCACGGATTATGAAGAAGTCCAGGCAAGCTTTGGATGAGATCTGGAACCTGTATTCGGAAAAGCTGTACTCATATTTAGTTATGAAGTATTAACTAGTAAGTTTATGGGGTCGCTGGTGCGAGCTCACTTCGTAACCCAAGCTTAAGAGGCTCGTGTTTTCATGGTTAATTCCGGGGAAAGCATGTTAAATCAGGACCTAATCTGTACAGTGCATTGTCTAAAATTTGAATGCATAAGGTTGTTAGCTACACCAACGGGGTCAGCTAAAACGTCAGTCCCATCAGCTTTCTTAAGTTGAAAAGTTCTTCTTTACTATTCTTTAGTTTATTCAGTTGCACCTTGAGTTGTAAGTAAATGCTGGATAAGTCACGATATGTATCTCCATGTCTGTATGAGACAAATTCCAACACCGAAGAATTGTTCAGTAATGAAATAGGTTTGTAAGCTACCCCTTAAGTCTTCAGAATACTGTTCGATCCGATGGCGAGGCAAAAATATCCAATTCAGACTTCATAAATTCTTTCTGTATCTACTTGTCAAATATATCCAATGCACGCCTTCTTAACTCTCGTCGTCTTTTTATAGTTCTCTTAGTCTTGCTCGATGATAAATTTCTCACGTTTTGCCTTTTTTATAGTTAGACACTGATTTCAGCTGCTTACTTGTGTAAGGGTTAGCTCTTTTTATAGCTTATCTTCTTCCTCCACCTTCTGCCTATAGCTTTTGCGTACCAATCCACTGAAAAAAACTACCAACACCCCTGCCCTGCAGGTATACAAGTGGCAATCGATACACTTCTCCAGTGTCAGATAATTTACCCAAACTCCGGCCAAGGTAGTAGTGTGCGTAGTGTGAATTCATCTCATTAAAAAAGAGGTGTGCTAAATCCCGTATCAGAACTATGTTGATATTTCCAACTTCCGAATATTTCTAGATTCTTACCTTCGCTTGAAATGAAGCATGATGAAAGTTGAAGTAAGGCTAGGTTCAAAGTAGACTAGCTCGTCGTGATGGTCTCTTATTTTGATTGAGATACTTTCAATAAAAATTTTCTCAAGTGGACAGTACTCCACATGATCGAATCTAAAAACACTATCACAACCTTCCAACGAAAATGCTAGCATATTTCTTACCAGTTTACTTCCTGTTATTCCAGGTTTAATGATATCCGTATAAGCATATATCAAAATGTTTCCTTCACAATCATCAATAGCTTTGGAGGATGTGTCACGATGTGTTTTTTTTTTCAAGTTTAGACAATGATTTTTCCAGCTGACTTATACTGTCCAGCCTTATTGATTTATCAAACGACTTTTTTATTGTTGCATCGGTCAATTCGGGGTCGCGTTGCTCAGCGGATGTTTTTAGGAAAGCGCCGATGAATAAGCTAGCAATATTATCGGTTTTATCCATCTCTACTGAATCAGAAGTTGTACCATTCGATCCATCGGTTTTTTGTATGGCATATTGGTAATTGTGTGAAAATCAGTTTCAACCTACTCATTGGGTAATCTTTCAGTGCCGGACTCTTCAGAGGTGCGGGATATAAACCGTTGGATTGCTGAGCCAATTTTGTTAAACATCTGCTTTCGTAATTGATATGTTGTGGTCCCAGATGGCTTTTCTTTATCAAGTAGCTCTTCATCATTAAAGCCAATTTCAAATAGTAATAAGGCCACGAAATCTGTTATGTTAATCGGTGATGCAAAAGGTAGCTCTACATTAAACTTCACGTCATAATCTTGTAGGTAGTTGGTTTAATACCCGCTGCTTCGTTTAACTATTTGACGGATGAATATTTTGATCAACCATCCGTAATAATTCGTTGTGGTTTCGTTTGTTTTTTGGTATTTGTTCAATCTTGTAGTCCATAAGCGCTCGGAATAATTCAAATTTTGCATCTGACTTTAAATAAACTTTTTCAGCAATCTTTCCGGACTGATAAATGTGTATGCAAAAATGTCTTTCTCCTATAATACTTTCAATCTCGGAAATTGTCTTTTGTCTCTATGTTCTTCGATACGATCATAAATTATTTGCTTAATGTCGATCAGGTAATAGCTATAATAGTCAGGTCTAGTTGCTACGAAAAATGACGAAAGGAATGATGAAAAGTTCATATCATTTTCCTTATAACATAAATTTTGCAAATCATTAGCATCCTATCTAAAATGAGCACAATAAATTCTCGATCCATAAATATAAGCGAGTATTGCTTTTGAATCTTTTTGAACTGGAAAAAGTAGTGGTACCTTGAAAGCGCTTACATCTTCAGAAGGTATAGAACGTTTAGAAATATCGCTCCTATCTGACTCGCTTTTCACTTTTTTACGTTTTGGTAGAGCTATCTCCATTATTGCAACATATCAATTGTCGGTAAACTTACACACACTCGGTAATATATTTTCAAAAGACGATAGTGTATTGTCAGGATAAATGCCTAAGGAACTGTTGTTCAAGAAACACACGTAGAACTCGTCATCTATTATGTTTATATTAATTTTTTAGATTCTGTCCCAATCCAGGTTTTTAACTCTGGAGCTAGGCTGGGTCTTCAATCTTAACCGTTCTTTTTGTCAAGCAGGCTTCCTTATGGAGATGTCAGCCTCAATTTGATTGTGATTTAGATGAGAGGGTCTTAATATAGATTGCTTACTAGATTTTCACCCGACTTCATCGAAATCTGACGCCACAGCACCTCTATCATCTATTGCATCTAAATCACTGAAAACTTCATCCTGTTAATCCACAGTCAGCGGATACGCTGGAATTGTATACTGCGTCATACCATCATCGCTATAATTCTTGCTGGTTCCTACAAATGAAGCAGCTACATTTTTCCTTATTTTGGAAGGAGGTTTAAAACTTTTTGCAATTCCACTTGCTGATGATTGTCACTTAAAAGCGGCAGGCAATTCTTGCTTTGGTGGTGTTATTTCGTTTACCAACTCAAATATCTCCTTCGGTCGTGAAGCTAAAGTTTGTGCGGGTATTTGTTCTTAAAAAGAAACCTCGTCTGTGTGCTGCTTTCACGATAATTCTTATATTTTTGCCTATTCATGCGGTCTCTCGATGAAAGATTTTCAGCTTTCGTCTCCATAAAAGTATTTTTTCTTCGTCTTGCATTTAAAAAATGGTTTACTGATATTGATACCATTTTGCTTCATCATTTTGGCGTTTATTGTTCAGTATCGTACTCATGGTTTTGTCAAACAGTGTCTATGTACATGCGCTCTCAACTGTCTCCTTTAAGCGTTCATATTCTTCTGGGAATAATAGAAGCATTTTATTAAGACTGCTATTTCTTTTATTAAGACTGCTATTCAATAATATAAAATTTCAATAAAAGTCTCTATCACATCTGAAAGAACACTTCTTAGAAAAACAGGTAAAATTCTTTCTTGCTGCGCAAATACTTTATGCTTCCCTTGAAGGCTTACGCAGGCTCTTTATTTGCGTTTATTTTCACAGTTGTGTGAATACTTTCCGATATGGCGGTATTGTGTGTGATTTCACATAGAGTTTTAATTATTCAGGATTGGCGGTTTTTAGTATAGCCTCTCTTAAACATGGCCTTGGGATGTTAGGTAGATCGCCTCCCCATGGTGCATCCCGGATAACGCTAAATGATCTACCATGGCACGACCTCGAATGTTCTCGGACTACTCTTTCGTCTAAACGACTCTATTAGATGCTTTGCGCTGGTAGTGATGGTATTCTGTCACCTGAGTACGCAAGAGTGACATCTTGCGGAAATGGCTTTCAGGCTAATGCCACTGCTGCCTCCATCCCGGGGAAAACCCTGGTAGGCCTCGCGGTACGTTCAAAACTCGCCGCCACTAGTCTGACCGTGTAGGTTCCGTTGCATTCAAACTCCTGATTAGTTGCTGGCCGGCTCTGAGCACATATTCTCATAAGGGAATGTGCCAACCGGCATAGACAACCATGGGGTCTCAGGGAAACTGCACAAAGATTGGAGATAGCGGCTGCGAGAGGGCACCCAATCGCAATGAATACAAATAATGATAAAAAGGAAGATCCACTCAGCCCACAATGGAGGTGGACAAAGGTAACGCGTCCTTCTGGTGGGAAGAAGACCGTGACGTCCGATCGGACAACAACCAGCCTACCCCCCACTTCTTCCAGGGGTGCATGCACCAAGGGAGCTATGCCAGGGACAAGCACCTCCTCAGGTAAGCCAATTGGCGCCAGCGGCAGCACCAAGGCAACGGCAAATAAGCCGGTCCGTACGGTTGCCACTGCGCCCTCTAGCACCGCCTCTTCTTCAGGTGTCAAAAAGCAGCAAACATCCTCTGTTATGGCTTACAGGGACAGAAGATCTGCCTTCAAAGTCCTAAAAAGGCTGAAAGATTTACCCCCTGAGGGGCTTTCCCACAATGACAAAATCTCCCTGGAGTGGGCAACAGCAAAAGTAGAGGCTCATAAAGCCTCTTTGGCAAAGCAAGGGGCTACTCAAAGAAGATGCAGGTCTAATGAGGCAGCCCCAAATCAACCGAGTGCCCAATTGCAGGTCACCAAAGATCAAGATTGGTCGCGCCTAATCCAGTCAAGGGCAGGAGTTTTAGCGAAGTGGCTAAGGGCAGCCTGGTATGTGCTGTCATCGGCAGGAGTAGCAGCGATGGAACTATCTCACCGTTAAACTGGAAGATGGTAGAAATCGGTCTTTTTCGGGTGTACAAACCCATACTGGAGGCAAACCCAAGCCCTCCACCTAGTTGCCGTGGTGCTGGTTGGTACCAGGGTTACGTTAGGCTGGTAGCCTGCACGGATCAACGCTCATCGGATCAAAATAAGCAGGCTATAAGCAGACTGCGAGAAATCTAGCCCGCAGCAAAGCGAGAAGCTGTCTCCAGGGAAGACATCCCGGATCGGCCTCGGTCCAGGGCATGGATACCGGCGGAGCCATCCACACCGGAAAAAATTGTTGAGCTTATCAAGCTCAGCAATGCTGATCTTCCGGTGGACAACTGGAAGGTAGCCAAGGTAAGCGAGCCCAGCAACGGACAGCGAGTGGCCCTCATAATCCTTAACGAGGAAGCACTAGCTCCATTGGAGTCGAAAGGCGCGGTGATAAGCTACGGTTTCTCGGCTATCACCGTACTGGGAAGGCAGCACGGGAACCGAGCAAAGAGAGTGAGAGCGAGGTGACTGTAGAAGCATCAGTAGACCCGACCGTGAACCTCTCTGAGTCAGATCTTTTCTCCGACGACGGAAAAAGCACCACCTCCATCACGCAGTTGGCTAGGGACCTTCTCCAAACCCTCGAACTGGTCGAGGAGGAGAAGTCCTTATCTGACGAGGAGGCGGACAAAACATTGTGTCGTGATGCTGAGGTTTCTACAGATAAACCTCCATCATTCTAAGGCGGCATCCGCCGCACTGCTCCTCCACCTGGCCCAAAAAGGAGAGGAGCTAATACTGGCACAGGAACCTTGGGTTGTAGGCAACCAGGTATGCGGGCTCAATACGAAAGGATACAAAACAGTATCCCTCTACACAGCAGGTAAACCGAGAGCTTGCATAATAACCAAAGAAGGCTTGAAGTTTCTAACGTTGTATAATTTCAGTGATCAAAACACCGTTGCCATAGCAGTGGAAAGGCAGTCCAAAACCCTTTGGGCTGTTTCCTGCTATATGGTACACGATGTTCTGCCACCTGCCATCAACCTGCAGAGGATCGTCCAAGAAGCCACTGCACGGAGCATCCATCTAGTCATCGGGGCGGACGCCAATGCCCATCACCGCATTTGGGAAAACACCAATACGCACAAAAGGGTTGAGTCACTCTTTGAATTTATTTTAACGCATGACTAAGCCCTACTAAACAAAGGTGAGGATTCAACTTTCATTAAAGCAAGCCGTAGGGGAGTTTTGGATATCACTCTAACGAACAAGCACTTGCATCACGCTATCAAATGATGGCATGTTTCGCAAGAGTGCTCGTTCTCCGATCATTTATACATAATGTTCAATGCATCTTTTGACCTCCGAAAAATCCAACCTTCATCAACACAAGGAGGATGGATTGGGTCAAACACCAATTGCTATTCGAGTCTACACTAGAAGCTGGACCTCCAAAGATTGCAGACATAGGTGGTCTGAAGGAAGCCGTTGGGACCCTTACATCTGCCTTCAAAGAAGCAGCAAGATCTGCATGCAGTCCAACGAAGCCTAGGGAGAAGTTTAAGCCCCCCTGGTGGAATATTGACATTGCGGAGCTGCGGAAGGAATGTAGGAGGTCCTTTAATCAGGCTGAAGTATCCAATGACTGGTCTTCTTATAAACTAAAACTGAAAGAGTTTAAAAGCTCTATCTGTCAAGTTCCTGTGCAGAAGTAGAACACTCCAAGGATGTCAGTCGTCTGCGAAAAGCTATGACGACCACCCCCTTATTTTTGGGGTCTATCAAGGACGCGAATGAGACCTGGATCAAATCCAGCTCCGAGACGCTAGCCATTCTCATGGACACGCACTTCCCGGGCAGTCGGGATGTGGCTGACAGAGCTGATCCACATACGCCCCCGAACTGAATGTCAGCCGCTGTACCTGTAGACGACAGGCTCCTACGCTGGGAAATCAGCTCATTTCAACCATTCAAATCCCCTGCAATGTACAACATATTGATATCCAGCAGGATATCAAAAAAGCGCTGCCGTGGCTAAAAGCCATCTTTAAGGCTTGTCTACGGATGGCTTAAATTCCACAGCGGTGGAAAGAAGCTAAAATAGTCTTCATACCCAAAGCGGGCAAGACATCCCACTCCTCACCTAAGGACTATAGATCTATCAGCCTCACCTCTTTTCTGATGAAAACTCTGGAACTTCTGATAGAGATTCATTTGAGAGCTACCCTGCAACCGCTGTCTAATGCGCAGCTTGCATACACAAAAGGGAGATCGGATGACACAGCTCTTCACTCGCTCACCAGCTACATTGAAAAATCTCTAAGCAACAAAGAATACATGCAGGAGGTTTTTCTGGACATCGAAGGTGCATTCAACAACGTCAGCCACAAGGCTATTGAGAAGGCACTCGAGAATAACAATGTTGATGATAACCTGATTAGGTTTATCGTACAACTACTAAGCAGCAGGAGCATAAACTCCTCACTGGGAGACAGAATCCTAAGAAGGCGAACGTGCAGAGGCACCCCGTAAGGTGGGGTGCTATCACTACTTCTATGGAACTTAGTGGTGGACAAACTCCTGTCAACAATAGAAACGACTGGCTGGCAAAATCGTAGCCTACGCCGACGATGTTGCAATAGCAATATCGGGCGAATTCGTCAACACACCATCTGAAAGACTAAACTTTACCCTAGGTATTCTTACCAAATGGGGCAAAGACTGTGGTCTAAAGATAAATCCGCAGAAAACGGAACTTGTGTTCTTCGCGAGGAGATACAAAATTCCACGATTTATTCCACTTAAACTTGAAGCGACAAGTCTCAATCCATCTCATCAGGTCAAATATTTCGGTCAGATTTTAGACTCCAAGCTCGCATGGAAAGCATACATAGCAGAAAGAGCGCGAAAAGCGGCATGCGCAATCTACTGCTGCAAAAGAGCTATTGGGAAAAGATGGGAACTGAAACCCAAAGCTGTATCATGGCTCTATACAGCAAAAGTGGAACCAATCCTTCTGTATGGCGTGGTTATTTGGTGTCCAGCGATGGCAAAAACATCAAACGCGAACCTTGTTAACAGGCTTAGGAGGACTGTAGCTATTGCAATCACCGGAGCTATGCGCACTACTTCGACAAAGGCATTGTTTATGCTATTAAATTGGCTCCTGACGGAGCTCCTAACGAAACAGCATGCCAAGTGCCCAGCTATTCGATTGATGGAAATATCGGCCACTCCACCATATTACGGAGGAATGGACCAACGCCAGAGAAAGTAGACCTCACTCCTCCGATTCTCTGCTTCCACCACAGTTTCAAGTCCGTCATCCCTAGCAGGGACGACTGGATTATGGAAAGAAGTAGGATACAGAAATCGGTCGACATCTACACTGATTGATTAAAGATGGATGGAAAAGTTGGCTGTGGTGTTTTCTCCGAACAGCTAGGCCTGAGACTATCCTTCCGGCTACCACATCACTGCAGTCTTTTTCAGGCAGATATCATTGCAATACATAAGGCAGCTGACTGGTTGAGAAATCAGAAAAGTTCCATAAAAAATCTCAACATTTTCTCCGACAGTCAAGCTGATCTCCAATCATTATCCAACGTGTATACCTCATCCAAAATTGTAATGGAATGTCGCACACAGCTGAATGCGATGTCGCTTCACTGTGAAGTGATTCTTTGCTGGGTGCCGGGTCATAGTGATATACCTGCGAACTGCAAAGATGATGCCCTAGCTAGAGCTGGCACAGACACCCCCAGTCGGCCATCCGTTGGCCTCCGTCAAGCTAAGTTTCAAGCAATATTATATAGAGGCTGCAAATGGGGCCTGGCTGCTGGAAGAAACATGTAGGACAACCAGGCAAACTTGGCACACACTAAGCTCAAAGCGCACCAGACAGCTCCTCAACACGAGCCGTGAAACATTAAGTTTCATTGTTTCCGTACTGACGGGGCATTGTCTCATTGGCAGACACGCAGAAAGACTGGGTGCCCCTTTCCACGATTTCTGCCACAGCTGCAGATCGAAGGAGGAGGAGGAAACGATCCAACACTTTCTGTGTAAATGCCCAGCACTATCCATGAAACGCATGCAAACTTTAGGCTCACGTTTCCTGGACAGCCTCACGGAAGTAGCCAGTTTGAATATTAGCTGCGTAGCCGGCTACATACGAGAATCTAAATGGTTCTCGTCATCCAACAGGTTTTAGTGCCGCACCCCTATTGAAATGTGGTATCACAATGGGCCTATCGTGGCCTAAGTGAGCCGCCTTTTGACAAAGGGGGCTGCCACTACAACCAACCAACCAACCAAACATGGCCTTGCTTTTTTAAGAACATATAGTATATGCTTTTTGTCCGTTAATCTTTTCATCATTACACTCCTTCAAACTTTGAGGCGAGCAATAGTACGTTCAAAACTTTCTATTAAATATGTCCGTGCGAAATCGTATTGCTTCATTTCAAATCAGCTACTGAAAAAACATCTACACGATCGTCATATTGCTTTGGAATCGTTGCTCTTTGTCTTATCAAACTTCAGCAAAAATTCTACGCTCTAACAAATTGTGACACCCTTAAAACATCATAATTTTTTTTTTGAATAAAATTTAGATTATTTTCATTTTAAATCTTTTTCATTCATTCACTAGCATCATGTCGAAAACAATATTAACAAGCTGTGAGGTGTGATCTTTGAGGTCCACACGGTCAACTCCTCAGTAATATTTACATAAATATTAAAAATATTAAGCACAAAAATATTAATGAAAATAATACTACTTTAAATAATACTATTAGTGTTTCTCTTATAACAGTAATTGGAATGACTTAATATTCACCGTATCATCTACGGGAGCGTCCATTGATTATGTAGGTAAGGATGATGATTGAATTTTTAATTATTATATATTATTAATTAGTTATTTTCATATCGAAATTTTGTTGGTTTTGAAAAATTTAAGCAGTTTTCTTATTAAAATTAAAATACTGAAAACTATTCAAAATCTGCTCAAATTATGCAAATATTCTAAAATTTGATTGAATTTACAACAAATTCTTAAAGATATAAGATAGATGGTAATATCATTCGTATGACCTTTGTTTACATGGTAACTGTTGAGTTCTTAGCCCCGAACTACGACTCTTGAACGCTACCAGAACGACCGTCCTTTGTTTTTTCTCCTACTTCTTGTTGACACTGAATTCATT
The DNA here is from genome assembly GCA_963942545.1 of Oxycera nigricornis. Taxonomy (NCBI): domain Eukaryota; kingdom Metazoa; phylum Arthropoda; class Insecta; order Diptera; family Stratiomyidae; genus Oxycera; species Oxycera nigricornis. The sequence goes on from OZ012662.1 coordinate 55,640,489, forward strand.
CCGAGCTGATTTACTCTACAGTGTGCCTAGGTATTCCGATTCCAAGCTAAATATTCTAGTTCGCAATGTCCTCCCACCTGAAAAGTTTTACAAAGTTTTCATTTTTGTACCAAAAACACGTAATTTTGATGGCTGTTTTATCGTCCGACCACTCCTGGATATGGATAACTGTGGTACTGCTGACTTCTGCTTATCAGTATCCTTGATTTCTTGTTCCCCGTCATTACTTGAACCCGGTGTATTAGCCAACTCTTCAGAAGCGTGGTTACACTCTAACGGATAAACACGCTGTAAAGGTCGCACAATCGTTCCCTTTTCAGTATCTAGCCACACAAGTCGCATCACACCGTCTCTTCCACGTATAACTGTTTTAATGCTGCCTAAACTCCAATCCAACCGTTTCTTATTGTCCTCCTCAATAAGGGCCACCTCTCCAACAATAGGATTAGCCGTTTCGGGTTGATTGATAGCTGTAGGCCATCTAACACGGCCCAGGTATTTGGTTCGGAAACGCCTCCGAGGCGTCTCACTTAGTTCTCGCTGATGATTAGTCAGTGAAGGATTGACGGATTTACCTAATAGATCACAATCAAACACTCCATGACTTCTTCTTTGCCCCAGGAACATAGTAGGCGTTAAAGTGACAATCGGCATATAAGTTAAAGTCGGGCATTGATGCTCGCCTCACAATCACACAATACCGTTTCCAGGTCTTCGTAGAAAAGTGATGATCGCAGCAAAGTACGCCTCAGTAATGTTTTTAGAAGTCCTACCGCTCCCAAGAACCTCCCCACCACGGTGCTGCAGGAGGATTATATTTTCAAATAATTCGTTCAATTGTTACATATTTCAGCACCCGATTCCAATCAAGTTCGATTATGCAATTGCCGTGCCCGAAAAATTCGTTCCATTTCCCGAATGAATTATTTTCGGTCGTCCGCGACGACTAACGAATCGACGGAAAGCTTACAAAAAACACAGAATAGATAACGACGTGGCAAGCTCTAAAAGCTCGATAAACCACACAGGTGAATAAACATATCCCCGCCTTTACAGGACTGGCAAAGTCTACTCCTGGAATTTCAAACGGAGCTACATCGCACACACGATCAATAGGTAAACATGGAGCCTCTAGTTTTATCGGTTTCATTGCAAACCTTTTACACACGACGCAACGAGATATCACTGACCGCACAGCCCTCTTACCACCAATTAGCTAATATGTCTCTCTGAGCAAGCTCAGTAATATGTCCGTCCCCACATGGCAAGATCTAACATGTGTGTCGTGAACTAGTTGCGAAATTAACAAATGTATTTTCGGCAATATTATCGGATATAAAGTCATGAAGATCATCGCGGTTTGAAATGCAACTTATTGTACGTTTTTCTATGCTCATCCTGAAAGGGGTGTAATGAACATAAGTCTTTACATTTTTCGTCGCGAAAACACTCACTCTGTATTGTCTTTAACACAAATATTTCAGATACATCAGTCTCTTCTGTAGTCAATTCAACACCACGTTTATTTCTCGGTTTACGAGTATCAAATATAAAGTGATTTATCCACAAAATTAAATGTTCTGTTCTCATATATTTTGAAAAATATAGTAAATGCCAATAATCCGATCCGCAATCGACAGAAATCATAACAAGACACTTCCTTCGTTCTTCATTAATTTCAACTTCGTTATCCTCGCAAGCTTCTGCAGGCCATAAAGAAGGAGGATCATATAGCCATCGTGGTCCCTCCCACCATCTACTATCCAAAAAAGTTTTCCCAGAACATCCACGTGATGCAAGATCCGCAGGGCTCTGCACACCCGGAACATGAAGCCGTGACTCGACAGTCGTGAGCGTTCTAACCTCTCTAACTCGATTTCCTGCGAATACTGCCAATGATTCTTCACGTCGAATCCATGATAAGACTGTAGAAGAATCAGTCCAGAAATAATACTCCAACTATTCACCAGGAAAACATTCTCTAACTAAAGTAAAAGGTCTAGTGCCAATCGTAGCAGCCAATAACTCGTGATTTGTTTCACTGGCGCAACTCGCGCCTTAGCTGCAATCAATCTTACCGTCACGTTACCATCTTTTACACTTCGAAAAAATATCACCGCAGCATATGCAGCCGAACTCGCATCACAAAAAACATGGAAACTGTATTTAGTTCCATATATATCGATTTTCACCCAACCGGGTATTTCAATGTTCAATAGGTAGCGCAAGCCTTCAAGCCACCTTCGAAATAAAACTTCGATATCGCCGTCCACAGGATCGTCCCACTTCAAACAACATTTCCAAAGTTGCTGGAACAATTTCGGCTTCAATGAAACACGACAAGTAAGACCGATAGGATCAAAAACACATTGTGCCGCAGAAAGAATAGTCCTTTTCATTATTACCCCATTTGCGCAGTTAACGATATCACTGAGGTAGTCTCGATTCAGAAACAACGTATTTCGACCTGAGTCCCACATAAGGCCTAAAACAGAAATGCATATGCATTCCCTTCCATCAACTCCTGTAGACTCCCACCCTCGTAAGTCGAACGCAGCTGTGGCCAACATTCTTGTAGATTCTTTTCTCAACTGATGTAGAGAAGATTCATCAGGCAAACTGGCAACGCAGTTATTTACGTAGAAACCACTACGAAGCCTCAAAATAGTCTCGTCCAAATGAATATCATTTGTTGATCTCTCCAAGTGATGACTGATTGTTGCGCCAAGTAAAAAGGGGCTCCAGTTAACACCAAAAATCACACGACGGTGTCGATAAGTTTTAACTGTACCATCCTTGTTGATCCATAAGAACCTCAAAAAAATCTCGATAATTTTCATGAATACCAATCTGCAAAAATGCCTTACGTATATCTGAAACTACTCCGATTCGACATTTTCTAAATCGTAATAAAATTACCGGAATTAGTTCGATAAGATTAACCCCCTTTTCCAAACAGTCGTTCAATGCGGGTTTACTTTTCTCACTATCTGAAGCGTTTGATGCCGAACGACGAATTCTTGTCGTACTGTTCTTCTTTAAAACTGCTCTATGTGGAAGACAGTGTGCATTTACACGATCATTATCCGACATGACTTGTTCAATAATGCTACTCCTTTCCCATTCTTGGAATACTCCATCATAAGCCTCCAATAAGTACTTTCTTCGCAACTTGCCTATTGTGCTCGTCAACCTCTTTTCTGCTAATTCTAAGTTGCTAGGTAATGGCGGATGACTTTTCACCTAAGGCAATCTAACCACATATCTACACTCATGATCGATGGTTATTGTTTGTTTGAAGAAATTCAAGGCATCGAGAGCTCTATGCTCTTCCGTTTTCTTCTCATGAGGATCAGTAATTCCCAAAACATCTAGTTTCCATAAGTGAGTGATGGTAGCGTCTTTATTCAAAAGTGAAAATACATTCATTGTTGCACTACACACCCGTGACTCATTTGAATGTGGCACCTTTCCCATCAATGACCATCCGAATATGGTTTCCATGGCAACCAAGCCACAATTCAAAACATATATTTTGCCTGTATATAGTTCTCCTGCTATATCGGCTCCAAGCAGCAGTTCCACTCTTCCTGAATTACTGCTGTCACTAAGGGTAACACCCAACTCCTCCAGCTCCAGTTTCCATGGACCATCCGTGTTAAGTAGAATGTCATTGCATATGGTTGCCTGCTCCAAAACTTCAATTTCATAATATGAATTGTCCTACACAGCATTTAAGTCATATACATTATGCCACTGCTCAGCCGAGTTCAAACCACCTATTAAAGAATGCACCAATTTTTCTCTTCGCTTCAATTTACATTCAAGAGTTGTGATAACATTACCTTAAACAAAGGATTGTTGTGAAGCCATATCGATCAAAGCTCGAACAATCCAGTCCGAATGAACATCTCCTACCCGTATCAGCAGGGTTTTTAAGAGCACTTGGTTGTTTGCCTGCGATGAAAGTGTTTGACTATGCCCAACTGGTCTCGCCTTGGTGGTTGAGTCCGACGATGGTGGGCACATTGCTCTAAAATGCTCTTGGCCACATAGTTCACATTTCAAGGCAAGTTTACATACCTGTATCCGATGTCCGAATTGACAACAGCGAAAACAAGCTCGACGATCTGCCAGCCTCCGTCTTTTCTGTTGCAAAGTCCAACTATCTGCTTTCCGACGCTCTGTTGTGGGGTGACTACCACAAAATATACACCGCTGATGTTGACAATTAACTAAGTCAGCTGCTGTTCTCGAAACGATTTCCCTCCTATTCGGTTTCATATTCCGCTCTTTCGGATGACAATTCTGAAATGTATCCAAAGCTAAAGAAAGATGCTGCTCTTTGTCTACTTTTCCTTTGAGAAACGCCATCAAACTTGAAAGCCGATGCTTCATCGGTGCGGAATTGCCAGCATCTAAATTCGATTTTACACTGAAATCGACAGATCTCTGCCACACACGCAGTAGTTGACACGGAATGCAGGATTCAATCAACGGGAACAGCATTGCTGCGCATTTATTTGCAGTAACACCTAACGTATCAAGAGCTCGTATCTGAGCCTTCAACTTGTCATATAACGACATACAATCAAAATTTGTTTTCGTCACTGAATTTCGCAGTATAATTCTCAGTAGTTCACGTACATAGACTTCAATTTGAATATCGTCGCGACCAAAACAATTTTTCCATAATTTTGACCTGTCGCGGGAAAACTATCTACTAATTGACTAGCTCTACTTTCATCGATTGTCGCTTGCACTAAATAATGCACTTTGTAACAATCGTCGATTTCATTGTCAGCGTCAATCTTGGAAAACTGACTCCAAAATGGCAGCCAGTCTTTGAGTTCTCCACCAAATCGCTTAAACTCAATTGTGGGCAACTTGTATTTACGCCTTCTTACCGCACTTGACACCTGACTCACTGAATCGCCCGCACATGCCGACTCCACAGCTGTGTGCGCATTCGCTTGACGATTTTGAACTAATGCTTTTATCTCAAAATATCTCGTATCATACGAGAGAGAGCCATTCAGCTCCGTATGCAATTCCCCTTCGGAAGCATCATCCAGAAGCGCCACATAGAGCTGCTGGTTAGCAACAAGCAACTTTTCATACCTTCCCACGCTGCGAAAATTTTGTTGTCGCTCGGATGCTCACTTAGCAATATCGTTTCGAAATCACCAACTGAATTTTGTGAAAGTTCCTCTGAGCACAGCACGATTTTTCCGCAAGCGATCCATCGTTGTCGGAGTCCTGTCACGGTCGCCACTAATGTTGAGTTCTAAACCCCGAACTACGGTGGACACTTGAACGCTACCAGAACGACTGTACTTTGTTTTTCCTTCTTCTTCTTGTTGACACCGAATTCGTTCCGAGCTCATTTACTCTACAGTGTGGCTAGGTATTCCGATACCAAGCTAAATATTCTAGTTCGCAACAGTAACTTTAAATGATTTTTTCACTTTTTATTTAGCTTTTTTTCATTATGTAAAAACATTTTGCAGGTTACAAAAATGATAATACACGTTGATTGACACCCTAATGATACAAATATCATATTTGGCTCATGAGAAACAGGCAAAGCTCGATTTACGCAATGCGCGATTCGAGCAAATGCTCGAAACCTGCACAAGAAAAAAAATTGTTCAATTTGCTCGATTTGCACACAAATTGTGCGGAATTAGAGCCTTGCGAATTGAGTGCAACATTTTTCGTGTGATTTATATGTAGTACAGTCAAAGCGTCTGAATTTTGAGGTAAACCGTGCATTTTGGGTAGGCAGAAATTTTTTTAATGCAAAGCGTGGGCAATGGTATAGATAGCTTAAGTTCAAGTTTCTGGGGTCGCAGCTCCTGTCCTTTGGGCTCCATCTTCAAAACAAAAGAAGTTGGGGCGCCCTCATATCTCCGAAACGATGACCCCCACAAGAAAAATGTGTATGGCAAACTTGCGTAGAATTAAATTTTTAGCAAGTCGTCCATACATCAATTTCACATGGCATCAATAATTAAAAAGTTATAGGCCTAAAACGACATCCAAAAAGGGGGGGACATCTTTCGAGCGCCACAAATCCATTGTTTTCACTTTAACCCCAAAACACATAGAGAATAACTTTAAGGCAATTTTGTCGCAAGTCGTTTGCAGTATTGATCGTTTTGATCGCTGTACACTGGCGGGAGCTATTGCATCCCAAAGGGGGAAAACTCAGGTGAAAAACCCATTTTTAGGCCAAATAATCAGATTCCGATCGCAAACCCCCCATCGCAAAACTCACGGAGCATTCTAGTGGGCATAAAAATTTTAATTGCAATGAGTAGTATGTCTTTATGTGAGCTTAAATTTAAGTTTCTGGGGTTGCAGCTCCAATCCTCTTGGCGCCATCTTGAGAACAACAAAAAGTGGAGCGGCCCCATATCTTGGAAAGCACTGCCCCACAAAAAAGTTTAATATAACAAACTTGTGTAAAATTTAATTTGCAGTAAGTTGTGGATACATCATTTTCACGTAATGTCAATATTAAAAGAGTTACACGCCAAAAACGACGTTGAAAAGGGGGGATCATTTTTCGCGCACCATAACTTCTTGGTTTCCCCTATTACGGTGAAATTCGTCCGAAAATAACTTTTGGGCAGTTTTATCACCAAACGTTTGCTGTATTGCTTGTTTCGATCAATGTACCATGTCGGGTGTTATTGTGTCCCAAAGGGGGCAAGTCATAGGAAAAAACCATTCTAACACCTGTTTATCTGGTCTTAAGATGCTTTTTCCTAAGACTTGTCCCCCTTCGAGACACAATAACACCCGACATGGTACAGTGATCGAAACAAGCAATACAGCAAACGTTTGGTGATAAAACTGCCTTAAAGTTATTCTCCATGTGTTTTGGGGTTAAAGTGAAAACAATGGATTTGTGGCGCTCGAAAGATGCCCCCCCCCTTTTTGGATGTCGTTTTAGGCCTATAACTTTTTAATTATTGATGCCATGTGAAATTGATGTATGGACGACTTGCTAAAAATTTAATTCTACGCAAGTTTGCCATACACATTTTTCTTGTGGGGGTCATGGTTCCGGAGATATAGGGATGCTCCATTTTTTGTTTGTTTTCAAGATGGAGCCCAGAGGATTGTGGCAGCGACCCCAGAAACTTGGATTAAAGCTGCCAGTAAGGCATACCGCACATTGCACCAAAAATTTGCTTGCCTACCAAAATGCTCCGCGAGTTTCGCAACGGGGGTTTGCCATCAAAAGCCGATTATTTGGCCTAAAAACGAGTTTTTCATGCGACTTTCTCCCCTTTGGGATGAAATAACTCCCGTTAATATGCA
>OZ012662.1:55648020-55689102 GCA_963942545.1 Oxycera nigricornis
AACTGCCCAAAAGTTATTTTCGGACGAATTTCACCGTAATAGGGGAAACCAAGAAGTTATGGTGCGCGAAAAATGATCCCCCCTTTTCAACGTCGTTTTTGGCGTGTAACTCTTTTAATATTAACATTACGTGAAAATGATGTATCTACAAAAAAGTTTAATATGACAAACTTCAACTTTGTCATATTAAACTTTTTTGTGGGGGCAGTGATTTCGAAGATATGGGGCCGCCCCACTTTTTGTTGTTCTCAAGATGGCGCCAAGGGGATTGGATCTGCGACCCCAGAAACTTAAATTTAAGCTCACATAAAGACATACTACTCATTGCAATTAAAAATTTTATGCCCACTAGAATGCTCCGTGAGTTTTGCGATGGGGGGTTTGCGATCGGAATCTGATTATTTGGCCTAAAAATGCGTTTTTCACCTGAATTTTCCCCCTATGGGATGCAATAGCTCCCGCCAGTGTACAGCGATCAAAACGATCAATACCGCAAACGACTTGCGACAAAATTGCCTTAAAGTTATTCTCTATGTGTTTTGGAGTTAAAGTGAAAACAATGGATTTGTGGCGCTCGAAAGATGTCCCCCCTTTTTGGATGTCGTTTTAGGCCTATAACTTTTTAATTATTGATGCCATGTGAAATTGATGTATGGACGACTTGCTAAAAATTTAATTCTACGCAAGTTTGCCATACACAACTGTCTTGTGGGGGTCATGGTTCCGGAGATATAGGGATGCTCGACTTTTTGTTTGTTTTCAAGATGGAGCCCAGAGGATTGTGGCTGCGACCCCAGAAACTTGGATTAAAGCTGCCAGTAAGGCATACCGCACATTTCACCAAAAATTTGCTTGCCTACCAAAATGCTCCGCGAGTTTCGCAACGGGGGTTTGCCATCAAAAGCCGATTATTTGGCCTAAAAATGAGTTTTTCATGCGACTTTCTCCCCTTTGGGATGAAATAACTCCCGTTAATATGCAGCGATTGCAACAATCAATACCGCAAACGATTTGTGACAAAATTATCTTGGAATAGTATCTCAATGTGTTTCGCGTTAAACGTGAAATTACAAAAATTGTGGCGCCCGAAAGATTTTCCCCCCTTTTTGTGTGTGGTTTTTGGCTTGTAACTTTTTTATTATATACCCAACGTAAAAGTAATGTATGAACGACTTGCTAAACATTTTATTCTACGCAAGTTTGCCATACACAACTTTCTTGTGGGAGCCATGGTTTTGGAGATATTAGGGTGCCCCAACTTCTTTTGTTTTGAAAATGGAGCCCAAAGGACAGGAGCTGCGACCCAAGAAACTTGAACTTAAGCTTTCTATACCATTGCCCACGCTTTGCATTAAAAAAATTTCTGCCTACCCAAAATGCACGGTCAAACTCGCAATTGACTGGACTAATGCAATATGTGTTTATTTTAGGGGGGTAAGGTTTGTTTCGTCTAAAAAATACCTTTTGTCATGAATTTCTTTTAGAAAAAATTATTCCTGTAGGTTTATTTTACTTATTGTTATATGAAAATATAACATGTGAAAAATATTTAGGAAAAGTTTTGTTCAAAAATAGAGAGAAACAACGGATTTATTGTAGATCTTCGCAGGCGCCTAGAAAAAAAAATTTTGTGCGGTGACCAGCCTCCAGCATCACTGGATCATTTGAAACCTAAAAATCAAAATGCTTTCTTCAGTTTATTACTTTATCTCTCCAGTCACGTCAAGTTTTTTTTTAATTATTCAATTTTTTAATTTTAGGCACCATTTTGAAGCCAAAATAACGATTTTTGACGAAAAAAATCGACCTATTTGTTATTGTAAAATTGTTAGGAATTGATTTTTTTAAAAAAAAACTCGACGTAGCTAGAGAGCTATATATATGCAAAATATGTGTACAAAATTTCAAAACGACCAGTTCAGTAGTTTTTTCTGTAGGCTGGTCACCGACTTTAAAAATTACATGTTTGGGAAAATCGATTTAGAGTTTTGTACACTGAAAAAAATGAAAACATCTTGAGAAAAACTGGTTTTTCTTATAAAATACGTACATGTCATCATCGATGCTGGGTCCATACAGTACATCACTATCATCCACGTTATGTAATACAATAGAGACCGAAACAGTTGCCGCTCAGGGCAGGTAGCTAAAAGGCGCGCAAACCTAAGAGGTACGGGTATTCAACCTACTGTAACTTCATTGGTTTTACTCTGAATGACCTACAAATTTAACAAAATATTCTTCAGATGTTGTACTTTCAGAAAAAAAATAAACAAAAATGAAAAAAAACAGTTGTCAAACCTTACCCCCTCCTTAAAGAAGTTCCGTTAGTTCCTAGAAACAAATGCCTCCGCATGGCTTTATTCTATTACCCAGCAGACGAGTTTGTGTTTACACGTGTAATTCTGCTTCTGCTGTTGCATGCTTGCGTTATCTTTCGAAATTGAATTTTTGTTGATATGTGGTGTGATTCACTGAAAAATCCTGAAATGGAAAGGCACCTGTATGACTTTTGTTAAATCAAGCTCGCAATATTCCACTGAGTGGACCGCTTTTGAAAGAGAAAGCTAAAGTGTTTCTTAACGAACTTGCAGGAAATGAAAATGTCTGGATTTCATTTTCGGCGACGTTATGGAATTAGACAATTATGGATAGCAGGTGAATGTCCCGAAAATGTTGCTCCGTTTAATTGCAGACTCTAACAGAGGATACGAGAAATGAAAATCAGCAAAGATCACGTGTATAACGCTGATGAATCCGAACTCTATTGGAAGCTTCTTCCAACGAAAAAATTCGTTTGTGCGAATGAAAAAACTGCACCAGAACAAAAGCTAGCGAGAGATTTTCTAACAATTATGGTTTGCACAAATGCGTCTGGAACGCATAAACTCGACTAATTAGTCATTGGAAAGGCAAAAAATCCTAGATATTTTAAGAAAGATTTCGCGATTCCTGTCATCTATCGTCATTCCAAATCAGTGTAAATGAACACCTTTACATTTAAAAATTGCTTTCACAATTGTTTTGTCCCGGAGGTAAAATTATTATGCATACATAACGAGTTTCCCGAGCCAGTCCAATTTTTCCTTCTCTAGGTTACAAAATTTCAACGCAGCAATAATTTACCAATTGGCGATCTATTGCTCTTAGATAATGCACCTAGCCATCCTTTAGAAGCTGGATTGATTATGGATAAATTTTCTGTTATGTATATGCCGCCAAATGTCACTCCACTGATGAAACCCATGGACCAAAACATAATCAAACTAACGAAATTTTACTATCGCAATTCGCTACTCACATGTATTGTTGCTAATGAATATATTGGTGTGGGCCAGTTTTTTAAAAAAATTACTGTTAAAGATGATATTGCAAACCTAGTCTCTGCCTGGGATACAATAGAAGAAAGGGTGATAATATCTTGCCGGAGGAAAATTTTGGACTTCTCTAATAATCTTCGTGAAAATGAAGATTTTTCATCCGAAGATGAAATACCCTTGGCCTTGTTAACACCAAATCTAGAGCATCAAATACCATCAAGCAGTGTCGAAGAATCAATACCCGGTGAAATCGGGGAATTAATGACAGAAAACATCAACCTGTTAAACGAAATTGGGATAACTGTAAGAACCTACACTTAATAAAATAAGTGTAGGTTCTATAGCATATAACTGACCTTTGCTTTTTACATGAAGGCTCATACAAGGCAATGATTTAGCTAACTGGAATCTTGACACAATTGGAGAAGAATCAATATCTGATGATGAAAGCAGTTCCTTGTCCAATATCTTTGACGAAGAAAATAAGCTGGTATCTCATCAAGATGCTATTATGCTTTTTAATAAAGCTTTAGCGTGGGCCGAACAGAATAGCAGAAGTTTCCCAAAAATTCATCTATTACAAAATTTGAGTGAAGTAGCCGTTAAATAAAATTGAATTCCAAATTTGCACAAACACGAATAAACGACTATTTTAATACTCAGTAAAACAAACGAACGTTACAATGAATAGTACTGTTTTGAATTAAATAAGATTTTAAAAAACATGCACTTTGGATATGATTTTATAAATTTTTTGTAGACATTCGAATTGAATTTTTTTTCGATATCCGCAAATCGATCAAATTTCATCTTGTGCACAAATCGAGCTTCGCCTGTATAGTGAATGATAAAAATGACCTTGAAAATCAAAATGGCTATTAATGATTTTTAATTTTTAATTAAATTTTTTAAGTAATCATGAGAAAAGATTTTAAAGGTTTTTTCACAAAAAAACTGTTTGGAGTATATAAATTTTATAAACATTGATTACTGTGCTTTGCAAATCAGGTTAAAAATTTGTTGTTTATGGAAAAGAATAATCTTTTGCACTTGTTTTAATAAATTAAAAAACGGCTCTAATATATTTTTCAATTTTTTTGTAGATTCACCCAAGTGTTGATAAGCGTCGATTGACACCTTAATCATGCAAATCCTACGTTTGGTTCGCGAGATATAGCGCATGACAAAAATGACCTTCAAAGGATGAAAACAACAAACCCTCCACCCCGACCGAAGTATTCCAAAAACTAATAAGCTCTTGAATTTACAAAGACGCTTTGATTGACAACTCAACGAAGTCGATACGACTTTGTTTACATCAATTATGCTCGTAGAAAAAACTAGCCTTCGAATGGACGTACATACGTACACACACACACACACACACACACATATATATATATATATATATATATATATATATATGTGTATATATATATATATATATATATATATATATATATATATATGTATATATCTACCCTGTAGACCTTAAAACGTAACGATATTTGGAAAATTTCAATTTCGATTTTCGAGGCGATTACAAGAATTTCCCATATACTGGGAAGTTAAAAATGTGTAATGCGGGCCTCAAAGACTAGTCTGACTTTAGGTGCATCTTTAAAAACCACTTCTTTTCTAGTTGATTCCTCTAGAAGTGGAAAAATATAATACCAGTATTGAGTAAATTATGTTTTAAAAATTCGAATTGCTTAATTCTTCCTTTTTTAATTCGTAGGTAATGAGCATCGCATTCCATCCAATTAGAGTAATTCCAAGAGGGCCATAAGAGCATATTTTAGTCAAGACAATGGAAAACATCATCTTTTTTCTTTTAAAATTTCTATATTCACAGAAAAGTTAAAAATGCCGAGAAGCAGGAGCTGATCGGTATTTTGAAGATTTCCACCTCCCAACGTTGAAATTTTTTTTAACATAAATATTAAACACAATAATAATTACGAAAAAAGTACTACTTTAAATAATCATAATGTACCTCTCATAAAAGTTATTGGAATGACTTAATATTAATCGTAACAGCTACGGGAGCGTCCATTGTATACGTAAGGATTTTGGTGAATAAGGTGTTGCGTTATTTTCATATCGAAGCTTGAAAGAACAAAGAGCTAACAAAAATGAATGCAGTTTTTGTTATTACGTCCACTGAAGAGATTTCGTCGCTTGACGGCCATTTTGAATAAATTGCATGTGAAAATAAAATGTATTACAAATGATGAAGGAAGTATTTGAAATCTCACGACCACTAAAAAAACAAAACTACTAAAAACTACAATCTTCCATTTGATGAAAGTTTTTTAAGGCATTTGATCTTGGAAAGTATTCACTACAAAACATTTTACCATTCAAAGCGTTGAATATCACAAATGCAAATTTTAATAATTTGTTTTTTTTTTGTTTTCAAACTTTAAACAGTTTTTTATTAAAACTAAAAACACGGTACTGTGAAAACTATTCAAAATCTACTCAATCTATGCAAATATTAGCTGTAAGGTAGATCGCCTCCTCGTGGTGCATCCCGGATAACGCTAAATGATCTACCATGGGACGACCTCGAATGTTCTCGGACTACTCTTTCGTCTAAACGACTCTATTAGAGGCTTTGCGCTGGTAGTGGTGGTATTCTGTCACCTGAGTACGCAAGAGTGACATCTTGATGAAATGGCTTTCAGGCTAATGCCACTGCTGCCTCCGTCCCAGTAAAATCCTGACAGTCCTAGCGGTACGTTCGAAACTCGTCGCCTCTAGTCTGGCCGTGTAGGTTCATTTGCGTTCAGACTACTGATAAGTTCCTGGCCCGGCTCTGAGCACATATCCTCATAAGGGAAAGTGCCAACCCTCACAAGGCCTTCCTGCTTCGGCATAGACAATCATGGGGTCTCAGGGAAACTGCACAACGAGTGGAGATAGTGACATTGCGGAGCTGCGGAAAGAATGTAAGAGGTCCTTTAATCAGGCTAGAGTATCCAATGACTGGTCTCCTTATCAACTCAAACTGAAGGAGTTTAAAATTTTCATCAGAAAAGCAAAATGCACCTCGTGGAAAAGTTTCTGTGCAGAAATAGAACACTCCAAGGATGTCAGTCGTCTGCGAAAAGTTATGACGACCTACCTCTTATTTTTGGGGTCTTTCAAGGACGTGAATGGGACCTGGACCAAATCCAGCTCCGAGACGCTAGCCATTCTCATGGACACGCACTTCCCCGGCGGTGAGGATGTGGCTGACAAAGCTAATCCACATACGCCCCCGAACTGAATGTCAACCGCTGTGCCAGTAGACGACAGGCTCCTACGTTGGGAAATCAGCTCATTTCAACCCTTTAAAACCCCTGCAATGGACAACATATTGATATCCATCAGGATATCAAAAAAGCGCTACCGTGGCTAAAATCCATCTTTAAGGCATGTCTACGGATGGCTTATATTCCACAGCGGTGGAAAGAAGCTAAAATAGTCTTCATACCCAAAGCGGGCAAGCACGACATCGCACTCCTCACCTAAGGACTATAGATCTATCAGTCTCACCTCTTTTCTGATGAAAACTATTGAACGGCTAATAGAGATTCATTTGAGAAATACGCTGCAACCACTCTCTTATGCGCAGCTTGCATACACAAAATGGAGATCGGTTGGAACAGCTCTTCACTCGCTCACCACCTACATTGAAAAATCGCTAGGCAACAAAGAATACACGCAGGCAGTTTTTCTGGACATCGAAGGTGCATTCAACAACGTCAGCCACAAGGCTATTGAGAAGGCACTCGAGAATAACAATGTTGATGATAACCTGATTAGGTTTATCGTACAATTACTAAGCAGCAGGAGCATAAACTCCTCACTGGGAGACAGAATCCTAAGAAGGCGAACGTGCAGAGGCACCCCGTAAGGTGGGGTGCTATCACTACTTCTATGGAACTTAGTGGTAGACAAACTCCTGTCAACAATAGAAACGACTGGCTGCCAAAATCGTAGCCTACGCCGACGATGTTGCAATAGCAATATCGGGCAAATTCATTAACACACTATCTGAAAGACAATACTTTGCCCTAGGTATTCTTACCGAGTGTAGCAAAGAGTGCCATCTAAAGATAAATACGCAGAAAACGGAACTTGTACTCTTCACGAGAAGATACAAAATTCCATGATTTGTCCCACTTAAACTTGAAGAGACAAGTCTCAATCCAACTCACCAGGATAAATATTTAAGTCTGAATCTGGACTCGCGAAGAAAGCGAACATAGCAGAAAGAGCGCGTAAAGCGGCATGCTGCAAAAGGGCTATTGGGAAAAGGTGGGGACTGAAACCCAAAATTGTGTAATGGCTCTATACAGCAATAGTGGAACCGATCCTTCTGCATGGTGTGGTTATTTGGTGGCCAGCGATGGCAAAAACATCAAACGTGAACCTGGTTAACAGGGTCAAGAGGACTGTAGCTTTGCAATCACCGGGGCTATGCGCACTACTTCGACAAAGGCATTGTTTATGCTATTAAATTGGTTCCCGACGGAGCTCCTAACGAAACAGCAGGCCAAGCGCTTTGCGATTCGATTGAAAGCTCTAAATCTCTAGCATGATGGGAATATCGACCACTCCACCATATTACGGAGGGATGGACCAACGCCTGAGAAAGTAGACCTCACTCCTCCGATTCTCTGCTACCACCACAGGCTCAAGTCCGTCATCCCTAGCAGAGATGACTGGATTATGAAAGGAAATAGGATACAGGAATCGGTCGACATCTACACTGATGCGTCAAAGATGGATGGAAAAGTTGGCTGTGGCGTTTTCTCCGAACAGCTAGGTCTGAGACTATCCTTACGGTTAACAGATCACTTTAGTCTTATTCAGGCAGAGGTCATTGCAATACACAAGGCAGTGGACTGGCTGAGAAATCAGAAAATTTCTATAAGAAATCTCAACATTTTCTCTGACAGTCAAGCTGCTATCCAGTCATTATCCAACGTGTATACCTCATCCAAAGTTGTAATGGAATGTCGCACACAACTGAACGCGATGTCGCTTCACTATGAAGGTATTCTTTGCTGGATGCCGGGTCATATACCTGCGAACTGCGAAGCTGATGCCCTAGCTAGAGCTGGCACTGAGCTCCAGGTTTATACACTAACACCCCCAGTCGGCCATCCGTTGGCCTCCGTCAAGCTAAGTTGAAACAGTATTAAATAGAGGCTGCAAATATGTCCTGGCTGCTGGAAGAAACCTGTAGGACAACCAGGCAAACTTGGCACACACTAAGCTCAAAGCGCACCAAGCAGCTCCTCAACACGAGCCGTGAAACATTAAGTTTCATCGCATCCGTACTGACGGGGCATTGTCTCATTGGCAGACACGCAGAAAGACTAGTTGCCCCTTTCCACGATTTCTGCTGCAGCTGCAGATCGGAGTAGGAAAAGGAAACGATCCAACACTTTCTGTGTAAATGCCCAGCACTATCCATGAAACGCATGCAAACTTTAGGCTCACGTTTCCTGCACAGCCTCACGGAAGTAGCCAATTTAAATATTAGCTGCTTCATACAGGAATCGAAATGGTTCTCGTCACTCAACAGGTTTTAGTGCTGCACCCCTATTTAAATGTGGTATCAATATGGGCCTATCTTGCCCTAGCCAACCATGTAAATATTGATAAAATTTGATTGACTTCACAACAATGTCTTTAGAATAAGCGATATAAGTTATAATCATTCGTATGAACCCTTTCTACGACTGAATGATTTTTTATTTTTATTTTAATTATTTTTTTTTGTAGTCATGAGAAAAAGTTTTACTTGTTGCTCTACAAAAATTAAAAAGAATTCATAAATTTTATAAACAATTATTATTGCGATGTGCAAATCAGGTTAAAAAATTTTTTTTTATGAAAAAACCCTTATGTTTTGCATTTTTTTTATTAAATTGAGACACGGCTCCAACGATTTTTTTATTAGCTTCAAAACATCACAAAAATGTTAGGACGCGTCGATTGACACGCCAAGGCTGCAAATACTATATTTGGTTCGCGAGATATATTGAATGACGACTTTGAAGGTAATGATGGCTTTTAATGATTTTTTATTTTTAATTTATGTTTTTTGTAATCACGAAGAAAATTTTTGCTGGTATTTTTACAAACACTGTTTGGAGTATACAAATTTTATAAACATTAATTACTGTATTTTGAAAATCAGGTTAAAAATTTATTGTTTGTGAAAAAAACCTCAATTTTTTCCACTTATTTTAAAAAAATTAGACAACGGCTCCAACAATTTTTTTCTCAATTTAATGCAATCACGCAATTATTTGCTTTGTTTCTGAGATACAGCGCAAGACAGAAATGACCTTCAAAGAGTCAAAACAACAAACCCGCCCGACCGCAGGGCCCCAAAAACTAACCAGCTCATAAGATTGCAAAGACGCTTCGATTGACATCTCAACAAAGTTGATACAACTTTGTTTACGTGAGTTATGGTCGTAGAAAAAACGGTCCAGGAGCGTACGTACGTTCACAACACACACACATCTCTTTTTCTAAAAACTATTTAAATATACTCTAAAGACCTCGAAACGTAAATAAAAGTCGAAAATTTCAATTTCGATCTTCGAGGCCATTACAAGAACTTTCCATATACTGGGAAGTTAATAAATAAATATTCAATATAATATATATCAAATATATTTGCCTTTCATTTATTTTGCCTAGTATCAAGCAAATATTTACATTCAATCACACATTTATTTTCGTCCACCATTACAGATAGCTCACGACGATCCGAAGATACCCTAAAAATCATAATCAACATTTACATCACTAAGCGAGATGCACACAGGTTCGGTTTCCGAGCTTCGAGACGATCGTGCAAATGTCCACTGTTTTCCCATGCATCGATTCCGAACCACACAGGAGCGACTAGCAGCACATAATTCGCGAGTTAAATTCATCCGCAATCCCACCAAATGCGACAGCATCAGAAGATCTCGCTACTACACAATCTGATACCTGGAGTATCAGGTATCGCTACTTTCAAACAAAATCACGCACCCTCAGGTGAGATAAGCATACCTTGCATAAAAATTCACATGGAAGATTTAACCCATTCACGACATAAAAGGGACAGAAAAGTTTGTCCAAGTTGACCACACTTCCTATACTGTTTACATGGCAGGCGTGTCGGAAAATCGACCATACTTCCGTATTGCTTGTCTTTACGCACACCTGAATAAAAAGATGGGAAAGCATGGTCCTTACTACTAAAATTTCCAAAGATATCCACAATCGCAACGTGTCGCGTCATCAGAATAAACAATGCCGCTTGTAGTCTAAACTAAACTCAATGGTGGTGTAATGACAAAATATTTATTTCGAAATTCCCGCCAATTTCAGTATGTATCTTCTTGAAAGAACCAATGGCAAAGGAAGATAAACAAAATTCTCCTGTGAAAAACACTAACCTGGTCACGCCGAAATTTAAAGCAATACGCATCTATAGCATCCGCGTTACGCGACTCCAGTGGGTGAAAGTGTAGCGTGCCATTTTAAACGAATAATACTCATAGAAATCCATCCAAAATATAGATGAATATTTTTTTAATACTATCAATATGGGCTAATTGTTAAGATATATGCTAATGAAATTCAACTAAAGAACATTTTTATTGATTGAAAGAAGATCCACAAACAAAAATGAAAATAGGATATATATATATATATATTTATAATAATCCATAATCATAATGACATAATCACGACGCACCACAATCGGTATTTTTTCATTGTACTTTGATATCAAATAGGAAAAATTTGTTCTCGTCGATTTTATTTCTAAAGGTTTGGCAACTAACAACGATAGCAAGAGGTAAAAAGTTTAGTCGATGGACACCCGAAATGAAAGATTTTATGCGAGCTGAACGCCTTACACAACCACCCTTTTTCTAATATCTCTTCCAGTATCAAGTCACACAAGTTTTTTGTATTTGTCCCACATAATGTTATAAGCTTGCTTGAATAGAGAAATTCAACTGCACCTTTTTCTAGATGACAGGTTTGATTCTCAGCCATAACGGGCCTTTAAAGTTGATAGACCAGTAGACTTAAAACTATTTATAACTGTTTAGATGAATAAACACTCTTCTTCTATGCTTTTCCAATATTTTTCACGAAACTATTATCTTTGCACATGTTCAGAATAATTTTGCGTTGAGACATCCTTTTTAGCCTTTCGTTTATCTTCCATTGTTAAACAAAAAACCTTAAAAACAGAAAAATACCTCAAAATAGCATGGTTTCAACGTTGGAAGGTGAGCCAAACGAAATATCAAAAGACTGCATGTCTTTTTTTGAACTCACAGGATTCTTTTCAAACTAAAATTAAACATACATTTTTTCCAAATATATTTTGGTTGAACGACAACAAAAATGCTTTCATTTAAAATTTGCCAGAGTCATTCCTGAATATTTTTCTAAAGACTATGTTTGATAAGTAGGCACTGTGCTGAAAGATGAAAGAAAAAAAAACGCATTTCTTATTGTTTAGTTTTGGGTGTTACAATTTTCAGCAATGAGCCAACAAATCAAGAAAAAATAATAATAGTAAAATAGATGGCAATTAACGCGCTTGAATTGAATCTAATTTAAAAATGAGGTGTTTCGGGTATTGCAGCAAGTTTTCATTAAAATTATAAACTGTTCTTCAAACGTTCGTTATTCTACTAGACTTTGGAATTCTTGACTTAGGCATTTTGTTGTCCCTAATAAAATTTGAACAATTTTACATGCTTCTTTAATACATATTTGTGGTCCTATGTTTAAATAGGTAGAACCAAGGGAACGAAATTCTTTACGTCTGTCTATAAGCGCTGGTGAAGCAATTTCACTGCATGCAAACTACTTGTTCTCGGGAGAGAAAAAACTAGTACACATACCCCTTTGCTAGCCCTGCAAGCTAAACATTGCACGTATACTACTAAATGTTCACACAACAAGGCATGCCGCACCTGCAAAGCCCTTCCTGGATTCTATGCCGAAGTCAAACTAAATGTCAAAGAATCACTCACACTACACCACCGTCCACCGCACACCTTGCTGTGTGAGTAGTAAGCAGTATTGGTGCAATAATTGGGTTGCGGGCTTTGAATAGAGAGAATAAAGAACCGAAATGTCCTATGCTGCCCCATAAGCGGCGGTGAAGCATTTTCACTACATACGCAACTTATTTACCGAAGAGAGCGATAATCAATCCACGTTGCCCCTTGCTTGCCCCACAACCCAAACATTGCACCAATACTGCTTACTACTCACACAGCAAGGTGTACAATACTAAATGCCAAAAAGCACTCACACTGCATCGCCGTCCAGCCAATCCGAAATTAGGATGGCGACATTGCTCGGTTCCGCGATTGGTGTATTGTACTTTTGCTCGTTTTCTCTTCGGTGCTTCACGTGGTAATTTTCGGCGCGTTGTGTTAATTCGCAAAATACTCGATGGAAATAAAACATTAAGTGAAAAAGTGTAGTGTAATTGAGAAAAAATAATGTACTAAAAGTCGTTTAAGTGCTTAAGTAGTGAAATTGTGAACAATTATCTGTGTAAATTTCAAAAATGCATTACTGTTATCCTGGCTGCAAGTCTTTTCTAGGAAGCAAATCTTGTCGCCTTTCATTTTTCCGGTGAGTAGCTAAAAGTCAGTTTTATGGAAATAACACAACTTATCTGCATATAATCAATGTTTTCATTGAAAAATTCACGCGCGATGCTAAGCAATTGCTTTGTACATTTAGGTCAAACTAATTGTCAAAACCGAATCATGTGCTGCTCAGCAGTCCAGAGTCGGTGCAGCGCTAGAATTAAGTGGGGCATTAAACATTTTGTATATCATTTCAGGTTCCCAACGTCACCAACTCGGGCTTCCGAATGGATGGAAATAATTGGAGGAGACGAATCCTGCATGAAGAAAAAATTTTGTGAGCCTCATTTTGAATCGGTGTAGGTGGTTAAGCGAGGTGTAAGAAAGTTTCTACAAGAAGATAATAAGGCAACATATTTTGATTCAAGGGAACATAACCAACAAAAGTGCGACCTTAGCTATCAAGAAAGGTATCCGGGAAGAGCTCTTGAGAAAAGTTTTATTTGAGGAATATGCTGACCATTTACAAGAGCATAGCCATTATACCTGTTTGATCGAGTGCATTTATTCATTTATTCAACACATTTAACAGAACATTCCAATTATAAAATGTGGGACAAAATAGATACAGAATAGATACTTAAAAGATAAATTAGAGCTTAATTAAATAAAACATTTTGCGAAAGTCTTTTATAAACTTCGAGGCTAGAGGGAAAAGACCCAAGCTGGATTCTATCGTGAGTCCTGGGTAAACGGAGAAGCGGAGAGTGATAATAGACATACGTTCTAGGAAAAGTCAATACAAAAACATCTGTTGACCGAGAGGGTCCAGTGGATTGCCGTTGTAAAGCAAGATTATCAAAGTTCACAGCCATATAATTATCATACAGCTTGTAAAGAAAGCATACATCAAGATATGTTCTGCGCGATTATAAAGAGGGTATGTTGAAAAGTGAAAGGCGTTCTTTGTAGGGTGTATAAGGTATGTTAAATTTAAAAAGGACTAGGCGGGTAAATTTACGCTGGACAGATTGAATAAGGTTAATATGAGATTCAAAATAAGGAGACCAAATTTGGGATGCGTATTCCAGTATAGAGCGAACAATACTTACAAAAAAATGGGCTGCCGAGTGTGGATTGGAAAAAATAAGAGAATGTCTTAAGACAAACCCCGACAGTTTTGAAGATCTGGAGACAATATCACGAATGTGAGCGTCAAACTTTAGTTTTTGATCGAAGACGACACCAAGGTCTTTCACTTGATCAACCTTTTTTCAAGGAACAGAGTCAATAATATACGCAAAGGAGATGGGAGAGGTTTTAAGGGAGAAGGTCAAAGTGTGCACTTGGGAATGTTAAGGGTGAGAGAATTGGCCTGGCACCAGGTACTCAGTGAGTTTAGATCATCTTGAAGAGCTTCACAGTCTTCAAGATTACGAATCACTCTAAAAATCTTTAGATCATTTGCATAAAGAAGGCAGGAAGATTTAAGTAAAGGAGGAAGATCATTTATGTAAAGATTAAAAAGAAGAGGACCCAGGATGGAACCTTGTGGTACACCCGATTGAGGATAAAAGGGATAAGAACGCGTACCTAAAACAGAAACTTGAGAAATCCTTGAGGACAAATAGGAAGACAGCCACAATACAAGGGAATCAGAGATGTCAAAGTGCTCCAGCTTGCGACATAGAATTAGGTGATCAATAGTGTCGAAAGCCTTAGAAAAATCAGTATAAATGCTATCAACCTGTAAATGATTATCGAGCGATGAAGCAACAGTGTTAGAAAAGACGAGTAGGTTTGAAGCTGTGGAACGGTTAGGGAGGAACCCATGTTGCTCAGGAACAATAACATGCCCTAGGGTCGTATTGAGATGTGTGTGAACTAAGCGCTCAAGAATTTTAGGAAAGGCAGATAAGAGAGAAATAGGGCGATAGTTCGCCACGGAAGAAGGATCACCAGATTTGAGAATCGGAAGAATGTTGGCTGCCTCCCAACACTGTGGAAAACTCCAGAGGATAAGCTCAAATTAAAGATGAAGGCGAGAGGAGTACACAGGGAAGAGGATAAGGATTTAATGAAAAAATTAGGAATGCCATCAGGACCTGGACCAACATTGGGATCCAAGGAATCAATAACAGGTTTCACCAAGAGAGGGTCAATAAATATGGACGATATTACCGAGTTTTGAGAACTTATGCTGGGAAAGAAGTATGAGGGCAAGGAAGATGAAAAAGTTGATGAACAATATGAGGCAAAGAGGTTGTTGATGTCAACGGGAGAAGAGGCATATTTATTGTCCCAATGCATGGAACTAGGAATAGATGAAGAGGATCTAAGGGATCTGATATAAGACCAGAACGGTTTAAGATGATTGGAGAGCAATGAGCTCTCAATGGAACAATGGTAAGAGCGAATAGCTTTCTGTATCTTTTGCTTAGCAGTAGAGCGAAGCTTTCGAAATGTTGATAGCGTTTCAAGAGTATTACACACTTTCATCTGTTTACGGGCTCTATCTTTCAGCTTGATAGCATCTAGAACCGATTTGGTGAGCCAAGGAGGATCCGTTTTCTTGGAGGGACGGTAAAGTGGAGTAAAGTGAGAGATAAGATTCGTCACAATTGAGACCAGAAAGAAGTTCAGTCCAGTCTAACGAGGATAACTCAAGAGACAATGAAGAGTAGTCAGCTTTATGGAAATTATAAGTAGGGGGAAAGTGAAAGGCATGAGCCCTATAGATAGGAAGTGTAAACACAATATTGAAGGGGGGATGATGAAGATCGATAGGAACATAAGGAAATTCAGTTGCGGACAGCGTAACAAGTTGAGGAGGTAGATTAATTAAAGCAAGATCTAATAAACGACCATTTACATTAAATATTGAATTGTATTGGAGTAGAGAAAAGTGGGAAAGAAATGATGAAAAGAGAATGGAGAGTGCATTTGAGGAATTAGTATGAGAAGATGGGCTACACGGCCATTCAATAGACGGACAGTTGAAATCACCACAGATAATAAGACTAGGCGAGTGGTTGAGGGAGCAGCAGAAGGTTGAGACTTCATCAAAAATTTTTTCAACGACAGATAAATGGGAGTTAAAAGGGATATACACAGAGCCAACTAATATATGCGAATGCGACGAAGTTGACACCTTCACGAAGATACTTTCAACGGGTGGGGAAGAATTAAATTGCAGGTAAGGAGAAGACTGGAGATACTTGCTAAAAGCAACTAGAACGCCACCACCATCAGATTTAGCCGAAAGAGAACGTTCACGATCACGACGGTAGAAAAGATGTTCAGTAGAAAGTTCAGCGTTAGCAATTGAGCTATTTAACCAAGTCTCTGTCAGGCATATGATATTGTGACCCGAGAGAATAGCAGAAATTTTGAAATCCTCAAGCTTGGATCTTAGCCCACGAATATTTTGTTAGTAAATATTAAGAATAGGAAGAGATCTATCGTTGGTTACAGTTGCCGGAGAGTTCATAGAGTTTGCCACTTTTCATGCTGTATGATGCTTAGGCTACTACAGTGTTGGGAGTGCGCGGAGGCATTGAGGGAAGAAGAATTACTTACTGCAGTGTACGATGAGAACGAGGATGATGAAAATCTCGAGATCTTTGGGACGAGAAAGGTGTTACCAACGTACCTGGTGGGCAAAAATCAGTCCTTACTAATTTTTTCAGCTCGGGTGGTGCGGTGATCTTGAACGATGCAACAATTCCTACATTCCTACAATTTAAAAATGCAGGTGACAAAATCTCACAATCAATAAAGGTGACATAGAATCACTCTGTAAATCAGGAGAGTGTATACAAGATGACACTGTTGCAGCTGGAACAGAGTTAAGAGTGACCGTATCACATGAAATAGGAATTAAAGGGGCAATAGATCTGGCAGTGATAGATTCAATTTTGCTGGTTAAAGCCGCAAGTGAGGCGGTATGTAAGTTCAATATTTTGAAAACGTCCATTAAGGTAGTGCCTTTACAGTTATCACAACGATAATGGATGTTGTTAGGGTGTTTGGCAATGAGATCGATAAGAGTTGAACTAATGTTAATACACTTGGCAAGGAAGGCGTTCCCACAGTAACCATCACAATAGATAAAGCGGGAGCGAGTAGATTCCGGGAGTTTACAAATAAGACACATTGCACCATAAGGTGGTGAATTTAGAGCCATGTTAAAAAGGGTTAAATGAAAAAAGAACAACGAGAGTATTGCCTACTTTTAGGATGTGAGACCACTAAGTAATAATTAAAGCTCGCCAATAAAATTAAAGTTAAAGCACTATCACTTTTGGGAGAACTTTAATAAAGACAACAGGTGAGTTGCACTATTGAGTGGTAGATGAGAGCAGCACTTTTGCTTTAGATTATGTTATGGGAGAGACGAACGAAAGAAAATTTCTTTGTTCGGAAGAAAAACTTTCACTTGATAAATTTCACTCGTTACGGCACTTTTTCAAACACCAGGAGGAAAATCCGTTAAGGCCAACGACCCAGCAGTTATTACAGAAAAAAGTAACTAAAGTAATTACGCGAAATAAACGATTGCGAAGCGATTAGTCACGAGCCGAAGCGAAAACGTCGTGTTGCAGCGAATGATATTACTAGATGTTGTAAAAACTTACACTAATACCCGATTTTATTACATATGTAAGACCTCCACGCAAAAGCTACCCATTAGAAATAAGTATAATAATTTAGTTCATTTTGAGGGAATGTGAATGTTAAATTTAATAAGCTTTTACTTTTACTTTCAAAGGTATAAGTGGTATTGTTTTTTATATGTATAAACGTAAAATAAATGTTTTGTTGAATCATATAATATTGTAAAATTTTGCTTCATCACGACTTTTTAACGTTATATAACTTTTCGAATAATATCCATTTGAAAAACTATTCTTTCCTCCGGCACTGCGTCCTTTTGTTTACAAAATGCTAAAACTAGTGTGGTTTTCTGTCTCGCTCTACGATGGTCGCTAATTGCTTCAATTCTCTTTAGCGGTTTCGTTTCCTTGGTTCTAATTCTCGCTCTATTCAAAGGTTGCGGGGCAAGCAAGGGGCAACGTGGATTGATTATCGCTCTCTTCGGTAAATAAGTTGCGTATGTAGTGAAAATGCTTGACCGCCGCTTATGGGGCAGCATAGGCCATTTTGGTTCCCTATCCTTATCCTATCCTAGGGTACACGGATATGCATTTACCTATACTTAGGCACAGGCTGGCCACTCGGGTTGTATAACAGATATGTGGCAAATTGGCTGGAGTGTCCGTGCTATGTATTATTTATGCTATGGTTATGGTCTTTGTTGACATCAGTGCTACATGTTATATTATTTGGCGTGCTTAAACACGAAGACGATATTTACAAAACACTTTGTGGAAAAGAAGTCTTAATTTTGAAATTGTAGTGTGTTACGACTGGATTTTTCGTAACGTTCCACACTACACCGTAGCCGACCCTGGCCACGGTTTGGGCAATCCCACCCGGCTTCACCCGCGAAGAGGGGTGTGGGAATATGTATTTTGAAAGGGCGCCACCCGTTTTTGCGCTGGGACTGCCCTGTCCGCGAACCCTGAAACGGGAATAGGGTCCGCGACGACCCGAAACCACCAACAAGGATAACCTGAAACCAAACGGAACACTAACGCCGGAAACGCGATTCCGCGTCGCCACTTCACACTATACCACAATTTCAAATAATTCACCGCGGTTATTCCTTTTCCACCAAAAGCTATCTAAACCCTAACTTCTAACTATATACACTTAAATCTACTTACAATTCGATTCTTATCCTATTTCCTCCGATCGCTGTCCGCCGTCCTTTTAAAATTTGCTCAACTCATGCCGTAAAACCGAAACCACAGCTTCCACCACACACCGGCGTCCAAGGAACAAACCAATCGTACAAGCGCTCGTCGTCCAGCCAACACCCAGCTTCCACCAGCGATCGACGTTAAAAAGCCCCGTCAGCGGCTCCCGCAATGCTATTTATTCAAAAGCCCAGTCCCGTTTTCCCGTGTCGTCGGTCGATGACCACTCAGCTGGGCAGTTGACCCCATCGCAGCTTTGAAAAGCTTGGGGAACTGGTTTGGTCAGAGGTTGTGTCTCGACGCGGGGGAAAAGCTGTGAAAGCTGTGGGATGCGATTGGAGTGCGGTGAAATATTCGTGGCGGTCGTTAACCATGGTGAATTGCCAGTACCAATGGTTGTGGGTATCACTGGCACATAGGGGACTCCATTGGGGTGCATCGTGCCTGGACTTGGATCCACTGCGCGATTGGGTGATCGTGTTTGTTGCCGTCATTGCTGGCAACTTATCTGCAGGGTCTGTGACGTTGTCCGGAGCACTCTCCATAACAAACTTACTACCTACTTAGTTATCTAATCTAATATCTTTACATCCTACATCTCCTCTACATTTATATAATTCAAATCTCTACTTCCTACAATATAATTCATTACTAACACTATAATCCATTAATAACAAAATATTTCATTAATTGGCTGGCTTGGGTGAAGTGGCGAACGTAACATTATTTATTTTCTTTAAAATGGCGTTTACCCGCACGGTGGTTTGGGGTCTTCAAGGACAGGGCAGACCCCCATTTTGCCCTTATGGGTTGTGGGTCGACCACGTTGCGTGGCGAACGTAACAAGTGCCATTGCAAGAAATTACTCGATTTCCAAGTGATTCACTGATTAGTTGAGGAAATTGTGGACAATTGCCTGCAGATATATAGACAATTCGCTGCTGTAATCCAGGCTGCAACTATTTGCTGCAAAGCAGATCTCCGTGCGTTACATTTTTTCAGTGAGAAGTTTAAGACTTACTCTGTAGAAAAAACTTAAACCAGATAGCCGTAAGCACTGTTTTCTGCTAAGAATTCAAGCGCATTGTCAAGTATGTGCACTTTAAGTTCAGGTCAAACTGTTTGTCAAAACCGAATCATGTGTTCGTCAGCAGGCCAGGGTCCGTGCAGCACTAGAATGATAATAAACATACAAGGGATGAGGGAATTGCGAAGAGCGTTGGAAAAATTACGTATGGATATTTTAGATAGACAACAAATTAATTTGTAATTCAGTAATAAAAAATAGACGAAATGATTCAAGCCACTACCAGACGCAAGTAGTTTTTTTTTTTTCATGATACATATTGTGATACATATTGCATTTTTTTTTATTTCATCTTTATTTTTACAAAGTAAGGATTAGATCATTGGAGATCTCTAGCTTACTACATTGCAACTCTTAAGTATAGCTGGAAAAATACGACCTCCATTGACAATACTCTGGGGGTTTGTGGTGCCACTGTTTATAATAGTTTATAAGAGTTTACAATATTTTATAACATTTCATTCAATTAGTTTACATTATGTTGTCTTTGTTCAATAAAACTTATAAGAAAAAAAGAAAACTATAGTGTATCGCTGCTACTCTCCTTCTGCAGTAAGTCACTGGGTAGATTTCGGCAGTGTTATTTTTTGTGGCATGTATTATCTCTGCACTTTAGGGTCCCCTACCGTCGATTGGCTGTTAGTCGCAGTGGGTCAGTTCTTTTGAGCCGTACGTATGGTCTAGTCAGCAATATTTTTCTTGCTGTTTTGTTTGGGTGGTGTCGCAATCGCTTCTTGTAGTTCAAACTCAGCTTTTCTGCTTCTTCCATGACTGTGCTGACATTGGTGTCTCTTTGTATAATTATGTTATTGACGTATTTGGGGGCACCCAGAATCGCCCGCAAGATTTTTGTTTGCGTTCTTTGTATGATTTCCAAATTTGACTTTTTTGCTGAACCCCAGAGCTGGAAGGCATCCGTCCATATGGGTTTGAGAATTGTCTTGTATATCAAAATTTTTGTTTCTAAGCTTAGTCTGGATTTACTGTGCATTAACCAGTATAGTCTCCTGAACTGTAATTTCACTTGATCTCGTTTTTTGTTTATATGACTTTTCTAGGTGAGTCTTCTGTCTAAATGGACCCCTAGGTACTTTACAGAATTTGTTATTTGGGCATCCGTACCGTTAATTTTAATGGGGCAGCAGGATCGTTTTTTTAATGTGAACGTGATTTGCTGCGTTTTTGCTTCGTTAATTGAAATATGCCACTTTCTAGCCCAATTTAATATTATGTCTGTTTGTTGCTGTATTACTCTTTTTGCAGTTGATGGGTTTTTGTGTGCAAATAGTATCGCTGTGTCGTCAGCAAATGTAGTGGTAAGCACCTCTTTTGAAGTAAATTTAGGTATTAAATAACTTCAGAATGACACAAACAGGTAAGGCAACAATAAATAATCAATTTTACTGAAATATTATCAACGTTTTAATGTATTTTTACATCACCAAACAACTTTAACAAGCGACAGGTATCACGCTCAGAGCGACATGCACGCACTCTAATTAATATATCTCCCAAACTAATCTAGATCCCATTCTGAAATTTGTATGGTAAATTGTATACATGTTAAGCTTTATTTTACAGTAAAAAAAATAAAATCAAAATGGTCGAGGTTATTGAAAAAAATATTTTAAATATTCACTTCCGGTTTAAAACTAGAAAACAAATTCAAATTTGGAATCTCATTTGAAAATCAAAAAGAACAGTAAATTTTCTATACAAAACACTACATTTATTATTTAATTATAATTTACTTCAATATGAAAATAAAATTTTAAAAAACCCATGCTGTGAAAAATTGAATTCTTTAGAATCCCATATCTTAACAACTAAACATAAAATAACAAAAATATTATGTGTACACATTCATATACCCTAGAAGTACAAATGTGCCCAATATGAACGAATTTCAGAACCTCACTTTTTTTTCGTTGTCGGTTTCACGTGAAATGCCCCCTATACTATATTGAGCCTTTGCTTGTAAAAGTTATTCTTACTTAGTTGTTCTCCTTCAAGGTGAAAAACATCTCGATATTGTTTAATAATATTTAGCAAGCTCGTGTTTGCTTGTTCATCTAAGCTATTTGTGTTTATGACGTCCAGTAATAGGTTCAAACGTTTGTTGTCGAATGTTTGTTTAGTTTTCAAAATTTATAGTTTTTCAAAGGTTCTAGTTCTAATTCGAAGTTTTTGAGTGTTATATTGTGTTCACTAGTGTTTAACACTTTAACGTAACATACACCTCTTGCTGGGATAATGCAGTTCCCTAAGAATACTCCGTTTTGTATTTCTTTGTTAAAAATGACGCTGTCTTCGGATCTGTTAATCTCTATTGGAATCATGGCTTCAGTTCTTGCCGGTATGACAATTTGTGCCATGTTGATTTTTCTGGTGTACATAGGTATTGTAATATATCTGCCAAGGATGCAAAAGGTAATACTATATGACTCGAAATCTATTTTGCACATATATTTACTGAGTATATCTCTTCCTAATATACCATCGGTTTCAATTGGAAAGTCCTCATCTATTACGTGGAAAATGTTAGTTATCATCTCGTTTTCGATGATAAATTGTTGTTTGGTAGTTCCTAGAGACATTGTTGTCTCATCTGTTATGCCCGTAAGTTTGCATTTATTTTCGGGTTTTAGTTCTTTATTTTTGCGAAATAATATATTATTTTTGAGTATCGAGATATCTGCACCTGTGTCTACTAGTAATTTCATGTATCTTTTTCATTATTGTTATATAGTTTTACATAATTAGTGCTGATACCCGTTATTTTATATATTCGGTTAGTATCATTACGTCTATTTATATGGATATTGGCTTTATTTACTATTGCTCTACCGGAAGGTTGCCTAGTTCCTCTCGGGAGGTTGTCAAGTTTCCCAGATCTGATATTATGCTATTATTATCTCTATTATTGTAGGAATTTCTACTATTGTTGTTTATACTGTTTCCATTTCTGTTATTGTTGAAATTTCTATCTGTGTGCGAGTTTCTAGTACTGGTGAAATTTCTGCTGTTGAAATTACGGTTATTAGGTCGTCTACCATTATTGAAATTCCGAATGAAAAAATTGTTATTATTCTGAATACTATCGCGTGGTCTTCGTTGGAAGTTTTGAGTAGCATATTTAGTTCTATTATTAATATTATTTGGGTATTTGTTGTTGAAATTTCTGTTATTTCTGTTAATGTAGAGTATGTTATTTTGTTGGGTTTCCGTGCTTTCTACTTCTATGGCTAGAGAGATTGCTTCACTAAGGTTTTTAGGTCTTGCTGCAAATATCGTTTCCCTTAGCTGGTCGTTCAGACCGTTTTTGAACACTGTTAAAGCGTATGTATCATTTACGCTGTGTATTGCTGGTTTTGCAGCCTGTATTCGGTTTTGACCTAGTCCATTTATTTGTAGTTGGTTTAGCTCATTAACTCAATTTAGTATTTTGCCTTTTTATGTGTGTGGACTTGAGGGACTGTTTTTGGGTTTTTATATTTAAGTCTTAGTTCGTTTTCGAAATTTTCGAAATCTGTTACATTTGATGTGTTTAATGATGTTCTTACATTAGGGCTAAGTTTCGCATGTAAGATGAAATCTAGCAATTCGGTTTTTCTCTCTTACGTTAGTTTTTTGCCAATGAGTTTTACTACTATTTAAAATGTCTCGAGCTCAGAGACTTTACCGCCAAAACTTGGTATGGTTTTAATAGCTGTTTTAATGTTAAATTCCGCCATTGTAGTGTAGGTAATATCCTCATCTATTTTTACAAAAATATTTTCGGCGTCCAATCATTGGATTAAACCTGTTATCAGTGCCTTACTAATGTTTGAAATTAATGATTTGAGTTCTATATTTGTGCCTTCTTTGAGTTTTTCTAAAAAGATCTAGAAATTCATTTTCAATTTCTATTGCGGATTCTAATTTATCTTTGAGTGTTCTTACCGTGTAGGTCTTTGTTTTCTTTAGGTTCGATAAGGTCGTTTGTAGTTCGACTAATAACTCTTTCAATCTGTTTGAAGGCATCTGAGGAGATTTTTGTGTTTAATTTTCTAAACATTATTCCTGCCTAAGACAATATTCCTATCTACTATTTTTCTAGCATACTATTTTTGTCTGTTGTTATATATGTATAGAAATTTTAAGATGATTAAAAATTTGACCGTAATATTTATTGTTTGTTTATATTCTATGAATATATTTGAATTTGTGCTACAATTATTGCCCATTTTATTAATGATTTACTTCTATTACTTCTATATTATTTTTACCTCTTATTTTTTTTATATTGAATTTTATTTTATACTATTTGCGTTTATAACTATCTAACCTATCGGTGAAATTAATTTTACATTCTCCTGTCGAAATATGGATTAATCGATGCAAAATTGCCTTTTCGCGCCTTTGATTGTAAGCTTTGCCTCCTCGTCGTCGTCGCTTCAGCTTGGTTACCTTTGGTGGTTCTGCTCTCGGCTTCCTTACAAATTCCTCAATATTCCTAGGTCGTGGTCCGCAAAGCGGTGTTGGCTCATATTAAGGTGCCTGGGATATTGGCATAGGCATGTACTCCTCGTGTTTATGCTGCTTTGATTCGCAGTATTTCGCTCCTTGTATCGAGCATCTTTCGAATGCTCGATTGAACTCCTCTTCTGTACCAATTTCATGTATCTCGCCTTCTTCTATGCCATCTAGTGGGCCGGAATGTGCAGAATCGTGGGTCACAGGATCGTGGGTCGCAGGACCACCATGTAACGAGATTATCGTTGTGTCGTCGTGTTATATGTATATTGCGCGTGGAGCGCGTGGTAGGCCAAGTGATGGGCGTCTTCTCCAATAATATCTTAAAGATATAATCTTCTTCTCACTGGGAAGAAGTTATACTCAGAAAAGATAACAATATAGATGAGGGGGACCTACCGACATTCCGAAGATTGCCACATGTTTGGCGCAGTCCAAAAGAACAGGCAGCCGATATTTCTAAATATTGTAGTTGCCGAATAAAAAGGCAACTTGTAGTCTGCCAAACTTCCTAAGGCCAGACTTTGCTCCAATGTTCCTATCAACGTTTTGTCGATATGAAGGCAAAGGTTGCCGATTAAAACTAGCAACTTTGTTTAACTATGGAACAGTTCTGATCGAATGCCAGCCTCGTTCCTTCCTTTTATTCACAAATTTCTTTGTACACTAAATTTGCTTATTCTATAAAAATTCCTACTCTAGTTTTAAATCTACTTACCATAACCAATCTAACGCAATTCCAATTAGTTTCCCACAGAGTTCGTCGCATTCAATTAAGCTTACTTTGCATTGACCCAATTAACGTCGCATAAGTTGTAGTTTTGCTTACTCTGGGTTCAATGCTTCACTAAGAGTTTCTCACAGTAAATTTAGATTAACAAGTCAATGTAGTTTGAGGATGTGCTTGATAGAGAGCTTACTGAAATTTATGTGCGATATCACAAAAGCTTGTGTGGGAGATTAGTTGTGTATTGGCTAGTTCCAGGTTTGGAACTAGGCATACACTACACATTGACTCTCTAATATTTTGGTGTCAACTTAATGGTTTGGAGTGCAACCCTAAAAAGTGTCACTCATTGAGCTTTAGTAAATTTCCCATGTCTGCAAATTATTATTTTATTATTTGAAAAGGGTTCCGTTAAAATCTGTAGATTATTTTAAAGATTTGGGTATAGTTTTTGACTCAAAAATGACATTTAAAAATCACATTGAATATCCTGACATCAAAGTAAGGAAAAAAATTTATTTTATCAAGAGATTTTCAGGAAAGTTTAGTTCTTTCTTTCTTTCTTTAAAACATTTAGATCACTGTATTTTTCGTTCATATACCCTAGATTGCTGTATGCGTCTACTATTTGGAGACCCACGACAATGAACAGATAAAAAAACTTGAAGCAGTTGCTGAAGCAACAAATTATATTTAAGATATGCTGCTTTTAAAACTGGGAACCCATAGAGTTTTGATGATTATAATTTTTCCAGAACTTATTTAAGATTCTCGATTTCAATTTTGGATTCAGCTATAAATAAAGTAGATTTGATCTTTGCGTTTAAGATCCTTACTAATCGTATAGACTGCATCGAGCTTCTAGATAAATTCGAATTTTATGTTCCACCTAGAGTATCAAGAACTAACGGCTTTCTCTTTGATTATCCAACTTTACTAATTGGACAAAAACAAACTATCATTATGAGATTGTCTGAAATTTGTAATAGTAACTCTGAATGGTTTGATATTTATAATTGTACACTTGATAATATAAGAAATAATTCGCTTTCCTTATTAAAATATTCTTAGATATAAATAGAATTCAAGTTTAGTTAATAAATATTTTTTTTTATATTTATAATGAGCATTATATTACTGGGAGTTGAATGAACATTTATGCTAAATTTGTATGTTTTCATTGTATGGGGCTGCCCCGTTGAAATTAAACAATAAACAATAAACAATAAACTCTTAAACAATGCAGTTTATGGCAAAACCATGGAAAACGTTGATAAAAGAAAGGATGTGAAAATCGTAACGGATTGGGAAAGGCGAGGCAGGCATTCAGGCGCTCGAGTGCTTATATCTAAACCCAATTTTCACAGTGCGGCCGTATTCACACACAACATGGCAGCTTTCCAATTGGATAGAGTATTTATTTGCTACAATAAACCATTATATTTGGGATTCACTGTGCTTGATCTGTCAAAGCTCAAGATGTATGATTTTCATTATCGTTACATGAAGCCCAGGTATAATGATAAGATAATTCTGAATTATATGGATACGGACAGTTTCATTTACACCATTGAAACCCAAGATTTCTACAAAGATATTTTGCATGATATTGATTGTCAATTTGATACCTCAGAATATGCTAACGACAATGTATACAACATTCCACAAAAAATGCAAAAGTTTTGGGTTTGATGAAAGATGAGAATAATGGGAAAATTATGAGAGAATTTATAGTATTAAGGTTAAAAATGTACTCATTTAGCGTAGAAAATGATAATGATGTTAAAAAGGCGAAAGGCGTAAAGAAAATTATAATGGATGGTTTAAGTTTAGATGATTATCGTGATTGTTTGCTTACAAAACACATTTAAAGGTAATATGTTTCTATTTATATCTAAGTTACATAATTTATATACCAAATTCATTAATAAAATTAGTTTAAATCACCTAGATGATAAGCGGGTTCTTAGAGAGGACGGGGTTAGAACATATGCTTGGGGCCATATTAATATAACAATGAATGTATACTAGCGTAAAATTATAATAACAAATACCAATACATAGCCAAATAAAATAAATTAGAGTAAAATTATAATAATACCAAATACGAATACATAGGTAAATAAAATATATATGAAATAAAAAAAATTTTTACTTATTTTTGTACTAACAGAGCGTTAATTTTCAACGAACACTTCAACGAATTTATAAGCATCTATAGTTTTTTGAAGCCCTACACTGATATGCCGCAGAAAATTAGCAAATATGGAAAACATTGCGTGAGCTGTCCATGGGCATATGACGATGCAAAATACGGACTTGTGAATGTTATAGCGTTCATAGAAGATAAGTGAAATTAAAAAGCTTGTTAACTTTCACATGCGAATAACGAATAAATAAATTTATTTTTTCAATCAAACTACAATATTTCATTTTAATCTTAACATTAACAAATATTGAGTTTGTCATTATCATCGTCGATGTCATCATATCATATCCTTAGGTCGACAGAAGCAATGTTTCATTGGAACTATTTACACCAGACGGAGGCACTTTTTATTTTTCGCTGCTTTTTTATTATTGTACACATTAACTATATCATCAACTAGATTAATCCATTTATAATTTCCATTCATACTAAACTCTTTCCACATCATGTTCTTTAGTGTACAATTGAATCGCTCAACAATTGATGCCTTGAGAGGACTATATATGGAATAATATTGTATATTATAAGGTATCACTCTAAATGTTGGGTATTGGGTTGTTTTTATCGAGTTGATTTTGAATTTGTTTATCTACATATTTCTTCAGTTTCTCAATATAAGTGTCAACGTAATTTTTTGTTGCAGCATCGTCATCATCTATAGGCAATCCAAGGTTTTTTAATTGTTTCAAATGAAGGATATAGTCACTGCTTTCCGTTTTACTGGATCCTACACCAGACACACCTTGCGGACCTGGAGGACCCTCCTTACCAGATTTTCATTGTGGACCTTGATGAGCTGGAGGATATGAAGGTCCTTGCAAATATGGAGGTCCTCAAGGTCCTGAAGTCCTGAAGTCCTTGCAAACCCCGTTTTCCTCCACCTTCGTTTGAAAATCTGCCAAATTTATCACCGCCCATTTATGAATTATTTGTGTATGATGATTGCTACCGTGTTTATTCTATTATTTGTGATTCTTTCAATTCTTCAATGATTGATATAATTCCGTTGTTGTTGTGATCATTGTAACCCACTTGCTGTGACACAATGAGTAACCGCAATCGACTCACTAATTCATTCGGATCATCCCAATATATGTAGTCTTTCTGTTTGTTGGATTTTTGCATTAAACTATAGTTAGTGGTAGGTGTTTGTCTTAACCCGCTTCCACCTTTGTGATTTGAAAGCCTGGAAGTCTTCAAGTTTCAAAAGGTCTCTTAAATGTTTTGAAATATTCTTTCAATAGGTTCTAATTTGATTTTGAAATGATTTTTGCTGTACCTAAACCAATTTGTATCTTTTTCGAATTTTTTGGACCTATTTTCACTGTTGCTGCACTTAAACCGTATTGAACTGTTATCAAACTGTTTTGAACAGCTATCGAGCTGCATCAAACTAATCCTTTGAAGTGCACCTTAACTGATATGAACTGTTAATGTGGTCCTTTGAACTGCTATTGAACTGCTTTGAACTGTTAAACTGATCCTGTTAACTGCTATTGAACTGCTTTCAACTGTTAAGCTAGTCCTTTGATGTGTTTTAAATTCATTTCATCCTGTTTGAACATCAACTTGAAGGATTCTGGCTGGTCCGATCTAAAATTACTGAAGCAATATTATCCTGAGACGTCACGATTCCATAGTGAATGTTGCGTGCTGTAAAACGCATTCCTTTTGAAAAACTTTATCATACAAGAAAATGTTTACATGAACCTTTAAAATCCGGCCCAGTTGACATCAGGTTTTTGATATACCAACTTTAACATCAGCTTACTGCTTGTTCCTTCATGATAGTGTAGCAGAATACTTAACCTGAAAGCACCGAAAAAGAACTATCCTGGAATATCAATTTATGTGCGCAGCAGAATGTATAATTTTAAAGAAATTATATGATGCAAAGAAAAATAGTCCTCTAAATGAAAAGTTAAGAACAATAACCATTTTTTTAAGAATAACAAAATCTTTTGTTTATTAATTTTTTTTTGTAAATTCAATATTATAAGGCAAAAGCCGCATTTATGTTGACTTCGTGGAACTCTTATCCCTGGTTATCGCTGCTCCTCTTGCTCGACGTCAGCTTCCCCGCATTGAAGTCCTAAGCCGCATTTATGTCGACTTCGTGGATCTCTAATCCCTGGGTATCGTTGCTGATGTTGCTCAACGCCAGCTTCCCCGCATTAAAGTACTCCAGGACTTTATCACTACATTTGTTGTAGCAAGAGGGCAGAAACAGCCTAATGTAGTTCTCTCAAGTGACGACGATAGCGGTTCCATATCTGTAATTAAAACAAAAAAAAATGAAGTTGAAATCAAATTGCATTTTTTTGTATCCAAACAACAACTGACTTACCGCCTCTCCATCCGTTCTCCTGCTGTGATTGAATACTTTTTTCCGGGTTGCAAGTCTGTCATTTTTCCGAATATCAGAGGCTTACAGCTCAACAACTCGCTTAGGGAATCCATCTCGCACTTCAGTATACTTTTCACTTCTGGTATAATATTTCAAAGAACTTGGATATTTCTATGAACCCATTGTCACTTGCGGTTAAGTATTTGCGCTCTCAAGTGGTACGTAAATTAAATTTCTTTAAGGAAATAATTTTTGCTGTTAAGTTTCCTTAACAAGACAACAATTTTTATTTTATTATGTTGGACATATTCCTTATCTTCACATGCAAATAAGAATTAATTTAAATCCACCCGAATTTCGTAACTTAGGAAAATTTAATATACCGTGGATAAGACATTTACACTACAATACCCTGTTTTTAAATACTTCCGTTCTCACGACCTGCATATATTTTGAAATAAATAGTTTCTGATATAAATTTTAACTTCCGGTCTAAATTTATCATTGCCTATCTATCGTCTCTTTCAACTAAATAAATTTCAGAATTTCCCTCTGCCAAAGTCTCCAGATATCCATTCCTTATCCGAAAATTTTTCATGAATTTCACATTTTCCTGCTCTTTCACAATCATTTTACCCGATAAAGATTTTTCATTTTAGTTCCTTCGAACCAATCGATCGAACTCCCGTTGAACTCGTAACATATCGGCATCTTTTTGATAATAATCATGATGACTTCCATTTCTACCAAAAATCTCTTTCAATCCTTCCTCATGTTAAATTTAAAGACTCTATTCTCAGTTTTAATCCATTTTCAGGAATGGACTTTTGTCTACTCACCGTCTCGAGGTCTATTTATACACATTTTTATATTTTTATCATTATTATTATTTTTTCAATGTTTTTTTGCATTTTTTAATACAATTTTATGCAAATCTACTACAATCTAGATAATTTAAAAACATTTTTTTTATTTTTTTTATTTTGCTTATATATTTGATTCTCGTAATTTAGGCAAACTAACTTGAGTAGAAAAAGTTTTATTTATTTATTTATTTTACCAGAGTATAAATACATACATGAAAATTTACATCAAATTAAACAATAATTAAATCGATAAAACTAACATCCTATAGAGGTAAACTAAGTTACCTGTACATAGGTCCGGATATTCTTAAAAACTAAATTGCATGCAGTGCCTTATTAGCCATTTCACTTTCATAATCATCTGTACGTGAATTTTGACAAAAAGAACTTTTCTCACATATTCAACGGTTTCTGTACCAATGTACAAATTTCTTTTTACTCCTTATTTTCAAATTCAAGATTTTCAACTTGTTACTATACTTAAATATTACTATACTTAAATTAGACAACAAATCGCTTAGAATAGTTAAAATAAAATAAACCCGTTTTTTTGCTATGAGGCGTTTAGAAGCTCATAAATGACGTCTCATATTGGTCTTCATGGTAGAGATCTACATCGGAACAATCCAGAATTGTTTCGATTAAGTCTCCTACCGCCTCCTGCACCCCGATGTTAAAAACACGTTTATGCGCGCCGGTGCCTGTAAATTAAAAATTAAAAAATAATTATATTAAAAGTTTCTAAAAAAATTACCTTTTAATTCTACAAAGTATTCAATTGCTGTTGAGCACCTACAACAGTGATAATATCCATGGCTGAATCTTAACTCTGTTGCAAGTGTTTCCTCACAAAATAAAGAGTCTATTTAAAAATGAAGTTTTTTTCAAGAAAAAACCTAAAACGAAAACATTAATTGATAGAAACAAATTATGCCACTACCAAGGTACTCCCAAATTGCTATATTCCAATTGTAATTTGCCTTTTTTTTCGACTTGACTTGACTTTTTTTCTGTTCTTCTACGTACGAAAACACTCCACTTATAATTTGACTTCTATCGACTTGACTTGACTTTTTTCTTTTCTTCTATGTACGAAAACGTTTTCGCTTTTGACAAAATCCTTTCCATAAACTCAACTATTTATATTAATTTACTATCACTAGCAGATTAATATTTTCGTTCCCAGAATTATAAATAGGAAATAATTTCTGTGGTTTTATTGCCTTTGCAAAATAATAATTATATTTGGCTGTGCATATTTCTTATCGTCATCAGAATGATGAAAAATTCAAAGCCAAATCTTTTCGTAAATAAGAAAATTTAAAAACCACACCCGTGGTTCAAACTAACGAGTTCAATTCACATTATCAAAATAAATTTGCTTGCGGTGAGCACTTTTGCCTCCGGCACTACAAAACTATTTCGTCGTAGTTCTTATCTGAAATTCTTCAAATTTCAAAATAAATTAACTTCGTGTATGTAAACATGTTTGGAAGTGAAGCAACCACAGCAGTATTTATAATCGTAAATCCCTCAAAATAGTTTCAGTCGTATAAAGAAACATTGTCCACAAGGACAATGAACACATAAACGAATTCAATTCACATTATCAAAATAAATTTGCTTGCGTTGAGCACTCTTCTCTGGCACTACAAAACTAGTCAACTCACATGTTGATAAGAATTCCAAGCACTAAGTTGGCACGCAACTCCTTACCTCCCGCCGGCAAAACTTTATACTCTTGCGGACTGCAAAACGTTCTCATGCAATATGTATCACAATATGTATCATGAAAAAAAAATAAACTACTTGCGTCTGGTAGTGGCTTGAATCATTCCGACTATTTTTTTACTGAATTAGAAATTAATTTGTTGTCTATCTAAAACTCATTCAGTCATTTTTCCAACGCTCTTCGCAATTCCCTTATTACATATGAGTCACATAATGGGAAATCCCCAATAACACAATACCGGAAGCCAGCCAGCACGCTCTTCGCAATTCCCTTATCATATATGAATCACATAATGGGAAATCCCCATTACCACAACAACGGAAGCCAGCCAGAAAGTTTTTATCTCTTATCACTGAACTTGACCGCAAAGGATTTACACACAAACTGCTCTACAACACCCGCTTTTAAATTACTATAATGGCTGCAAAAAATTGAAGGAGACACGTTTCATTTGCAGAAAAAATTGTGTAAGCTTCATTTCGAGGAGGGACGCACAATGAGCCGTGGAGTGTGAAACTATTTGCAGTCATATGTTCCTCATAGGAACATCGCGCGGAAGTAATATTAGTAAGCAGCAGTGACAAGCCAGCTTACACATTGGAAGAATAAGGCAGTTTTATTTTCAGCGAATAAAGACAAAAAAAGATGATCCACTCAGCCCGGCAGGAAGTGGACGAAGGTGAGTCGTTCTTCTGGTGGGAAAAAGACTGCGATTTCAATTGGACAACAACCAGCCTACCTCCCACTTCTTCGAGGAGTGCCTGCACCAAGGCAGCTGTGACAGTGGCAAGCACCTCAAGTTTCACTTCGCCAATGAGAACTTCTGGTACGTCTTCTTCGAGTTCTGCTGGTGTAGTCATTGTAGATGTGTGACTTGTTTCGAGGGCTTGGTAGAAGTTGGTTATAATTTCCAATATTCTTTTTCTATCGGTTATTCATACGTTTTCGTGTTGCATAGCAACAAAGAACATACAACATAAAGAAGTCGAATGCTCGAATACTTTTTTACTCCATGAAATTTTATCAAAGCTGGACATGTTGGGGAAAACTAAGGGGTGTTGCACGAGCAAAGAGAAAAGGAGCTTTCAGCAGGCAGCTTTTCGACAACATGCAAGCGTATTTCGATGGTTTATTGCCCGATCCACACGCTTGGCGTTTGCCGCAAACTCCAAACCTCAAAAAACTTTGGGAAACCAAACAGCAACATCCATAAGCTTGCAAGCGCATTAGTATGTCACAGACAGGCAAGCATGATTCCTTTGATTTGCGCCGAAAACCCGACAACCGTCGGATCGGCCACAAACGCTTGCAAGCCTACACAAGCCAAGCCAAACGCATGATTCACACGTTTGAAATTGCGATGGCTTGTGGAGGTTTGGCAAGCGTGTGGCTCCGGCATTACATATCTTACTTTGCTCACGTAGATGTTGGCGGAAAGCTTTTCGAGAGACTCATTGCAGATTTGGCAAAGGGAAATGTTTTCTGAAACCACTCGGCCGGTTATGAAAATCAAACCATACTAAAAAAGCGAATATCATTCGATTGATGTGATTTACATACTTTGTGCTTCCAAATAATTTAATTTATTTTGATAAAATATCGTGAAATACATATACTGCTTTTCAAAAAAGTCTAGAAAAATACTTGCACGAGATTGAAACATAAATATGTGTTAAAACTTTTGGCTGCGATTTTGGGATGCTAGTACCTTAACTTAAATTTTAAATATAGGATTTCAAGAACATAAATTCTAGCAATTTAATAGTCTGTGAAAATAAATCCAGTACGACTTGTGAATTTCCACTTCACCCTAGAGGTATCACATACAGAGCATTAACTGATTTAGAGTGATCAGTTTCCCCAAGAACATATTTGCCTACAAGCAAAAAAAAATTTAGTTAGAAACTTAGTTGAATACTTTTAGAAAAACTTTGTGTATTCTGAATACTTAATTTAAATGTAGGTAACTTGTTCCAGCAAAACTGTTGTTGGGCCTATTTCACTTTAAAAAAAAAATTTCTAAAGAATTCACTTTTGGATGATTGGAATTTATTTTAGCAACGCGTTTTTCAAAGAATTATAAGGAAAATCTCGATTGATAAAAGCCTAAAAATAAAAGAAAAAAATCTGACTGACTGTTAGTCTGTAATTATTTGAAGTTTTTTGGTGGATCTTTTTTTCGTTTTTCATCACCGCCCAATTGCAATGCTTTCTCAACAAAACTAACATCATAAATTCCAAAAGTTTAATTTTGTGATCATAACAGCAGTTCATTTCATCGAACCGTGGTAAGCTTACATTTTCTAATAATGGTTTCTTTAATATTTCTTGTTTCTGGTCTGACTTTGAACACTTCTGCAAAACAGATGACGTGTTGCTTGCAAACACTAAAAAAACTCATCAGATGGATCATATAAATTCCCGGAATCCGACGAGGCCGTCCTGTAATTTTTCGCAAATATAAATAATTTCGAAGAACACGACAAAACTTCATCAGTTTTCATTGTGATGCGTTCACACGAATCGCATTTCAGTTTCGTCACAACTTTGAAGGCAACATAGCCGGTAAAATACCTCATTTATGGAAGCTGTATCTGGATTTCAGCATTTTCGAAAGTATCTTCAGTCATAAAATCGAAATATGTGGTCTTTAGTACTTCGTTATGTTCTATCAAGAATTGCTTCTCTTGGACTTCTGCGCAATCAACAATTTCACTTTCTTGATATCCATCTAAATCTTTTGTAAACATGATGTCGCTATCATCTGCACAATTGGTTCTATTGCTGAATTTAATTAAATTGTACGACATTATTTTAGAAAGTAGAATATTCAATTCGAAAACCGAAGGGTTTCTATTAATACCAACTTTTTGCCGTATTACTGCTAACAGATTCTCTAGAAGATCTTGAGATAACCGTTTTGTTAATATAAAAAAAATCTAGGAATTCTCATTTATAACGTTATCGGCTAACATCAAAACACCAGTTAATGTCTGCTTCGTTCCGTTGAGAAAATAAACAGCTTTTGACATATTTTTGCTATTTACATTTGAAATATACGTTATGAACTCGTTAATAAAAGTGTAGACTTCATTATCCAAGGTTAAACCGCGTTTAAAAATATTTCCATGTTTTAAAGACCCGCTATTTAAACAATCAAATATTTTATCATTTTTTTCCACAAATGAAGCAGTTGATAACGCTATTTCACTTGAATTTCCATTGAACTGTTTAGCTTCAACAGCGGTACGAATGGCAGCACCTACAGTTCTGCTAAATACCTGTGAAGCTAAATTTACGCGCATTTTTTCAAAAGAGTTTGAGTGGATATGTTGAAATGTTAATTTTGTACACATTTTAGTCATTTTCTTCTGCTCAAGCTTCCATTATACTTTTATTACGTTCCAGCTTACACGACCATCTGGTATACAAATGATAGTATTAAAAAGAAAATTTCTCAAAGATTTAATTAAATGGGGGAAATCACAAAGGCATATTCCTTTTTCCCCATCTACATGGAAAAATGGTTTTTCTGTGGAGATTCCTAAATCAGTAAAGCATTTCCTATTATTGGAACCCTGGTTACACGTTACGCATCTGATTTTAAGACTCCGACTTGAAAGATTTTTGATGTTTTTTTTCAGGATTTCTTGTAAGTTCTAACCTTTAATTCCATTTTGAGAAACAAAATAATTCAACACACATTTCCAGTTGCTGATAATAGTACAGTCAAAGCGTCCGAATTTTGCCCTAAACCGTGCATTTTGGGTAGGCAGAAGTTTTTTTAATCCAATGCGTGGGCAATGGTATAGATAGCTTAAGTTCAAGTTTCTGGGGTCACAGCTCCTGTCCTTTGGGCTCCATCTTCAAAACAAAAAAAGTTGGGGCACCCCCATATCTCCAAAACTATGGCTCCCACAAGAAAGTGG
This sequence comes from Oxycera nigricornis, assembly GCA_963942545.1. Lineage (NCBI taxonomy): Eukaryota > Metazoa > Arthropoda > Insecta > Diptera > Stratiomyidae > Oxycera > Oxycera nigricornis. Next base: position 55,684,210 of record OZ012662.1, read on the forward strand.
TGTATCGCAAACTTGCGTAGAATTAAATTTTTAGCAAGTCGTTCATACATCACTTTCACGTGACATCAATATTTAAAAAGTTATAGACCTAAAACGGCATCCAAAAAGGGGGGACATCTCTCGAGCGCCACAAATCCATTGTTTTCACTTTAACCCCAAAACGCATGGAGAATAACTTTAAGGCAATTTTGTTGCAAGTCGTTTTCGGTATTGATCGTTTTGATTGCTGTACACTGGCGGGAGCTATTGCATCCCAAAGAGGGAAAACTCACGTGAAAAAAGAATTTTAGGCCAAATAATCGGCCTTCGATGGTAAACCCCCCATTGCAAAACTCAAGGAGCATTTTAATGGGTAGAAATTTATTAATTGCGATGATTAGTATGTCTTTATGTGAGGTTAAATTTAAGTTTCTGGGGTCACAGCTCCAATCCCCTTGGCGCCATCTTGAAAACAAAAAAAAAGGGACGGCCCCATATCTTGGAAAGCACCGCTCCCACAAAAAAGTTTAATATGTCAAACTTGTGTGAAATTCAATTTGCAGTAAGTTGTGGATACATCATAACTTTTAGGCAGTTTTATCCCCAAACGTTTGCGGTATTGCTTGTTTCGATCACTGTACCATGTCGAGTGTTATTGTGTCCCAAAGGGGGACAAGTCTTAGGAAAAAAGCATTTTAGGACCAGATAAACAGGTGTTAAAATGCTTTTTTCATGTGACTTGACCCTCTTCAAGACGCAATAACTCCCGACATGGTACAGTAATCGAAACAAGCAATACCGGGGAAACCAAAAAGTTGTGGCGCGCGAAAAATGATCCCCCTTTTCAGCGTCGTTTTCGGCGTGTAACTCTTTTAATATTGACAGCACGTGAAAATGATGTATCCACAACTTCCTGCAAATTAAATTTTACACAAGTTTGACATATTAAACTTTTTTGTGGGAGCGAGGCTTTCCAAGATATGGGGCCGTCCCACTTTTTTTTGTTCTCAAGATGGCGCCAAGGGGATTGGCGCTGTGACCCCAGAAACTTAAATTTAAGCTCACATAAAGATATACTAATCATCGCAATAAAAAAAATTCTACCCATTGAAATGCTCCTTGAGTTTTGCAATGGGGGGTTTGGCATCGGAAGCCGATTATTTGGCCTAAAAATCCTTTTTCACCTGAGTTTTCCCTCTTTGGGATGCAATAGCTCCCGCCAGTGTATAGCAATCAAAACGATCAATACCGCAAACGACTGGCAACAAAATTGCCTTTAAGTTATTCTCCATGCGTTTTGGGGTTAAAGTGAAAAAAATGGATTTGTGGCGCTCGAGAGATGTCTCCCTTTTTGGATGTTGTTTTAGGCCTATAACTTTTTAAATATTGATTCCACGTGAAAGTGATGTATGGACGACTTGCTAAAAATTAAGTTCTACGCAAATTTGTCATACACATTTTTCTTGTGAGGTCATGGTTCCGGAGATATACGGGTGCCCCACTTTTTGTTCGCTTTCAAGATGGAGCTCAGCGGATTGGGGCTGCGACCCCAGAAACTTGAATTTAAGCTGCCAGTAAGGCATAACACACATTTCACTAAAAATCTGTTCGCCTACCAAAATGCTCCGCGAGTTTCGCAACGGGGGTTTGCCATCAAAAGCCGATTATTTGGCCTAAGAACGGAGTTTTCACACGACTTTCTCCCTTTTGGGATGGAATAACTCCCGTTAATGTGCAGTGATTGCAACAATCAATACCGCAAACGATTTTTGACAAAACTATCTTGAAACGTGAAATTAAAAAATTTGTGGCGCTCGACATATGTTCCCCCTTTTTGTGTGTGGTTTTAGCTTTTAACTTTTTTATTATTGACCCAACGTAAAAGTGATGTATGAACGACTTGCTAAACATTTTATTTTACGTAAGTTTGCAATACACAACTTTCTTGTGGGAGCCATGCTTTCGGAGATATGAGGGCACCCCAACTTCTTTTGTTTTGAAGATGGAGCCCGAAGGACAGGAGCTGCGACCCCGGAAACTTGAACTTAAGCTTTCTATACCATTACCCACGCATTGCATTAAAAAAAATTTGCCTACCCAAAATGCACGGTCAAACTATCATTTGACTGTACTATAAGCCCTGTTATCATAAAAACACACACTTGCTTTCCAATAGTGTTTTTTTTCTGTTGAAACCGATGTCTTCTAACGCATCTATTAAGTCATGTAGAACATTATACCTAAATTCCCTTCTTAAAGCTATTTCATCAAAAATTAAGACTACATATTTCTCCACTTCACTTAATAGTTCGCATTTTTTTATAAATGTAAATGCGTTATTAATTAAGCCTGGCTGTAATTGCTTTACAGGTGCCCAGTTGTACACTATGGATGGATGCGGTAAATTAACTTTTAAAATATTCTCAAAAATTTATATGTAGATTGAGATATGAAAAAAAATTTAGCCAAAAATTCTTTTCATCATTGTCATATTTTTTTTTATATTGACCATCATTTTGCACAAAATTTTGGGTTCACTACTAATATTTTGTGAATCAATTGTTTCTTCAAGCGGTGTTTTATCCTTGTTTTTCAAGACCTTTTTCTTATATTTATAACGGCACCGATCTTTTTTTGCTTTTTATATTTCAACAACTCTTTTTTCAATTTGACACACTGGGCCTGTAAGCTCTTACATTTTTTCATATAATAATGTCTATTTATTATATTTTTTGGCAAGATGCAAAAAAATTACCTGCTGAATCCGTTGACCATCTTCGTCTTTTCCGTGGTGGAGAAATTAACAGATTCAAGTCTATTTCATTGTCTGAATTTTCCGGAGACAAAAAAAAAGTTGGAGTCGCACCTACCTTTATTTCTGCGGACTCCAATAATTCACTTACAAAATAAGAATTGAATATGCGCAAATTCGTATCAACCGCCACAGACCCGAAATTGCAATTTTCCCGCCATACTATTCCCATTGGCGAATCATACGCCGGAAAATTAAATAACCTTACACTTGGTTCCCTTCTGGACTTCCTACAATGCTGCAGACTACACTTTATACCGGATTTCATTTTATTTTTATCCATTATGCACTTCGATACGATAACAATATGATAACGAATATGTACAATTGCTTCAGCACATCGCCAAATATATGTCATGAGCTTTTTAGCAAAAGCTCTAGCTCTCTCAAAATAATAACTCTTCGTTGCTCGGCGGGTTCTAGCGCCAGAAAAGCGCGGAAAATTTTGTTCGAGATACGACTTCTTTGTGTTTTATATTCTTCGATAGCAATCACTTGCCTTCTACCAATCATCAGTGTCCTTTCGCCTTCTTGAGGCTTCTATTACTCTCGATAGCGTTCTCTACCAGTTTTTCGTTGTATCTCATAATATCTTCTGATATTTTCTTTCTGATTGTTTTGCAGATTTCGGTGTATTCAATCCTTCCGATGTTCGAGGATACTTTCATTTCCCTGCGTTTTGTGAGTAGAGGTTTTGTTTCATTTGAGAGTTTGTGGTGTCTGGTGTCCACTCGTGGCCCGCTAACTTCTTCAGCACATTTCATGATAGCGTTTACGAGATATGATGCGTCCTTGTCCCGCATTTCAGTTTCCAACTTTTTTTGGTATAGGCTGGCGCTGTCTCTTATATAATCAGTATTAAAACCTGGTCTTGTTGTTGGAGAGTTTTGCTCTTTCCAAACGACGGTCGCTTCTGTTCTTCAAGTTTTTAATTATTGATACGTCCCTGGCAGTATTCATTCTGTTCGTTAGAACTAAATCAATTTCATTCTTGGTGGTTGAGTTTGGAGCTTGCCATGTCCATTTTCTGTTTATGTTTTTCTTGAAGAAGGAGTTCGTTATGTATATGTTGTGTTGATGTGCTATTTAGACCAGTCTTTCTTCTTTCCCATTTCTTGTATCTAATGCGAATTTACCTATCACTGCTTGGTGATCTTTTCTTCCTCCTACTATGACATTGTGGTCCACAATTGAATATTTGAAGTAGCTGATGTTGTTATCTCAGGCCTTATCTACTTCACGATAGAACTCTCCAATGTCATCGTCCGTGTGGCTAGTTGTTGGTGCATAGACCTAGATAGTTTGCATTGTGTATCTCTGAGAGAGCCTGAGAGTTAGGCTGGCCACTCGGTCTTCGACACCTGTGACGTTACCAATCTTGTTTGCCCAATTTTTATTAATTAGGAAACCCACTCCGATGGTTCTTCTTGATTGGTGATATAGAATGTTACCCAGTTCCAGTTTCAGCATGTTTATGTATGTATGTATGTATGTAAAGGGTTTTCCAATAGGGACTTGACAACTTTGAATTCAATTTGTGAACGCACCCTTTCACTAATCATCGAACCGTTACTGTCAATTTATTCAGTAAACTTGAAATTTTTATCATGGTAAAGTACACGAAGGAACAACGTCTGCAAATTATAAAAATTTACTACAGAAATTCGGAGTCGGTGACCGCTACTTTAAGAGCGTTAACTCCGATTTTCTGTCGTAATTCTCGCCCTAGTAGACAGGCAGTAACAAGTTTAGTGCAAAAATTTGAGTCTACATATTCGTTGTGTGATGTTGCCGTGCCAGTGAGACAACGGGTTGGTCGAAGTGTCGAAAATATCGCTGCCGTTGAAACGTCCGTAGCAAATGATCCAAATCAGTCAATTCCACGGCGTTCTCAAGAGTTGGGCATCGCCCAGACCACGTTATGGCAAATTTTGCGTAAGGATCTTGGTTTACACCCATACAAGATCAAGCTGACTCAAGAATTGAAGCCGACGGACCATTTGAAGCGACGTACGTTCTCCGATTGGGCTCTGGAAAAGATGCGCCAAGATGATCAATTTCATCGCAAAATAATCTTCCGTGACGAAGCTCATTTTTGGCTC
>OZ012662.1:55689302-55847543 GCA_963942545.1 Oxycera nigricornis
TAAACTGCAGTCCCGGTATTATATGAGCTTGTTATGCCCCTTGTTGTTAATAAAACAATCACTCGTATTATATCTATATTTTTAATAAGTAATTGAGTGCGAGCCGCACGGGACAAAACTTACGACTGAATATAATATTGCGTTGGCATCGGAAGGACACCTCGCTTAACAAACAATATATGTAATGTGTAATATGTATCTTAATGTTTAAGTGTCCAGAAAACCCTTACGTAGACTCGTGGATGCAAAAAGGTCTCAAATTACCAAAGTGAATGCAATTCAATCACATATGACCGAAACAAACGGTCTAAGACAAATCTCTTTGACAAAATTAACAATAAGTGTTTTGGGAAACACTTAAACGATATTTATGGGTATCGTCATGGGCGATATCGACTACGAGCGTTCGCTTATCACATGTGCCATGTGAGAAGACCACACACGCTCGGTTATCGCATAACACCTCCTTCCTTAAGAAATCTTTACGGAAATCTAGACCGTAAATTCCCATGTAAAGGCTGTAGTCCTAGCTTTTCTTGTAGATCGTTGGCTGAATGTCTGACTGGTCTTTCAAGAGGAATGTCTACTGGTTTTAGTTTGCAGAATTGGCAAAATAGTTTGCGGGATCGCCTAAAACAAGAATATTTCCAGCAAAAGAAAACAATTAATACAACTGTAATAGTCGTTAAAATTCCTCCAACCATTGTCCGAGATCTCTCTGGAATCGGCGTTAAGATCTTTTCCCAAAAATATTTAGAATTCTGAATTTCAGTGGCTAGATCTGTGAGTTCATTCAGATTAGTATTTTTAATTTCGTCAAAGATTTATCAGCAAAACTAAATTCGCCTAGTTTTATCTTTTCACAACAGTCATTGATAACCCTCATTTCATATTTCGTTGCCAGTGAGAGACTGTTTTCATTTCCAATACTGATGAAGAGTTGTATCATAAGTCTCTAATGAACAATTATTAGCAAGCGTTAAAATTCCAACTCCGTCTAATAAGATGTCTTCTGAACGATTACAACTAATTTTTCCAAAAACATGAGGATAAACAACATACAAATATTTTCCTACATCGATTCTATGATAAATTTCTACATTGATGTTTAATCCCCTAAGGTTACAATTTTTATGTGATTGCCTTAAGAAAACATTTATTTCACAATCAGCGTCTTTTATACTTTCTCTGAGTATAAAAGGTTTACATATATAAAAATCAAGTAATTTATTGCAATCTTGCAAATTAGGTGACAATACATAATTTTCCTTATCGTCTCTAATAATCAAATATTTTGTGTCAAGATTGATCAAAGTTAATCCATTAGTTACAATTTTAGGAATAGAAATCATTTCATATATATCGTAATTTTCTGTCCTAGTTAAGTTTATAGATAAAAGTATAACCATTTTTTGGTCTTTTACAAAAGCTTTCATGTCTAATGCTTTTATAATTATCGCATAGTTTTCAATGCATGGCTCTATCAAAAATTTATCCGCGTCATGAAATCGTTTTAGCTCTTGTAGCAATTCCATTGGTTCGATGAGAGAAGGATGAATCTGACCTAGCTACAGAAACAATAAGCTGTTCCAAAATTCGTCAATCTCTAAGTGAATTACTTCAAGTCGGTGGTTTATTTTGATCATAGATTCTTCAAAATAAATTTCAACATAAGTCAATTTACTGAACTGGTTAGAATTTAATTTTAATTTATTTAATTCATCGATTACAAGATTAATTTTTTCGCGAGTTGAATTTGCGTCTTTAGCAACTGTTAAGACTTGCTTATCAAGTGTGTTCATGAGACGTAAATTTTCGGTAATTCCTTCTTTGATTCTTATTTCGTAACCCTCAACAGTATGGATTACTTTGTTATAATAATCCGCATCTTCCTGATCCATAGACCCAAACAAAAGCTTAAGACCAGTTCCAACAAAGTTAATTAGGCCTTTACGAATGCGGTTGGACTTTTTTCGGCCCAATAACTGATATACAAGATCCACTTTGTGATTTAAACCTGAGATTTCTAATTTCGCTTTATGCTGGTAAACTGAGCATTTAGGAAGAGTGGATGAACATAGTTCATTTATTCTTAATATTAAATTATTAACCTGATCGATTATTACTTCTAGATCCTCCAAATTTACAACATTAACCAAGGTCAATTTATTACTAATTTCTCTAGCTTTACCATAGTGTTTAAAATAGATTCCCACGTTCTCTGATAATTTCTCCAGTTGAAAATTACCGGCCATGGCGATGGAAAGTACCGCCCTGTAAGGTAAAGTTTTCTATTAGCCTTATTTATCAAGACTTCGACTTTTTATTCACGTTTCTAAACATTCTAAGCAAAGATTTTACATGTAGTTTTCAATGTCTCGTATATGAAGTACCTGGCTCAGGTGACTTAGAACGTTGCTCTGCAAGGCAAAGCTTTACATTAGCCTTATTATATTTCTTTCTCTGGTTTTTTATTTGTACAATTACGTGATCAGAGGTAACCTCCATGATTTTGTAAGGTCCTTTATAAAGAGGTGCTTCCTTGTCAAGTCTTAGTGAGTTTTTTATTAAAACATGATCACCCTTTTTAAAATTTGGAGTTTTGTCAATGTTTTTATCGTATCTTTTTTTCGAAATTTCTTTACTTCTTAACTCTTTTTCACGAGCTACTGCATGGATTTCAATCAATCGAGCTTTGAGATCGTCCAAATATTCGAAGAATGTTATACCTTTGAATTTATCGACGCCGTTAAGGCTTCTTGGTAATGTACCGAATAGCATTTCATGTGGACTATAACCTGTGGTATTATGACGAGAATGATTATAGCTCATGGCAGCAAATGCCATCCGTTTATCCCAGCTTTTCATTTGGGATATACAATCATTTTTTGTAGTCCTCAAAAATTCCCACAATTTTCAATGTGCTCGTTCTACTCTACCATTTGACTGTGGATGAGCGACCGTAGTTGTGATGAGTTTGATCTTGAGCATTTTGCAAAAAGCATCCATGAGCTTGTTGCAAAACTCGGTACCATTGTCAGATAAAATAATCTTAGGTGCGCCAAAATAAGTTATCCAATCATTAGTGTTTTCGCTGTAGTCTCAGCAGTTTTGTCTGGAATAGGTATGAAGCGAATATATCTAGTTACTTCATCTTGTATTGATAATCCAAATTTGTTTCCATCTATTGTGCTGTCAAATGGACCTACTAAGTCCACTGAAATTTTTTCCATTGATTCATTGCATGAAGTAGTTATTGTCATAGGATTTTTATGAGGTTTCCTATTAACCTTTCCCATCTGACAGTTTAAGCATTCTGTAACGTATTTCTCTACGTCCTTCTTCATGTTCTGCCACGTGTAACGTCGTTTTAGTTTGGCGTACATCGCTTTTTGTCCAAGATGACCTCCCATTAAACCATTATGATACTCGGTCAATATCTTTTTCTGCCTTTCCCTATCTTCAACGTTTTCAATTGCTGGGCCAACCATTCTGATGTCGTGGCTTTCTTCCGGAGACTGTTCAACTTCCCATTGGTTTGGTCGAACTAATCTCTCATCACCTCGTTCCTTAGGAGTTTCATCAACGGTATTACTTTTGATTAAACCCTGAGCTTCCCATTCTTGGACTCTTTGTTCATATTCGTTAAGAATATCTTCCGTAACAATACCGGTTTGTTGCTTTTCTACTACTCTCACATTTCGGGATAATTCGTCAGCGACGGCATTTTGTTTTCCTTTTACGTATTCTGTATCGTATTCGTATTCTTTCATTTTTAGTTTCCACCTTATTAACCTACTTCCGGGATCCTTCACTTTAAACAGCCACAGTAAAGGTTTGTGATCTGTTCTAATCAAAAATCGAGTTCCATAGACATATGGGCGAAATTGTTTGACTGCCCACACTATAGCCAAACATTCTTTTTCGGTTGTACTATAATTCCGCTCAGCTTTATTTAAAGTTCGACTAGCGTATTGAATGGGTAAATCTGTCCCATGGGCGTCACTTTCTTGGCTGAGAACTGCTCCGATCCCATGATTAGAAGCATCGGTTGTGATAATAAACTTTCTTGTAAAGTCCGGATACTGCAATATTGGTTTTTCGACCAATTTCTGTTTTAGCTTGAAGAAACTGCTTTCATGCTCTCTTTCCCAAATGAAAAGAGTATCTTTCCTCAAAAGCTTATTCAGAGGCTCGGCAATCATACGATAATTTTTTATAAACTTCCGGTAATAGCCGGTCATTCCCAGGAACGATTTCACTCCCTTTTTATCGACAGGTGGTGTCATATTTTCGATACTTTCCACCTTTTTAGGATCAGGGCGGACACCTTCACTAGTTATTATATGACCCAAGTAACAGACTTCTTTTCGAAGAAATTCGCATTTGTCTGGTTGGAGTTTGAGATTAGCCTTTTTCAATTGTTCGAAAACTTCGCACAATTTACTATTATGTTCTTCTAATGTAGAACCATATACAACGATGTCGTCAAGGTATACAAAGCATTTAATACCTTGTAATCCAGAAAGAATAGTGTTCATTAATCTCTGGAAGCACGCTGGTGCATTTTTTAGTCCGAATGGCATTATGGTAAATTCAAAATGACCACAAGGTGTGCTAAATGCAGTTTTGACAATATCTTCTTCATCAAGAGGAAGTTGATGAAAACCGGAGGTTAGATCCAATGTGGAAAAGTATTTTGCTTTTCCTAACTGATCCAAAATATCCGTGATGTTTGGTAAAGGATAGTTATCCGAAATTGTTACCTCATTCAGTTTCCTGAAATCGACGACCATCCGCCATTTCTTTTTACCACTTTGATCTACCTTTTTCGGCACAATCCACAATGGACTATTCCAAGGAGAATCGCTGTCTCTAAGTATTTCGTCCTTTTTCAATTTTTCAATCTGATTTTTGATTTCTTCTTCATGGACTTTAGGATATCTATAAGCTTTAGACATTATGGGTGTAATACCAGGCAATAAGTTTATTTTATGCTTGATAGCATTTGTTGCTGTTAACTTTTCGTCTTCGATACTAAACAGATCACTGTAATTGTCTATTATTTTATTTAATTCTGATTTTTCGACTTTACTCATGTGAGAAACTCTAATGTTACGTGTTACTTGTTTTTCCCTACAAATCCTAACTTTCACAAAGTCAAAATTCGCCATACATTCCGCTTTAATTTTCATTTCAGTAATCGACTTGTGTTCAGAGCTAGAATTAACTATAGGCACCAATACCTTTCCATTTTTAATTGTCGTAACACAATTTGGCACGTGTAAACCACCCATTTCTTGAGATGGAACAACCACATCCTCGTCATTGACCTTATTTTCGACAGCAATAATTCGAAAAGCTTCTGAGCGCCCTTTGATGAATTTCTCGTCACTTTCGTATCTGAGGTTGATTTCCTCACGATTGCCTTTCAAAACCCCTTCCGAATAGATAACATCGTATTTATGTTCCCTTAGGAATTGACTACCAAGGAGTGCGTCAAAGCTACCCAGCAACTTATCGTGAACAACAGCAAATTTTACAAGCAACATGTTGTCCTTGCCAATTCGATTGGGAGTCATGGCGAAGTTCACAAGAGTCTCATCAATCGATTCTTCCAAGTGACCCGAGATTCCTTGAAATTTTAGTCGCTTACATTGATTTACCCCTTTTTCGTAGACACAAGAAGCCTTTATCGTACTACCTTCCGCGCCGGTGTCAATTAAAACTATACTCAAATCCCCATTAAGTTTCACCGTCACGTATGGACTATCAGAAACTTTGACCATACGCTGCTCAGCGGGTTTTTTGAATACATTCGTTTCGGTAGGTTTTTTATTCCAGGGCAATCGGCAATATTTTCTAATATGTCCCATTTTCCCACAATTAAAGCACTTAACTTGAATCTTATTAATCTTAACAAGATTCCTATTGCTATAATCTCTCTCGATTCTTGTATCAAATAAATTTAAACGTTGTTCTTCTTCGCAAGCAAACTTACTAGCCTCGGCTTAATTAGTTGGCCTTTGCGTAACAACGTATTGCGAGAACTTTTCCAATAATCCATTAATGAAGATAGTCATGGACTCTTCTTCCAAGTAGGCTTTTTGGCCAGCTTCAAACTCCTTTTTTACAGACCCAATTTTGCTCTGAAGCAACCTTCTGTATAAAGTTTCCACCCATTGTGTGTATTGTATCACAGATTCGGTTTTCGTGGTGTCATTTTATGCCACCGAATACAAAACACCCTATATATATATATATATATATATATATATATATATGCATACATACATATATATATGTGTATATATATATATATATATATATATATATTTATATATATATATATATATAAATATATTTATATATATATATATATATATATGTGTGTGTGTGTGTGTGTGTGTGTGTGTGTGTGTGTGTATAGGATCAAAATCACCGGGCACAGGATATTTATTTTTATTACAGAAAAAGAGTCTTCAGAATTCTACGAGAAATTATTGATTCGTCTCCAAAGCCGCTTGACATCCTCTTCCTTTATTTTTTCGGCGTGAACTGTCTGACTCCTCGCCTACTTATTAATTCACTGATTCCACAACTAATGTCCGCCTACTCATTAATTCACTGATTCCACAACCATATACAGGGTGTTTTGTATTCGGTGGCATAAAATGACACCACGTATTCTTTGAAGTGTCCCGAGAAAAAAAACGTATTGGAGGGAGTGGTAAATCCGAAGGGGTTTCGAGATATAGGAGGGGGAAGTACCCCGCTCCAGAACCACGACCTGGCACGTATAAATCGTCATAACTACTTCATTTTTATGTGTAGACTTTTGCAAAAGAATGCGTTCGATTGCCTGTCAATGTATCTTTTCAGAAATGTATTAACAAGTGCCCCCAATGCTGCCAGTTTTACACGAAAAAATGAGAAACTCAAAACAACCGGAAAAAAATGCTAATTTTGACTTTCGCGACCGTGTTAAACGCTAAAGTGATGTCCTAACCTATAAAAATTATTATCTTGACAGAAAGCCTTACTTTCTGCTTGAATACTTCCGAAGAAAAAGGTTGCCGATTTTCCTTTGTTTCCTTCCAAAAATAGAAAACTAAAGCTCCTCACCACGTGATTTTTTGGACAGTTTTAAGCAGAAAATGTCATGAATTTTTTTTTCGATTCCTAACCCTTTAGCTGCCACAGGCGTTTTAAAATTTTGAAAAAAATGCCGTTCTTTAATTAGTAAAAACACAATATATTCACAGTTAAGAAAGATACAACACTCAAACAAACAATAAAACGCAGAAAATAGTTTTTTGCAACTATTCAAAGCTATTTTGTGAATATGAAGTGAGCATATTGGGAGCGACAGGTCTCGAAAGTCGAAGAAATGTTGTTTTCTATACGAATTTTTTGCATTTTTCCTTATTTTCCTTTAATTTACACGTCCATAATGCAAAATCTTTTTTCAAAAATTAAATCTCTGTTGTGTTATTGTTAAAAAGTTAGAATATCATTTTATTCTAATTTGCCATTTTCTAATAGTAACACGCCTGCAAATTCTAAAACAAAAATTCAAAAAGGTGCCTAATATGCCTACTAACAAAAACCGAGCAGGTAGAACCTTCACAGACAACTCTGGTAAACGGTGTTTGGGATTAATTAGTGCTTGAGCTGAGTATAAGCAGTCATAAAACATTTGAAAATTAGTTTTTAATTGATTTGAAAGCATTTACATTCGAATATAATCAGTCAACACTTATGGGCTAGAAAATTCACATCCATAAATTAGGATGGGGCAACGCTTGGTCGTCATACGATGATAACAAGTAGAAAGCAGTATTTTACGAGACAAATACCTTTTTGTAGAGTTATTTAACAGTTTTTATTGATTGGATACTAAAGATCAGAAATGGAGTACTCAGCCAATGAATACTCCGACATGATTCTTGTGCTTGGTGCATGTGAAACAAATAGTCAGCGTGCATCCTTCGAGTATAGAAGACGATTCCCTAACAGACGACATCCAGATGCCAACGTCTTCAGGAGGCTTGAAATTCGGGGACGAGAAACAGGGAGACTTGCTCAAGGTGCGCGATCGGACGTGGGCCGACCTAGGCCTTCAAGAACACCTGCCGTCGAAGAAGCCATATTCAATTTCGTTGGGCAAGACCCAACTTGCAGCACAAGGGGAATAGCAAGAGAATTGGGGCGTAGAAAGTCAACAGTGCAAATCATTTTGCGTAGTTTAAATTTGCACCCTTACCACTTTTCGAAGATGCAAAAATTACACACAGAGGATTACGCAAAGCGAGTGGATTTTTGTGAATGGCTACAGAGAAAAATTCTACGAAGCCCGAACTTTGAAAAAAAAATATTGTTTACGGACGAATGTCTCTTTACCCAGGAAGGAATATTCAACTGCCACAACTCCCATTGGTGAAGCGAAGCCAATCCGTATATGGTACGTGAAGGACATCACCAAGTTCGATGGAGACTTAACGTTTGGGCAGGTATTATTGGAGATCAGCTTATAGGGCCATATATTCTCCCGGACCGCTTAACTGGCCAAGGCTACAAACATTTTTTGAAGAATGTATTGCCAACATTATTGGACAGCCTACCACTTTCAAGGAGAAGGAGGATGTGGTTTCAACATGATGGAGCACCTCCACATAATTTCGGAGAGGTTACAACTTTGCTGCACCAAGAATTCCAGGATCGCTGGCTAGGGCGTTATGGTCCCGTGCGGTGGCCTGCAAGATCTCCGGATTTAAACCCGTTGGATTATTTTCTGTGGGGACATTTAAAAGAAATTGTTTTCAAGGAGGCTCCTGACACCTTGGAACAACTTTCTTCGAAAATTACCTATGCCAGCGCCCAAATAACAAGCGAGATGTTGTCACGTTCGATACGGAGCTTAAAAAAGAGAAGCAGGTCTTGTTTGACAATGGAAGGAAGCCTTTTTGAACATATGCTGTAAATAATTTTAATAAAAACATTTCAAATACATATTTGTTTTATTATTCATTCAAAAGATTGTGATTGAAAGCACTTTCGTGTGGGGACAGGCGAATACTTCAATTCAGAACGCAAATTTTATTTTAGACGCAAATTTTTGGTAAAAACTGTTTGCATTTATAGTCCTTTTGCAATGAAAGTTTGATGAATTAGAGTAAAATGATGTTCTAACTTTTTAACAATAACACAACAGAGATTTAATTTTTGAAAAAATATTTTGCATTATGGACGTGAAAATTAAAGGAAAATAAGGAAAAATGCAAAATTTTCGTATAGAAAACAACATTTCTTCGACCTTCGAGAACTGTCGCTCCCAATATGCTCACTTCATATTCACAAAATAGCTTTTAGTAGTTGCAAAAAACTATTTTCTGCGTTTTATTGTTTGTTTGAGTGTTGTATCTTTTTTAACTGTGAAGATATTGTGTTTTTACTAATTAAAGAACGGCATTTTTTTCAAAATTTTAAAACGCCTGTGGCAGCTAAAGGGTTAAGAAATCGAAAAAAAATTCATGATATTTTCTGCTTAAAATTGTCCAAAAAATCACGTGGTGAGGAGCCTGTGCGGCAATTTCCGGACACCCTATATATATATATATATATATATGTAGGATCAAAATCACCGGGCACAGGATATTTATTTTTATTACAGAAAAAGAGTCTTCAGAATTCTACGAAAAATTATTGATTCGTCTCCAAAGCCGCTTGACGTCCTCTTCCTTTATTTTTTCGGCGTGAACTGTCTGACTCCTTGCCTACTTATTAATTCACTGATTCCACAACTACTGTCCGCCTACTCATCAATTCACTGATTCCATATATATATATATATATATATATATATATATATATATATATATATATATATATATATATATATATATATACAGTGACGAGCGCATGTGGATACATGTTAACCAAATTCGACATTAGATACCTGTAAAATCCTTAAAAATACATTAATCGGTTTGAAATTTTTGCAGTTGAATTCTTTATTAATATTTGTATGAAACTAATAACAAACAAAATTATAATTTATAAGCTCAGTCTAGTGTTTAAAACAAATAATCGAAATGGGCAATGTATCCACTTTTGCACGTTCATGAAAAGGAAGAAGAAATTTTTTTTTTAATATTTAATCCGCAGACCTTTGGCTTTAATAATGGCGAGCATAGGCTTAGGCATGCTCTGCACTAATTTTTCAATTAGTTCATGTGAAATATTACTCCACTCCGTTTGAACTCGACACCAAAGCTTATCCAAACCCTTCGGTGCGGTGTCGTACGGAGTTAGTCGTTTTTTTCAGCAAATCCTGTATAGTTTCGATCGGGATAAGGTGTGGGTTTTGAGCAGGTCACTTCATTTTTTTAAAGCTTTGCCTGATGAGCCACTCCTTAACGGTTTTCGCCGTGTGCTTTGGGTCTCCATCCTGCTGAAAAATGACTTCATATTCTGGATAATCAGATTCGTCTACGAAGTCTGGTAGATTAGACTCCAAAATATGAAAATATTGTTCCTTTTTCATAATATCATCAATTTTAACCAATGGACCTACGTTCCACCAAGTGAAGCAGCCCCACACCATCAAACCGCCTCCTCCATTCATCGTAGTTTCTTTCACTTGATGCTTTTTCAACTTTTCGTTTAAGCGGTGCCATTAATACTCCCTACCATCGGACTGATATCGGTTTATTTTGGTATCGTCGGACCAAATTACCCTCTTCTAGTCATCTACGCTCGAATCTTTGTGCTCCTAGCAAAATTTGAGCCGTGCTGCAACATTTTTCTCCGATAGTGCTGGTTTTTTTTTGCTTAACTGCCGCTGTTAGTCAGATCCTGTGAAGCGCTCTGCGTGCTGTCCACTCACTTACGGGTTTATTAATGGCAACTGCAGCATCTTTTGGTATTGTTTTAGGTTTGGTGGTCATGAGGCACTCCATAGCTCAAGTATCTCTATTAGTTAGCAATCGTGGTCGCGATTTATTAATTTCAGGTGCACTAACATTGCGCCTCTTTCTTACTTGAAACACGGTTCGGTGGCAAATACCGAGCGATTTAGCTATTTTACGTGCTGGGTCATTGTTTTTCGTCATTTCCGCAATCTGATTTTCTAAGTATTCCGGTATTTTCTTCATTTTTGCTTCAAAATTGAAATACTCACGGAAAAAGTAAAAACGCGTGACTGATTAAATCGAACTTTTATGCTTTGCCGCGTAAAACACTTTCTCGCACAACGGTAACACGTCATCTGCTGTGAATCCCGTTATTACGTTTTGCCTCGATTCACAGATCAGTGTTGCAACATAGAAGAAATGAAACGTGCAAAAGTGGATACATTGCCCATTTCGATTATTTGTCTTAAAATCTAGACTGAGCTTATAAGTAATAATTTTGTTTTTTATTTGTTTCACATAAATATTATTAAATAATTCAACTGCAAAAATTTCCAATCGATTAATGTATTTTTAAGGATTTTACAAGTATTTTAAGTCAAATTTGATTAATATGTATCCACATGTGCTCGCCACTGTATATATATATATATATATCATCATTGTCAGCTTGTCAACCATGTACGTTTATGAATCATGGTGTAGCCTCTCCTTTGTATTGGCTTCTCATTGCCCTCCATATATATATATATATATATATATATATATATATATATATATATATATATATATATATATATATATACATATTTATATATATTTGAGTATATACCTTATCGGACACCTCTAATAAGCGGTCATTTTTCAGTCCCCGTGCACTAACTGTTAATTTTCTTACAAATTAGTCTCTATTATCCGGACACGGATAAACATTTTATCACTTTTTGTTGTGTTTCTCCTCTCTTAACCGGACACCAATAAAAAATATCTATTGAAAATATGTTTTCATCGCCAAAACAAAGCTAACCAACCATCAAACGTTTTATGAATTTCATGCAGCTGCGCATATTAGTTTAACAAATACCATAATGAAATCTTTGGCGCCAATCTCTCAAAACTTCAATTGGAGACCAGAAAAGTTGTTGGTCGGAGATTGGAACAATAAAATGCAATGAAAATAAAAAAATACGCAATATGTTTTCCCGGAATTTCGTTGGAATGTTATGACTTATCAGCTGGTGAGATTTTTTGACTGCTACAGATGCTGCCATGGCTCAGATGTGCGTTGTTCAATTTAGACTAGGAAAAATATGGATAAACTATAGTTTTAGGATTAGCTTAATGAAATTACTTATTTAACTTGACGTTTACTTAGCTTTGAAAAATTGAATTAATAACAGCCAAAAACGGCAATAGGGTGCGAAAATCTGCTGTTAATTTTGTAATTCGGGCTACAATTAGCTTCACTTATATAATTGAATTTTCTTTGAGATGCTTATCTCTGACTTTCTTCTTCGCTGGTGTTGAACTTTCTTTTATGCAATGTTGGTAAATTAAAAACATTTAGCAAATATTCTGAACTATAAACAGTAATTGTAAAATTTCAACAGGATAAATTCTTTTAATTTCCTCGTTAAGTTATTCATAGCAAATGAAGTTGGGAACGACGCCGAATTGAAAAGATTTGCATGTACCATCGGACTATTTTCTTATAAATACCAAAGAAACAAGATGCTTACTTATCAAAAAGCACGCCAACTATTTGTATCGTATGTGCGACTGGCAGTACTTAGATGACGTCATTCCTGCAAGCACATGGATCTCTATTCTTAGAACAGAAAAACGACTCTGAAGGAAGTAGTTTGTGCACAGCCTATTGTATACACTGTGGTGTTTCTCGTTTGATTAGAATTGTTCATTAGATATAGATATTGTTTATTTAGAGTTGTTCAAAGCCACGTAATACATACAGTATGCAGCATTCGTATTCATACACTGAGGTCAGTTTTTAAAAAAGCTTAATAAACAGATTATTTTACATATTTCAATTATTATTTAATTGTATTAATTTCTTTGAAGGATTCCAATTAAACTACAACATCAATATTTGATCATAATATGGTTAAATAATTAATAAATTCGAGCTAACAAATTTTGAACAAAACTTAAAACAGCATTCGTATTGATACAGTTAAATTTTTGATTAATATTTTGTTGGATATCCTTTATGTTTGATAACTTCTCGCAAACGATTTGGCATAGATTTGGCTAAAGTTTCTGTATAGGAAACTTGTATTTCGTTCCATTCCTTTTGAATCGTATATTTCAGATCTTGTATATTTTTAATTTCATAATATTTTAATCCCCTCTTAATTTTTGACCGTAACTTCTCAATAGGATTAATATCAGGCGATTGTGGTGGTGTCCTTAGAACTTTTGGACAATTGTACAACAGCCATAAGCGAGAATTCAGGGCTGTATGCTTGGGGTCGTTGTCCTGATAAAAAATAAAATCATTTCTTATGCCTAGTTTTACAGCGCTGACATGTTAATTCGCCTTCAATATTTCAAAATATTTTGCTGCATTCATTATTTCATCGATAAATGTCAATTGACCTGTTCCTGTCGCTAAGAAACACCCCCATAGCATCACCGAACCTCCACCATGCTTCACTGTTGGTATTAAGTTGTTTGGATGAAGGCTGGTATTCCTTTTTCGCCAAATTTTCGTCGCTCCATCCCACTAAACGATGTTGAATTTACTCTCATCCGTGAAAATAACTCGTTTCCAGAAGTGATAGTTCTTGCTAAGGTACTTTTTCGCGAAGTTGACACGCTTTAACCGATTCACTTTGTTGATGTATGGTTTTTTTTCTAGCGATGCAGCTACTATATTCATATTTTTTCAAGGTCCTGCGAACAGTATCGACAGAAACTTTTATGCCCAAATGTTGCTGTAACGCTTTCATAATGTGTGGGCCACCTAGTTTAGGATCATCTCGTATCAGATCTAATATAAACCTTTCATCTCTTGGTTTTAATTTATTACGGTTTAGATTGCGAGGCATATTTTCCACTCGATTTTCCTGTTTGTACCTCCTAATGATATGCTGAATAGTTGATTTTGGCCTGTTTATAAGTTGACTTATTTCACTGAACGATTTGCCATTGATACAGAGTGAAATTATTAAGTTTCGGAGTTCAATTGATGTTTCTTTACCTTTTCTACCCATTTTGGGAAAATTAAAACTAAACACAACTAAAATGATAAAGAAACAAACTTTAATCAACTGACGCTGCACTAGTTTGCAAAAGAACTGCGAAAGGGAATATCCATTGCGAACTAATTCTCGAAATTTAGACAAGTGTACGAATACGAGTACGTCTCGAAAATTCCTAGAATTCTTTTGCAATTAAAATTTCTTGGAAAAAATGAGGTTCACGACGAAACATTTTCTAATTATGAACTCTAGTTACAGTGATCCACGTTATTATAGAAGCATAGTTAGATATTCTATACAAACATACGCAGTAATCGTAGATTTGCTTTGGAAAAGTTTGCTGTATGAATACGACTGCTGCATACTGTAGTTAAAAATTAATAAGGTGTGTTTATTTGTACTGTAATCAGGTTGTTTTAATCTTGTGTGATTATTTCATATTGATAAACACAGTGTTCTTTGTGCATTTAAGAACAGTACATCAGCGGATTGTATACAATCGAACCACTTCAATTTTCAGCCATATCTTATTTTTGTTTAATATGCCACCTACGAAGAAAATTTTGAGCCTAAAAGAAAAAATTAATTTAATTCACGCCCAGAAGGAAAAAGGGTATTCTGTCCGCAAATAGCGGATATTTTCAAAATTGGCAAAACCCAAGCAGCCGACGTTCTAAAAAAATAAAGAACATTTTCTTGAGATATAGACGTCGAATACAGTGAATGCATCGTCGAGGAAAAGTTTCACGTCAGAGGACCGGAGCGAATTGGGCCAATTTAGAAGGAGGCACAACATTGTCCTGAAAACAATTTCCGGAGAATCTGCAAATGTCAACGCAGAGAAAGATTACACTCCAGATTGCGTGTACAATGCAGACGAAACTGATTTATTTTTTTAAATCACTGCCTAAAAAAACATTTTCGTTTAAAAATGAAAAATGCGTAGGTGGCTAAACTGGCTAAAGAAAGACTGACGAACTTGCTTTGTGCCAATATGGTAGGCGAAAAAGAGAAGCCTCTGGTGATTGAAAAATCAGCAAAATCACGGGCTTTCAAAAATTTAGACTTGCGTAAGTTGCCAGTTGGATGGCGTTTCAATAAGAAATCGTGGATGACGATGGACTTAATGTACGACTGGCTGAAATCGTTCAATGAACGAATGAAACGTCTTAATAAGGATGTGTTGCTTTTTTGGACTATGCTGGGTCTCATCCAAAAAAATTGAAACTCTAATACCACAATAACTTTCTTGACACCAAACACAACCTGTACCTGTCAGCCGTTGGACCAAGGTATTATAAGGAATTTTAAGATCCAATATCGGTGCATGTTCCTAAAACACATGCTAGCCAACATTGATGCGTGCGATTCGTCGCCTAAATTTTTCAAGAAAATCTATGTTTTGTATGCAGTATATTTCATAAAAGCTGCTTGGGAACAAGTTACTCCCGCAACTGTTAAAAACTGCTTCCATGAAGCAGGTTTTGCAGAGCAAAATTGTGTCGTGTTAGATGATTCCGAGGATGACATTTCGTTAGCAGTATGGAAAATATGCTGACAGCTATGCGAAGAGCTGACGCAACTAATGTCGAAGTCGATGACTGTGTTCTTATTGATGAGAACATCTACGTTGAGGGCGATCAAGATGACGCTGACACTTTGAAGTCGGAAGTCGAAGCAAACGATAGTGGCTCTGAGGCAGCAAATGTGTCGACAAAATTCGAAATTAAGAACTACATCGAAGTCTTTACTTGTCTGCAGCAAATAAAATTATTTGCCTGCCAGAAAAATGACGGAAAAACCGTGGACACAATTAGTGAGCTGCAATTACATATTTCGTATCAATCCTTAATGAATAAAAAAAAGGCTACCATTCCAGATTATTTTTCTTAAAAATGACAATATGTATTATTATTTTGTTTGCTTTCTATCTTTACGTGAGAAATAGAACATAATGCTTATGGTTATAGATATTTTTTTATATTCGTCGCCCTCTAACAACCGGACACCTCCCTTAACCGGGCACAATTTTCTGGTCCCACGACTGTCCGGTTGTGGGATTGTGTTCTATAAAAAATTGGTTAAGCAAACCACCATTGAACAAGTTTTCAAGAAAATTTAATGCATGTGTAACTTGGTTGTACTGATATGTCAACAGATCTTTTTTTTAATTTTATGACCAGAAAGTCGGAGACACAAAGCAATCATCAAATAAAACATTTGAAGACAAACGGGACACAGACTCGATGCCGCTTTAAAACGAAGTTGGATGGAAAAGTCAAAACAGCTGTTATCGAGATACGGTGAAGGGCAGTACAAAAAAATACTTTTTACCGACGAGAAAATCTTTATCGTAGAGGAATCCTACAACCAACAAAATGATCGGATATATGCAAGGTCTTATAAAGAGGCTACAAAAAAGATCCCGAGGGTTCAACAAGGGCATTATTCAGGATCAGTGATGTTTTGGTGGAGAGTGTCCTATGAAGATGTCACTTCTATCCATTTCTGTGAAAAAGGCGTCAAAACAGCCGCCAAAAACTATCAATCGGATATCTTAATGAAGGTGGTGGAGCTCCTAAGCCTAACGATGTTTGTAGATATAGAATGGGTTTTCCAACAAGACTCTGCGCCTGCCCACAAGGCGAAAACCACACAAGAGTGGCTGGGGAACCATGTGCCAGAGTTTATCAGCGTTAATTTGTGGCCATCAGCCAGTCCAGATCTTAGTCCCCTTGACTACAAATTGTGGTCAGTATTAGAGGGTATGGTCTGTAGAAAACGCCACCACAACCTGGAGTCGTTAAAACAGGCGTTGAAAAAAACTGTGGACAATTTCCCAATGGAAGTCGTGCGAGAATCAATAGACCAGTGGCCTGACAGACTTCGGCGCTTTATTCAAGCAAAAGGCGACTGTTTTGAATAATTTCTTTTTTATTATGTAGTGTGTTTGTCGAAGATTGAGAAAAAGAACGAACGCCGCCCTTCCAGGTTCTCATAGTTTGTAGTGCCAACACTGCCGTTCGTTCAGATTCTCACAGGCAACGGCTTAGCAGTGTCAGATTTGTTGTAAGCTCTCTTTTTAAGTACGTGAATCTTTCATTATATCAGCAAGTCAAGTCGTCACGAAGGGCGACAAGAAGAGCTGTCGCGGGTCGCCACGAAGCGGCGAAAATTTGGTCCGTCGAGCCGAATCGTTCCGGCACTAGCATTTTTTTGGTGAACAACAAGAAGGTGTGCAGAGATGACCGAGATGTCTAGAAGGGCCACACGCAGCAATGTCGGCATACCGCCGGCACGAAGCGACTCAGGTGAGCTCAGTTACCATCCGCATAGGGGACGTGAACTGCAGCGAACACCATTGTTCGAGCGTACAGAGACGCAAGGTGGAGAAGGTGGCATATCAGCTGCAGATAAGTGGCCATCAAACAATTCATTGGCGTCATCTCAACGAAGCGGCCGCAACCGGGAGTTACTACAGATTGAATACGATAAACGCGTCCAACTAGCCGGGATGGCGGCTCAAGAGGACGAGCTGAAAGCAAACTTGGCACAATTAGCCCGAGAGAGGGAAATCGTCGAAATAGAGATGAAATTGGCTGAAGCAAGTACATCCGATGACTTGAAGGTGGATGAAGTCGATGAAAGAGTCGCAGGGACTAGCAAAGCGGCATCTTGTTCATCATTGAGCCTTGATAGTGACAAACGGGGAAAGCTGAAGGCGAAACTCGAGAACTACGTGAGGCTTTCCGAAGTAGCTACGCAAGAAGAAAAAGCAAAAGCAGCACTAGCACAGCTAGATCGAGAAAAAGCAATAGCTGAATTGCGGTCACTGATTTTGGAGGAGGATACATACGCGGAAACAAATACCAATGTCGGACAACGAAGAAATTTGCATAACATCGATGCGGCGACATTGCAAGCCTTTGCGGGCCAAATAGCGGGCAGCATAACTCAAGGCTTGAAGGACTTACAACATACAAGCCAACAAGCAGATTTGAAAAGGTTGTTATCCTCTCAATCGGTAACCCGAGATCTTCCGGAATTCAGTGGAGACCCAACGGAGTGGCCTCGATTTATAAGCCGTTTCAAAGAGACCGATTCTCTTTTCGGATTTTCGAATGAAGAAAACTTGGCGCGCTTAATTAAAGCTTTGAAAGGACAAGCCCGTGCAATATCGAAATCGTTAATGATTAGTTCGAAGAATGTTCCGGAAATATTACGTGTATCGGAGTTAAATTTCGGACGGCCGACCACTATTTTAAAAGTGTTAATAGACGAAGTTAAATCAGTGCCAAAAGTTAGAGACAATGATAGTGCAAGTGTCATTCAGCTAGCCAATAGTTTGGCCAATCTAGTGGCTAATGCTGAAACATTAGATAAAGAAAACTATTTAAACAATGTAGTGCTTTTAGAAGAACTGGAGAAAAAGTTATCGGGTGCTATGTGCATAGAGTGGGCTCGTATTAAAGCCAAAACTGGTGGTGACTGTACAGTTAAAGACTTCTTTTTTTATGTGAAAGATTTAGCCGAAGCTATGTCCTACATTGCAGAAGGTATAACGAACAGAGTAAGAGGATCGTTTCTCAATGCGACCTCTCGGGAAACTTCTCAGTCAGAAGCCAATTCCAGGAAGGGTACATCAGTCAAGTGTGCATTCTGTGAAAAAGGTCATCGCGATCAGTGCTGGTTGCTGGATAGGATGAGTCTCGCTAAGAGATGGCAAATAGTGAAAAAGAAAATGTTATGCTTTTGCTGTCTTGGCCACCATCAACGTCGGGATTGCCAGAATAAGAAGCAATGCGGTGTAGACGGATGTGAGAGATATCATCATCGAGTGCTACATGGGTGGAAAAAACCCGAAAACTTTACCAACACCAGCCAAAAGGAAGTGAAACTGAATGGCAACGTAAACTCTGTACCTGAAACAGGAAGGCTACTTAGGATTCTACCCGTAAAGCTCTCAGGAAAAAATGGAGAAGTTCGAACATATGCGGTTTTTGACGATTGTTCTGAAATCACCATGATGACGGAAGCCTTGCGGGAACAACTGGAAGTGAACGGCTCGGTAATCCCTCTAACCATCGAATGGGTGGATGGAACGACCGATATAGATGACTCATCACGAAGCGTTACATTGCGAGTAAGAGGAGATTTCGAAGGGAGTAAATCTTATAAGCTACGCAATGTCAGAACGGTGAAAAATCTTCATATTCGGCCGCAGTCGCTTGACATCGAACGTATCAAGGCGAAATGGAGCCATCTACGAAGGCTCAAAATGAGTAGCTACGATCAGGCGGTTCCTCAGTTGCTCATAGGTATTGATCATCTGAGCTTAGCGGCGCATAGAGATGTCTTAGAAGGTCCCGACCAAACGCCGTTAGCCACCCGAACGAAACTAGGTTGAACCGTAGGTGGAAAAATATGCACGAATACTAACGGTCCAGCAGTAATGTTCCATGTACGAGATGCTGAATGTAATGCGGATATTCACGCATTAATGAAGAAGTTTTTCAGCTTAAAAGGCTACGCAACTAATTCTACTAAAGAAATATCAATGTCACAAGAGGATAAAATTGCTTCGGCCATAATGGAAAAAACAACGCAGCGAACTGACGACGGGAGGTGGGAAACAGGTTTGTTATGGCGGCCTGGCGTAACACAATTACCTCCAAGACGTAAGCAAGCAGAGTTTAGGCCTCGAAACCAAGAGAAGCGAATGACGAACGACGAGAATTTTCGTGTGAAATATAAAGAAAAAATCAGCGAATACCTAAGCAAGAAATATGTATCGAAAGTTTCCGACATCGAAAACGCTGAGAAGTGTACCAAATTGTGGTATCTGCCTCACTTTGCAGTTGTGAATCCCAAGAAACCAGAGAAAATACGTCACGTTTTCGATGCGGCTGCGACCAATAACAACATTAGTTTGAATAGTCAACTGCTCACGGGACCCGATCTTCTTAACTCTCTTCACGCTATCTTATGGAGATTTCGCGAAGGAAGGTTTGCATGCACTGGTGACATCGCGGATATGTTTCATCGAATATATATTCGCAATGAGGATCGTAACAGCCAAAGATTCTTGTGGCGTGATGGAGATCAAAGGAAACCCTACCAGGAATATGTCATGAACGTGATGATATTTGGAGCAACATCATCACCATCATCAGCCATCTTTGTTAAAAATAAAAATGCTGAGCAGTTCATCATCGAGTACCCGGAGGCAGTTGATTCAATTAAAAGGGACTTCTACATGGATGACTATCTAGGATGCTATGACACGGAAGATCAAGGAGCAAAAATGGTGCGAGATCTCATTCAAATCAACGAAAGTGGAGGTTTTCAACTGTGCCAATTCGTTAGTAATTCTCAAAATCTAATGCGCTCTATTCACGAGACGCTGATTGATAGGAAGACAAAGATCCTGGAAGACAAGTCCGAAACATCTGCTAGCCGAGTTCTGGGATTGCAATGGGACCCGGTTAGTGACAAATTGCAATTTTCGTTGGACTTATCCAAATTTCCAGATAAACTACTTGATGGAACGCGAACTCCCAGCAAGCGAGAAGTATCCAGACTAATCATGTCTATTTTTGACCCTTTGGGATTCGTCTCGTTATTTAAACTCAAGGGTCTTGTCGTGCTGTAGAATGTTTGGAAGTCAGGTGTAGATTGGGATCAACATATAACTGAAAAAGTATATGAGCAATGGAAAGAATGGCTGATCGATCTACCCAAGTTGGAGTTCATATCAGTACCACAATGGTATGGTGGATTGCTAAGCGGAGAAGCAGAACTTCATGTATTCGTCGACGCTAGCAGTGAAGGATATGCAGCGGTCGCATATTTGCGGATAGGGAAAGAAAACCCGACCGTCATGCTAGTTGCATCCAGAGTTCGAGTTGCTCCAACCAAGACGCTCTCAATCCCTCGGATGGAACTCCAGTCAGCCGTAATGGGTTCCAAGCTGGGTAGTGCGTTACAGCTTGAGCTCCGAACTACCATCAAGAAAATACACTGGTCGGACTCAAAAATAGTATTATGTTGGATACGCTCTGAGGCAGGGAGATTTAAGACCTTCGTAAACAATCGGGTCGAAGAAATTCGGGAACACACAAACCCAGAGGAATGGCGATGGGTACCTTCAGAGGACAATGTAGCAGATGACGCTACGAGATCATCAACAACTCTCGATCTATCCAAAAGCAGTCGATGGTTCACAGGGCCTGCTTTCTTGGGGAAAAATTATGATAATTGGCCTCGAAAACGGAGGGAGAGTGCAATTGATGTCAACATAGTCGACTTAGAACTCAGTAGCCGGGCCTCAGTGGCGGTAGTAGCGAAGAAAGTGCATACTTATCCGTTACCCAATGCAAACAATTTTTCCAAGTTGACGAAGCTTCTTCGATGTACTGCGATCGTCATCAGAATCGGAAAGCGATGGATGCCAAGTAAAACAGCAGGACCTGTAAACATACGAGAGCCCATAACGGTGGACGAATTGAAGCTGGCTGAGCTTCAATGGTTGCAACGAGTACAATCAGACTCCTTTCCCAAGGAACTGAAGGAGCTTCAATATACTGGCGTTGTCGGCAAAAACAGTCGCTTGGCTTCTATTGGGGTCTTCGTGGATTTAGATGGCATGATCAAGCTAAAAGGGCGTCTTGATAATGCCGCCATGCTGGACGAGCACGGGAAACGACCCGTGATTCTAGAGCCTGGTCATCGTTTCACGAGACTTCTCATCGACTATCACCATCAGCGAAGCGCTCATAATGGACAAGAACGTGTGGTGAATGACTTAAGGAAGAAGTACTGGATTCTAAACGTTCCAAGGCCGTAAAATCAGCATGGAATAGATGTCGTGAATGCGAACTTCGAAGGACTAAACCTACAAATCCAGAAATGGGACAAACTCCGCGGGTACGACTGCAGCCCTACAAAGCGCCTTTCAGCTACACAGGGGTTGATTATTTCGGACCTCTGTCAGTGACAGTAAAACGAAGTCGAGAAAAACGATGGGGTGTATTATTTACCTGTTTAGTAACTCGTGCGGTTCACCTGGAACTGTCTCCAAGTCTAGACACGGACAATTATATAATGGCCCTTATGCGATTTATCAACCGTCGGGGAAGACCTGAAGAAATGTATTCGGACAATGGCACGAATTTCCGAGGAGCCGATAAAGAATTGGCTAGGTCATTGAAAGAAATGGATCAAACCAAACTATCCGAACTGCTTTCGAACCACGGAATAAAATGGAATTTCATGCCGCCAGGTGCTCCACATATGGGTGGTTCATGGGAGCGACTAGTGGGTCTTGTAAAAAAGAGTTTGCAAGCTATTTTGAAGGAAGAAGCACCTAAGGAATACACTCTTTGGACGCTTTTTACAGAGGTAGAGAACATAGTCAACAGCAGACTGATTACATATGTCTCATCAGATCCAAAGGACCCACCAGCATTAACCCCGAATGATTTCATACGAAGTCAAACATTCTATGGGCCATCTATTCCGGGAAACTACCAAAGCGCTGATGTGTACCTGAGAAAGCATTGGAGATACGCCCAAACGAAAGCCGACCAATTCTGGAAACGATGGGTGAACGAGTATCTCCCAACCCTGATTCGGCGGGAAAAATGGCTGCGCGAGACTACTCCTGTGAATGTCGGAGACGTTGTAATGATCGCAAACAACCAAACTCCGAGGAATAACTGGCAAAAGGCAATAATAGAAAAGGTATTCCCGGGAAAAGATGGCATTGTTAGAGTGGTGGACCTTCGAACACAAAGCGGCGTGCTCCGAAGACCGGTAACGAGCATATGCCCTCTTGGCCTGAGAAGTAATAAGCAAGCTTATAAGGAGGGAGAAATGTCGAAGATTGAGAAAAAGAACGAACGCCGCCCTTCCAGGTTCTCATAGTTTGTAGTGCCAACACTGCCGTTCGTTCAGATTCTCACAGGCAACGGCTTAGCAGTGTCAGATTTGTTGTAAGCTCTCTTTTTAAGTACGTGAATCTTTCATTATATCAGCAAGTCAAGTCGTCACGAAGGGCGACAAGAAGAGCTGTCGCGGGTCGCCACGAAGCGGTGACAGTGTTAGTTTTACAATAAATGGTTAAAAAAATTAAAATCCAACTAGTAGTTTCATTATTCTAGTTAAAACATCTTGTATCAATATTTATGGCACGACTGGGTATACCTTGTGATAAATGATGGAAACCATATAATTTTGTCCGGTAGAACCGCGGGTCACACTTGATAGTGTGGTTTCGTATGGCCGCTTAGCTAGTGTGCTTACGTCTTTGAATAGAGAGAACCAAGGAAACGAAATCGCTAAATAGAATTGAAGCAATTAGCGACCATCGTAGAGCGAGACAGAAAACCACACTAGTTTTAGCATTTTGTAAACAAAAGGACGCAGTGCCTGAGGAAAGAATCGTTTTTTAAATGGATACTATTCGAAAAATTATATAACGTTAAAAAGTCGTGATGAAGCAAGATTTTACAATATTATATGATTCAACAAAACATTTATTTTACTATTATACATACAAAAAGCAATACCGCTTATAGCAATGAAAGTTAAAGTAAAACCTAATTAAATCTAACATTCACATTCCCTTAAAATTAACTAAATTGTTATACTGATTTCTAATGCACAGCTTTTGCGTGGAGGTCTTACATATGTAATAAAATCGGATGTTAGTGTAGGTTTTTTCAATGCACTCGATCAAACAGTTATAATGGCTATGCTCTTGTAAATGATCAGCATATTTCTCAAATAAAATTTTTTTTCAAGAGCTCTTCCCGAATACCTTTCTTGATAGCTAAGGTCGCACTTTTGTTGGTTATGTTCCCTTGAATTTAAAGAAATAGTTTTTAAAGAATAAATAAAATTAAATATTTTTACTCACCAATTTTAATACCGCCTTTGGTACTGCATACGGTTGTAAAAACTTTCTTACACCGCACTTAACCACGTACGCCGATTCAAAATGAAGCTCACAAATTTTTTTTCTTCATGCAGGATTTGTCTTCTCCAATTATTTCCATCCATTTGGAAGCCCGAGTTGGTGACGTTGGGAACCTGAAATGATGTACAAAATGTTTAATGCCCCACTTCATTCTAGCGCTGCACCGACTCTGGACTGCTGAGCAGCACATGATTCGGTTTTGACAATTAGTTTCACCTAAATGTACAAAGCAATTGCTTAGCATCGCTCGTGAATTTTTCAATGAAAACATTGATTATATGCAGATAAGTTGTGTTCTTTCCATAAAACTGGCTTTTAGCTACTCACCGGAAAAATGAAACGCTACAAGATTTGCTTCCTAGCAAAGACTTGCAGCCAGGATACCAGCAACGCAATTTTGAAATTTACACAGATAATTGTTCACAATTTCACTACTTAATCACTTAAACGACTTATAGTACAGCATTTTTTCTCAATTACACTACACTTTTTCACTTAATGTTTTATTTCCACCGAGTATTTTGCGAATTCACACAACGTGCCGAAAATTACCACGTGCAGCACCGAAGACAAAACGAGCAAAAGTACAATGTACCAATTGCGGAACCAAGCGATGTCGTCATCCTAATTTCGGATTGGTTGAACGGCGATGCAGTGTGAGTGCTTTTTAATATTAAGTTTGACCAGAGCATAGCATCCGTGAAGAGCTTTTCAAGTATTGTACACCTTGCTGTGTGAGTAGTGGGCAGTATTCGTGCAATGTTTTGGTTGCGGGGCAAGCAAGGGGCAACGTGGATTGATTATCGCTCTCTTCGGTAAATAAGTTGCGTATGTAGTGAAAATGCTTCACCGCCGCTTATGGGGCAGCATAGGCCATTTCGGTTCCTTATTCTCTCTATTCAAGGGCTTACATGTATTGTGAAGGTCTTGTACAAAATATGATCGCGATGAATATGAAATGCTGTGCCACGATGAGTGTCTTCACAAGACATATTTAATGTGGACTACTGGCCCGAGGTAGGGTTGGTTGAATGCATGGTAACGTACGCAAAGTGATCTGTTTAATGCATAAAGATTTTGTTTCGGAATGATAAACATAAATGGTTAGCAGAGAGAATCACCGTTCTTTTGTTTTTACCTTTTTGTATTGTCTTGCAAGTTGTAAAGCTCATATAATACCGGGACTGCAGTTTATCATCAGCGTTCCAATAAAGTATGTTATTGACATACAGCCGGTCACAGCTTAACTGATGTGAGCACTTGATAAAACGAAGATGCTTACGAACTGCTATAATATGAAAAGTCCATTATTTGATGGTGTTATTTATCAATTCCAATAAAACAAGAAAAAACCAAATTCATTTTGAACACAAAAAATCAGTTTACAGCGATTGAGGGAGGTAAAGCGTTAGTCGAAGCTTCCTCTCTTAAAACGATAAGACAATAAAGTATTGGAAAACCTTAGATTTCCAACATGGTTACTCGATATGTGGATAGTTGCTTTAAAGAATTGCAATGAAATATTTTCCACGTTTCATTGTTTGTTTGAGTACTGTATCTTACATAGCTGTGAAGGTATGGCTCTTCGAGGAATTTGGGAGAGACTTTAAAATGCCTGTGGCAGCTAACCCTGTAGCTTGAAAAATTGGAAAAATAATTCGTAATGTTTTTGGTTCAAAATTGTTTCAAAAATCACGTAGTGAGAAACCTATGCCGTAACTTCTAGAGGGGCCATAGGCAATTTCGGTTCCTTATTCCCTCTATTCAAAGGCTTATGTTGTAAACGGCCCCTTTAGTCAAATGACATCTGTCATAACCTCTGTTAGAGGCCTGTCATTTTTTCTATCTTCCTTCTCAAATAAACTGTCGCCATGTAAAGACGTGTTTTACTTTATCTGGTATCGACATCCACAGTTGCCATCAACAACAGGTTACGGGCCCAGGAGTCAAAAATAAAACCGGAAAGAAGCGGTTAATAAGTGTGTGCAATTATTTTCCTAAATAATTTCAAGCTGTCGCGTATAATCAACAATCAAAATTCAACGTGGTCAACGTTCAACAGCCAAGCGATGCCGAAGGGAGAAATCCAATTCGAGAAGCTGAAAGGCAGAGAAAATTTTGGAGAGTGGAAGCGATTGATGCTTGCATTTTTACGCACACGTTAGTTGGCAAAGTGTGTCGCGGCAGCCTCCGACACGGAAACAGATAGCGAAAAGCTGCAGGAGGCCGTGGGTTGGCTATACCTCGCGTGTGAATCAACGGTGACGAACCATTTCGATGATGCGGTGACTCCGCTAGCCACATATGTTGGGGAAATGTTTCGCAGAATCTGGACTAGATCGTGAAGTTGCAGCTTTCGTTGGCTTAACAACGACGCGATTAGAAAATTGTGCGTCAATTGACGATTTCATCGGTAAGATGGTGGAGCCATGGAAACGGTACACGGACGCCAAGGTGATCATTGAGGACAGAGTCGTCGCTTTGCTAATGATCGGTAGACTTGGAGAAAAATACCAGCCGTTTGTGATGTGTCTCGCAGGTAGCGGCATGACCATCAGTGTGGAGAAGGTCAAATCGATGCTATTAACGTTGACTCCGGCGAGCGATATGACAGATACAACATTTTTTGGCAGTAGCGGACGGTTGCCGAAGCCAGTCAATGTAAGTGGCTCAGAGAAGAGCAACGGAGGTGCAAGAACAAACATGAAGTGTTTCGGATGCGGTCAACTCGGACACTACAAAATTAAATGCCCCTTACGAGCATCGAACGTCGAGTCCAGACGTGTAAGCTACGCAGGGAAGATACCAGACGCGAAATACGCGAATGTATTTACCGCAGTTGCGGGTGATTATTGCAATGAAGATAGGTTCATCGACAGTGGAGCATCGCGGTACATGACGTTTCGTCGAGACATATTATCGGATTTCAAGACCATCGAATATCCGGATATTTCTATCGCGAACGACGAACGTTTGCCAGTGAATGGATGTGGGACCGTGCACATCAGTGTCAACGGAATCGGCATTGTTGTTCAAAACGTGCTGTTTGTTCCGAAATTGGGAGCAAACCTGCTGTCTGTAGGAACCATAGCAGATGCCGGAAACAGTGTATCGTTCAACAAGAACTGGGGCAAAATATTCAACGTTCGAGGACAGAAACTGATCCAGGCGAAGTCATACAACGGAGTTTATCGACTGGCATCGCTGACTGGGTCACATGAGCTATGGAGGAATGGAACGGTTGCGGTCAGCAAATGTACTCGAATTAATTCATATGGATCTGTGTGGACCTATGGAGACACCTACATCAGGAAAAGCCAGGTATTTCCTCGTTATGATCGATGACTTCCCACGAAAGGTATTTGTTTCTTTCTTGAGCGAAAAGTCAGCAGTCGCACAGGCATTCCAGAGCTTCAAGGCCTTGGTTGAAAACCAGACAGGACGCAGAAACAAACGATTGCGTTCAGACAATGGCATGGAGTTTTGTAATCAAACCATGGAATCGATTTGCTACAAAGCCGGAATTATCCATGAGACATACATCCCCTACACTCCTCAGCAAAATGGAGTCGCTGAAAGAATGAACCGTACGCTCGTGGAGCGTGCTCGCTGTATGCTTGCTGATGCGGAAATGGAAAAGCGACTGTGGAGTGAGGCCATTAACCACGTCGCATACCTGGTTAATCGTTAGATCAACAGGTCAAGTGGGAAAGGCACTCCAGAAGAAATCTGGACAGGACAAAAGCTTAATTTATCAGAAGTTAAGATCTTTGGATCACCGGCAATGGTGCACGTGCCGAAGCAGAAACGCCAGAAATGGGACAGGAAAGCAGTTGAGATGTATTTCGTGGGTTACGCGGATACACAGAAAGGCATGCGCTTTTATGACCCGGCAAGCGAACGCGTGTTTACCAGTCGAGATGTGACATTCCTGACACCGAAACCAGCCAAAATTGGATCATTATTCGTTGTGGATAGTAGCGACGAGGATGACGAGCCATCGAAGTCAGTTGGGGCTTCAAAGCCAGCTCAACCTGATGAATCAGCCGAGAACGTAAGTGGAGTGACCCCTATCGACGAGCGGATATTGGAAAATTCAGATGATTCGGATTTTAGACCAGCCATCAAGTTGCCTAATACGCCAGGTGAGCCGAAACGTTCTGAAAGAAAGAAAAAGCCATTTGTTCGAGACGGATTTGTCTCATACTTCGCACGAGACTGTACGGCGAAAGATCCAATAAGCCGTCAAGAGGCCATCGAATCACCTGCTCGTGAGAAGTGGATTGAGGCCATGAAGGACGAATTGGCATCATTTGAAATCAACGGCACTTGGTCTTTGATGGACTTACCTGAAGGTCGAAAGCCCATAAAAACCATGTGGGTATACAAAACCAAGCGTGTTGAGGATGGTTCAATCGTGCGGTACAAAGCACGGCTCGTTGCGAAGGGATGTTCGCAGAAATTTGGAATTGATTACGGTGAAACGTTTTCACCAGTCTTTCGATATTGTTCACTTCGCATTTTGATTGCACTAGCAGCTCAACGTGGACTGGAAATTGACCAAATTTATGCTGTCACCGCGTATCTTCAAGGTAATTTGGACGAAGATATTTATACATTGCAACCGGACGGATTTGAAGATGGCTCCGGCGGAGTGTGCAAGCTACATAAAGCAATGTATGGGCTTAAAGCGGTCGACAATGGGATCGGTGCATCGACGCGGCATTGCTGTCATTCGGGTTGTTGAAATCGGAGGAAGATCCATGTGTTTACATTGGAAAGAACGGGGATTTGGTTGTTGCCATCTACGTCGACGATTTCCTGATTTTGTGGAAGGATGCCACGACACGAGACGAACTAAAACCGAAGTTGTCTACAAAGTTTTATATGAAAGACTTGAGTCGGGCGAAGACTTGTGTAGGCTTGACGATTAAGTATGAAGAAAACTTTATCACTCTCAACCAGGAGTCGTACGCAAAAAAGGTCTTGGAGAGATACGGCATGGAGAATTGCAAACCGGTCGGTAGCCCTTGTGATTCGTCGCAGAAGCTGACAGGGTATGACGGACTCAAGTTGGAGCAAGATGTCCCGTATCGTGAAGCGGTTGGTTTCCTGTTGTATTTAGTACAGGCAACCCGTCCAAACCTGGCATTTGCAGTCAGCAGTGTCAGTCGCTTCAACGATTGCTATAAATCAACTCATTTGATGGCCGTCAAGCGTATTCTGAGGTATGTTAGCGGCACCAGTCACTATCGAATTGCATATCGGTGAGGAAACACCAGACCAATAAGCGGATTTGTCGATGCATACTGGGCGAATAAATCGGACGAGCGGAAGTCGTATTCTGGGTATGTATTCATATTGGCAGGTGGAACTGTCACATGGTCGTGCAAACGACAAAAGTCTGATGCGGTTTCCAGCACAGAAGCGGAGTATGTCGCTATGTCACATGCGGCAAAAGAAGCATTATGGTTAGTTCCGATCATCCGCCAGTTCGTGGAGTTGAAAAGCATCGTCATTAAATGTGATAATCAAAGTGCCATGGCATTGGCAAGTAGAGTCGCATTCAGCCCTCGAGTCAAACACATTGCGGTGAGCTACCATTTCTATCGACAATATGTCATCAATGGGCTCATCATACTTGAATATGTTTCATCAGACAAGAATGTCGCCAATTGTTTAACCAAAGCAGTTAGCTCTGGTAAGATGGAGTTCGGAGCAAAGGGCCTCGGTTTGGTAGTGGACTAACAGTGAATCAAGTTTAATATAGAATTTATTTGAATTGTTTGTCAAAGAGAATTGTTAATTGCTAAATTTTGTTCTGTGATTTTATCACTGATTAGTCCAAGTTGAGGTGTTGTAAACGGCCCCTTAAGTCAAATGACATCTGTCATAAACTCTGTTAGAGGCCTGTCAACTTTTCTATCTTCCTTCTCGAATAAACTGTCGCCATTTAAAGACGTGTTTTACTTTATCCGGTATCGACATCCACAGTTGCCATCAACAACAGCTTACATGTATTGTGAAGGTCTTGTACAAAATATGATCGCGATGAATATGAAATGCTGTGCCACGATGAGTGTCTTCACAAGACATATTTAATGTGGACTACTGGCCCGAGGTAGGGTTGGTTGAATGCATGGGAACGTACGCAAAGTGATATGTTTAATGCATAAAGATTTTGTTTCGGAATGATAAACATAAATGGTTAGCAGAGAGAATCACCGTTCTTTTGTTTTTACCTTTT
Organism: Oxycera nigricornis; assembly: GCA_963942545.1. Taxonomy (NCBI): domain Eukaryota; kingdom Metazoa; phylum Arthropoda; class Insecta; order Diptera; family Stratiomyidae; genus Oxycera; species Oxycera nigricornis. The sequence goes on from OZ012662.1 coordinate 55,719,663, forward strand.
TGTATTGTCTTGCAAGTTGTAAAGCTCATATAATACCGGGACTGCAGTTTATCATCAGCGTTCCAATAAAGTATGTTATTGACATACAGCCGGTCACAGCTTAACTGATGTGAGCACTTGATAAAACGAAGATGCTTACGAACTGCTATAATATGAAAAGTCCATTATTTGATGGTGTTATTTATCAATTCCAATAAAACAAGAAAAAATCAAATTCATTTTGAACACAAAAACTCAGTTTACAGAGATTGAGGGAGGTAAAGCGTTAGCCGAAGCTTCCTCTCTAAAAACGATAAGACAATAAAGTATTGGAAAACCATAGATTTCCAACATGGTTACTCGATATTTGGATAGTTGCTTTAAAGAATTGCAATGAAATATTTTCCACGTTTCATTGTTTGTTTGAGTGCTGTATCTTACATAGCTGTGAAGGTATGGCTCTTCGAGGAATTTGGGAGAGACTTTAAAATGCCTGTGGCAGCTAACCCTGTAGCTTGAAAAATTGGAAAAATAATTCGTAATGTTTTTGGTTCAAAATGGTTTCAAAAATCACGTAGTGAGAAACCTATGCCGTAACTTCTAGACACCATATATATATATATATATATATATATATATATATATATACATATATATATATATATATATATATATATATATATATTATATATATTATATATATATATATACTTAAATTTGTCACCGCCAATGAGAGAATCCTGCTAATAAGAGAAAAAATGATAAATCAAATCCACCATCAAACGATTCTACATACAAATTATACCGCCAATAAGAGATTTCAAAGGAACCGCCCAATAATAAAGTGCAAAATGACAATGAGTGTACTAAATTCGGATGAAAGACGACACACAGTGCTGATTGTGTTCTATACGTTGTCGTCCCGCAAACGTCTTGTCTTGAGGTGTGAAGTCTAGTTTAAAAAACGATGCAACTTTTTTAATGTCGTTGTACGGTTTTCGTTTCTAAATGCATATGTAATTGCTGGCTGGTCCGTAATCGATTAAAAAACGCGTGAAAAGTGCTCGGGTGTGAAATTGTCAAAGGAAAGGTTAAGAGTCTTTTTGTGCGCCTTTGCAGATGGGACCTCCGAGAAGCCAGTGATCATAGGTAAGGGCAAAAAGCCGCGTTGCTTTAAAAATATTGACACAAACTTATTGCCAGTGCACTGGTTCTCGAATAAAACTGCGTGGATGACGACCACGATAATGCAATCTTGGTTGACACAATTGAACGACAAAATGAGAACTCAGGTCGTAAAATTCTCCTCTTAATGGACAATGCAACGTCACATGTTTCAATGGATTTATCAAACATCACCATTATTTTCTTCCCTCCAAATAGCAATGGCTAGCGAGCTCCACAAATGCTGTCACACCACACTGCGTTGAGAGTGCCTTCAAACGTTGCGGAATTAATTTTGAAATAGACGATTTACACATTTCCACCTTTTCTACTGAATTGATTTCTTTAATGCATCGACCACATGCTACGCAAATGACGGAGGATGAATTCATCGCAATCAATTCTGACGTACACATGGAAAATGAATCCATCAATGAAGCTGCAATTTTACACTCCATAGGTGCAACTCCTTCAGGTTAGTGTAGTTTTCAAGAACAATGAAATGATACATAAGATGATCTGAATAAAAAACAAATTGTTTTTTTATTGTTATAGAGGAAGAATCTGAATCTTTAATTTCAATATTTTGGTATTCATCATCTTGATTAGTCTACAATTACCATGATATATAAAATGTTTAATAATCCTAATTTTAATTCTAATTCGTTAAGATGTCTATTATAATCAAATTTATATTCATTATTTCAAAAATCTTTTTGTTCCTGAAGAAAGTCATATTTTCTTGGGAAAATAAAATTTCGCTGCCTCTGGCTAAATGCTCCGCAAACATACAGCAGAAGACTCCACAATCATTGCCGTTAGTTTGTTTTGGAATATCATCGACACTTTCTTTAATAAAAGCGGATGTATCTTAGGGCAAATTACGTTTATGTAGCGACTCTTCTTTCATAAATTCTTCTAGAGCATTTAGAAGTTGAGAATTTGGCTTTCCCATTGAATCATAATATTTTAAGGTTTTGTCCCTAAAGTTTATGACGGCAAGACACCAATGTACCTGATCAATATGCACCGGTATTAAAATTAAATCATACGAAAATATATCTATTTTGCGAGTCTATCTGCGAACCGCCTTATATCCTGATTGCAAATATTTAATTGTGAAGAATGTATTCATAACATAAACTTTCAACTGTTTTCCCGACTTCTGTTTTTCACTTAGTTCGAACATAAGGTTAAAATAAAAGTTAATAACATTATCGTTTAGCTACGATTCTTTCGATAATGTTACAATGTCACTTCTAGTAATGTTGATATGAAATTTCGAGATCAAAACTTCATTCTGTGATCCTCCATTAAGGGCTTTATCTATTGTTATTAATTGTTGACTTTCAGTGAATCCAACTTCTGGTTCTTCAAAGTCTGCATACTTAACTTTTCTCTTCACATTGACGAAATCAACATTTACTAATTTAGCTTTTCGAAACTTGGGTCTATGTTTTTGCCTATTTGCTTTATAATTATTTATAAAACCTGTTGTACGTGTTTCGTTGTACAATTCCCTGTTTTGATTTAGCTTTGATATGATTTTATTCTTTGTTTTTTTAAGGTTTTTCTTAACTTTCGAAATATCGACTTTATGTTTTTGAACCTCATTGGGAGTACATTTAATTGTGGAATGGAAGCGATCATTATAGCTTCTAATTGCTTGTTGTATCAAGCGCTTTGGACTTTCCTTGGGGTTTGCAAAAATTAGAATCCGGAATTTTTCAGCCAGAGTATTACGAAGCCTCTCAACATCGGCGTTGCCTGTACGGCTGTGAGGTTTCGTTATACGAAGATCAACATTTTCAGATTTCAGAAATTGTTTTACTTGTAACACATTCAACTCGTTTCCAGCAATTATTTTATCTGGTTTACCAGTTTTGGCAAAATGATCCTCTAGAATTTCAGCAGCAGAAGCAAATTTAGAAAATTTATCAACAATTGTCATAAAGGCATGTTTCATAATAAAATAGAGATCTATATGAATTATTTGATTAATATTTGTTGGATTTTCGGACAATTTAAATTTTGGTCTTATTGGCTTTCTGTCATATTTTACTTGCTGACAGACTTCGCATTGGTCTGTCACTAGATTGATAAGTTCTAGTAGTTTTGGGTAATAAATTCGGTGTTTAAGGGCGTTAAATGTTTCTTGAATACCCGAATGAAGGCTTTCCTTCACATGATAGAGTGAAATTTGTTTCACCGCTTCTGTTTCGGTGTATTTGTCTTGCGCTCTAAAAGAGCATCGAAGAAAATTTACATTAGAGTCGTTGGAATATAATTTCCTTAATTTTTCCTGTACGACGTTATACTTATTATCTGGAATTTCGGAGAATATACTCGTTTTCCCTTTTCCTATGTATCTTCTGAATATATTGTTACGGTCGCATTTCGCTGCGACCGAATAGTTTATAAATTTACAAAAAAAAAGAAGTCCTGATTGACTTTGACTTGAGTCAGAAAGCCAATCAGGACTCTGGTCAAAAAGCCTGCAGGTCTAACCCAAACCACCCGCCAAACGTAAATAGCGCAAACACCATTCCACTGAGGCTCGTAGAGTAGTTTCAGAAATTGAAGTGAATAGAAATTTTAATATAAGAATTGGATTATATAAACTCATCATTGAAGGCAAGAATGGTAGAATTAAGTAGAGAATAGGAATTAGTTCAATAGTGGTAAGTAAAAGATAAATGGTCACTAGGTTAAGGAGAACATCACCGAGCCATCCCTGAGGAAATCATTGACGTCATGCGAGCAAAAGCTTTCGGTTTCAATGTAATATTCTACGATCCATATCTTCCCGATGGCATTGACAAATCGCTGGGCCTGACACGAGTTTATACATTACAAGAATTACTATTCCAATCAGATTGCGTATCATTACATTGCACACTGAACGAACACCATCATCAATTAATAAATGAATTCACAATTGAACAGATGAGGCCTGGAGCTTCCTTAGTTAATACAGCCAGAGGTGGTCTGGTGGAAGACGAGGCGCTGGCAGTGGCACTCAAGCAGGGGCGGATAAGAGCAGCTGCTTAGATGTTCATGAAAACGAACCATACAACGTATTCCAGGGAGCCCTCAAGGATGTTCCAAATCTAATTTGTACACCACCTGCAGCCTTCTATAGTGAAGCATCTGCAACTGAACTACGTGAGATGGCAGCAACCGAAATACTACGAGCAAATTGTCGGCAACTATGTCCCGATCGCGAGATGTAAACACCGAACCGCGTATCATGTCCGACGACATGAAAACAAGACTTACACAAACAATAACAACAGACGCGAGCTGTCACTGGGAAATGTCGGAGTGACATCAGTGGTGGCGAAAAAGCCAAGATGGCCGTTGCGCAGACAGCTGATTCGACCAAATCCAGTGAGTCCCACACCAGTGGTTCTAAAACCAGAATGGGGACTGGAATGGTTCCGCAAGGAGCTGATCTGTTAGGCCGAATGGATAAATATAGCTGGGAACAAAGGAAGAGGTGCTTCTTGTCTTTTGGATCGTGAATTGGGAGAGTGGTCGTCGTCAGAAAATTACCTCGAGTTCGCTGGGAAAAAGTGGTGTCAGGAGGCGACTTTCTTTTCTTCTTTTGGATCGTGAATGGTGAGAGTGGTCATCGTCTGAAAATTATCTCGAGTTCGCTGGGAAAAAGTGGTGTCAGGAGGCGACTTCGTATGTACGCGGCCCAGCCAGGGGTAAAGTGCTGTATTTAGATCGAAAACGGTGCAAGTGGACTTCCGTAAATTCCGATCAGCGAAGCCCTAGACAAAAGGGGGGGCACGAGGATTGAACGAGCGAGCGAGCGACAGTCGAGCGATAGGGAAATTGGCGAAAGCGGCGTGTGGGGCGCGACAAGGATAAGGCCCGACGAGAACTTTTCACGACCCCGACGAGCTTCCCTGCACGGACGATCAACGGCGTAAATAGTAAGTAGAGTAAGCATTATCTGTAAGGTGTACGCGCTCATATTAGAATATAATACAGAGTTGTAAAGAAGCCTAAGTGGAGGGAGTTTCCTTTTTTGTTATATAGTTTGATCACGGTGTTGGATTGTTTCGGGTTTCTTGATCGATTTCAGTGTCGCGACCCAAACCAAACCCCAGTCAGGGTTTCGGTCGCGGGACGACTGTCGGCGCACGACTGGGTGGCGCCCAAAAACTTTATTAAAATTACCCCGCCCCTCTTCGCGGGCAAAACGCCGGGCACAACCGTCCACCCCGCAGCCATTAGAGGCTTCGGGGGTAAAAGTGCGCGTAGCAATTGGCGCCCAACGTGAGGCCCATAACGGTGAAATTGCAAATCCAAATTTTATCGGGTGAGCAGCTTTCGAACGCCGGAACGTTCGACGAGTCAAGTGTGGTGTTAAGTGCCAAAGTGGTCAAAATTCCGAGTGCCGTGAGTGGGCAATTGCGGGAGTGTGGCATTGCGGGTGTGTGCACTTGCGGGTGTGACCGTGTCCAGTATGGAAAACTGCAAAAGGGAGAAGTGCCGGACGAAGTGTTAGATTAGTGTGATATTATACTGTACTGGAAGTTGTTTCCCCCAGCAATAAATATACAGACGGAATCCTCTGTGTCTTTTGCTTCCTTGTGTCTGTTTCTATTGGTGCAAATAAAGCGAGCTTGAGTGGAAGTATGGCCAAGACGGCTAAGTTTTTGGTGGATCGCCTTAGCAAGGACGAACTGGCGTATGAGCTGGCCATCCGCGACTTGAAAGAGGAAACGGTGGACAACACGAGGAAGGCGCTGCGGGCGGCCCTTCGAGTGGAGGAGTCCTTGGAACACTCGTTATACACCAAGAAGTATCCGTTTACGTACGACGAGGACGTGGCGGCGGTGCGGGCAAAAGTGGGCGAGGTGGAAACGTTGTCGGCTGCGTTCGAGGGTGATAAAAGGAGTAGAGACTTCCTGAAAATTCGGGCGAAGGTGGAGTTCGGGATGCGTCGGATCCACGTCATGGGCCAAGCCCCGGAGGAAGGCCAGGAGGCCGAGGTAGGGGAGCTCCGAAAGCGGCTATTGATGGCCATGGGCGGGGTCCTAGTTAGGGCCGAGGGAGACCTTAACGACTCAGACGGGGATGGGGACGAGGGCAGCGATAGCAGCCGCCGGCTAGAAGCCCGGCGGTCGGACGCACACGCCAGTTCCACCCCGAAGATGAGCAGGGGGGCAGTTGAGAAAATTCAAGACTTAACCAAATGGGGAGTCAAATTTACGGGGGAGATGCCAGGGACGGTGAGCGCCTTCTTAGAGAGGGTTGAGGAGCTCCGGGAGGCGAGGGGGCTACCCATGGCTCAGCTGTATAAGTCGGCAGTTGATCTCTTCGATGGCAAGGCTCTGATATGGTACCGCTCTATTCGGGAACGCTGCCACAGCTGGGAAGACCTCCGCCGGGAGCTGCGAGCGGAATTCTTGCCCCCGGACTACGACGATAGGCTCTGGGAGGAAATCCGGCACAGGACCCAAGGCCGCGACGAGTCTATCGGCGTGTTCGTGGCGGCAATGGAGGGCCTCTTCCGGCGTTTGGCCAAACGCTGCGAGGAGATTGAGAAATTGCGGGTGGTTCGGCGGAACATCTCCCTTTTTTATCATATCCAGCTGAGCCTGATGGAGGTGTCGTCCATCTCCGAGCTGGTCTTCTTGGGCCGTAAGTTGGAGGCGACAAGGCTGTCGGTAGAGGCATACGCACCTCCGCCGAGCCGCCGAGCTCATCGGTTGCTGGAACCTGACCTGGCTTATGCTGACGCGATGGGAGACAGCCTTCTGGAAACAATTCGAGAAATCCCTCGCCGGCCACCTGTGCAGTGTTGGAATTGCAAGAGGGAGGGGCATACCTCTCGAGAATGCCAGGAGCCTCGGAGATGCTATGGCTGCGGGCGAGCTGGAACGTTCCGAGCAGCACGCCCAACGTGCAGTAATCCCGGTGCCACCCGAATGGGGGGGTACTCAGCGAGAACAGGAGAGGGGAACGGGGGAAGTCATGGAACGGTTCGAGGGCGACCGTCGGAAAACGATCGCCGTGCTCCTCAGCCGGCCGGAGGGGCACGGGAACTTACTCAGTAGCCGAAAAAGGGCCAACGATGGGGTTTGCGCTGGGGCGCAGAGAGTAGGACAATCGTCCACACTTAGAGGTGGAGATTTTCGGCCAGCGGTTTATGGGACTGATGGATACGGGGGCCACAAATTCCGTAGTGGGGAAAGACGGGTGGCGGCTGCTAAAAAGGCGGGGTGTGGAGCTGTTGGCGACTGACCACCCCTCACTTCGGCTGGCGAACGACGCCAGAGTGAGGATCGAGGGCGCTGTATGGATCCCGGTGAGGGTAGGAGCAGTAACGCGATGGGTAAAGACGTTAGTGGTGCCAGCGGTGCCCCATGCACTCATTCTGGGGGCCGATTGTCTGCGCGAGTTGGGGATCGTGCTGGATCTATCGAGAGGCAGCTGGGAATTCACGTCCCTACCGTCAGTGGCCACGTTGGAGACATTGAGAGGCCGAACGAAACTGACCGCGGAGGAAGAGGGAAAATTGGAAAACCTCCTGGAGAAGCAGTTCGAACTGATGGGTGAAGGAGTGGGCTGCACATTTGTGGTGGAGCACACCATTAAGACCACCTCACCACCCATCAAGCAGCGGTACTATCCGGTGTCCCCAGCCGTTCAGAAGCAGATCAATGTGGAGTTGCAGGAGATGCTAGACCTGGGAGTGGTCGAACCATCCTCGAGCCCCTGGTCCTCCCCAATATTGCTGGTCAAGAAGAAAGATGGCAAGTTCCGTTTTTGCGTCGATTTCCGTAAACTCAACAAAGTTTCGGAGAGGGACGCATATCCTCTGCCATATATCTCGGCTACCCTCGATAAGTTGCGGGATGCGAAGTACTTGTCGACGCTGGACATAAAATCCGCGTACTCACAGGTCCCTATGGCGGCGGAATCCAAACCGCTCACCGCCTTCATGGTTCTTCCCCGGCCTCTTCCAATTCCGGAGGATGCCGTTCGGGCTCCAGAACGCTCTTGCGACCTGGCAACGGCTGATTGATCAGGTACTGGGGCCGCAACTCGAGCCATACGTTTTCGTGTACTTGGACGACGTAATCATTGTCACCCAGGATTTCGAGAAACACCTGGAGGTCCTCGGCGAGGTGTTCCAACGGCTGCGAAGGGCCGGACTACGGGTCTCTAGACAAAAGTGCGAGTTCTACCGGCCTCAGTTAAGGTACCTGGGCTACGTGGTCGACGAGGGTGGACTCCATGTGGACCCAGAAAAGGTGGAATGCCTGCTGAAGATCCTTCGGCCCTCCAACGTCAAGGGCATTCGACAATTTCTGGGTATGGTGTCGTGGTACCGGCGGTTTATTCCGGAGTTCGCTACTCTGGTAGCGCCTTTGACGGCGCTCCTAAAAAAGAACCGAAGGTTCGAGTTTTCAGAGGACTGTGAGAATGCCTTTCAGTCAGCGAAAATACGTCTTACAACTGCTCCAATATTGACGTGCCCTTACTACTCCTTGCCCTTCATCGTGCAGACGGACGCCTCCGGGTTCGGATTGGGGGCAGTGCTGTCACAAACACACTCCGGGGGAGAGAAGGTAATATGCTTCCTCAGCCGGTCCCTCACTAGTGCTGAGCGAAAATACTCTACCACCGAAAAGGAGTGCTTGGCCGTCCTGTGGGCCATCGAGAAGCTGCGACCCTACATAGAGGGCACTCAATTCCAGGTGGTGACGGACCACCACTCCCTATTCTGGCTTCACAATCTCAAGGACCCAATCGGGCGACTCGCACGCTGGGCGGTCCGTCTGCAACAGTACGATTTTGAAATCGTACATCGGAAAGGCAAGGAACATCTGGTTCCAGACGCCTTATCGAGAGCCGTACCGGCGCTGGAGGCCAATGAGGCTGGGGAAAAGGACCATGGGTGGTACCAAGGGATGGTCCGAAACCTCCAACGCAGGCCCGACAAGTTCCCCAACTGGATGCTGAATGAGGACGGGCTGTGGAGGCACCTGCCGGGGCGTTACCCGGCGTTGGACACGCGGGCTTGGAAGCGCGTGCTCCCGGAGGCCGATAGGAGCGAGGCACTAAACCAGTGTCACGACGACCCTAAAGCGGGGCACATGGGGGTGAAGCGGACGCGGGATCGCGTGACGCAACGCTTTTATTGGGCGGGAATGCGGGGCGACGTCCAAAACTACGTCGCAAAGTGCAAGGTATGCCAAGCGGTCAAAGTGGAGCGTCAGCCGCCCCGGGGACTGATGGCAACTCGGGCAGGGACGGTTGCACAACCCTGGGAGGTGGTCTGCATTGACCTTATCGGGTCCCTGCCGCGCTCGACCCGAGGGCACTGCTACATCCTCAGCGTGGTAGACTACTCGACCAAATTTGCGTTGGTATTCCCGCTCCGTTCGGCCAAGGCCCGCGAGATAGTAATCAGATTAGAAGAATCGGTCTTCATGGTGTCCGGAGTCCCCGCGAAGGTCGTCTGCGACAATGGAGTGCAGTTCCGCGCCAAACTCTTCGAGGATTCCATGCGAAAATTCGGTACCCTGGTGCAGTATACGGCATTGTATCACCCGCAGGCAAATCCCGCGGAGCGGGTGAACCAAAACATTAAGCGCATGCTGCGCTCTTACGTGACGGAAAATCACCGGAAGTGGGACGAGAGTCTCGCCCAGATAGGAGCTGCCCTGCGGACGTATACTCACGAGGCGATGGGCGTGACGCCCTACTTCTTGAACTTCGGGAGAGAGATGGTGGCTTTCCGCGGAAACCACTGCCACCGACCGACGATACGGAGGACCTCGATCCTGAAAACCGAGCGGCGGCCGTCAATCGGGTGCGAGCCGAAGTGGCCGATCGCCCCGCTAAAGCCGGAGGGGCCGCGCAAGCGCGATACAACCTCAGGAGACGAGGAGAGTCCTTTTACGCGAACGACAGAGTGTGGAGGAGAAATTTTGTCCTCTCAGACGCGGCCAGATACTTCTCGGCTAAACTTGCGCCCGAATACATTGGCCCGTTCGTTGTCAAGGGGGAGGTATCGACGAACACCTACCACCTAGTAGATGAGAAGGGCAAAGATGCTGGCACCTGGCATGCCAAAGACCTCCAGCCCTACATCAAGTAAAGGCAATTACGGAGAGGCTCATGCAACATACAACATTCAAGTGGGACAGACACGATAAGCTAAGAATATAAATTCAATACTGTCTGAATCGATCCTTTGGAGTCCTTTCCCTTGATCTTTACTTTTCCATCGTTTCTTTTTCCTCTTCCTTTCCTTTTTGCTCCCGGTAATGGTTGGGTTGCTCTAGTGTTGTTGGGTTTAAGTTTTTTTCTTCCTTTTTTTCTCGCTAAAATAAAGAGTTTAAGAAGGGAATGAGTAGTAGAAATAATAATTAGGGTGGAGGATAGTTAGGGATATAGAGGAGGAGGGGTAGCGAGTAGTTAGCGTAGTAAGGGTTAGTTAGGGAATTAGGTTCGTAGGCTGGTAGCGTTGGAATTAATGTTGGGGCTCAGTGGGGGGGATATTTGGAGAATGCGTTTGGTATTGGGAAAACACGGGACAGGCAATGGATAGAGGGAAAATTTAGGCTGGGTTGTAATGGAATAGGGGTGGATGGGTAGACAGATAAATATTACGTCGGGGTTAGATTGGGCAGGTTAGATAGGAGACGGTTGGGTAGGCTAGGGAGAATGGAGTGGAAGCATAGACGAGTGATCGTAGTTAGGTATTAGTGGGAGCAGAATAGAGACTAGCGTATTTGGTGGAGGGTTAGCAGTTGGTTAGGTTAGTTAGTAGAGGGTTTAGTTCGGGGATCTAGGGGTAGTTATCTAAGTGAAGGAGAAAGTCGGCGTGTGGGTTCTGTGCAGAACCGCTATTTTTGTTTGGCCCGCGCGAATTCGACGGAGCAACAATGCTCCGCGAGCACTCGGCAATGGCCAGGGCACGCAAAATCACTCTTAATCGGGCGACGTTACCGCGCGAGTCGAATGCTGCTGCCCAAATATTATTCGTTTCCGTTTTGTTCATCGCTCGTTTTTTTTAACCGTTCTTTCCTTTTCCTTTTTTTCTTTGAGTAGATTTTGGGAAAATCCACTTGAAGAAGGGGGGGGGTAATGTTACGGTCGCATTTCGCTGCGACCAAATAGTTTATAAATTTACAAAAAAAAAAGAAGTCCTGATTGACTTTGACTTGAGTCAAAAAGCCAATCAGGACTCTGGTCAAAAAGCCTGCAGGTCTAACCCAAACCACCCGGCAAACGTAAATAGCGCAAACACCACTCCACTGAGGCTCGTAGAGTAGTTTAAGAAATTGAAGTGAATAGAAATTTTAATATAAGAATTGGATTATATAAACTCATCATTGAAGGCAAGAATGGTAGAATTAAGTAGAGAATAGGAATTAGTTCAATAGTGGTAAGTAAAAGATAAATGGTCACTAGGTTAAGGAGAACATCACCGAGCCATCCCTGAGGAAATCATTGACGTCATGCGAGCAAAAGCTTTCGGTTTCAATGTAATATTCTACGATCCATATCTTCCCGATGGCATTGACAAATCGCTGGGCCTGACACGAGTTTATACATTACAAGAATTACTATTCCAATCAGATTGCGTATCATTACATTGCACACTGAACGAACACCATCATCAATTAATAAATGAATTCACAATTGAACAGATGAGGCCTGGAGCTTCCTTAGTTAATACAGCCAGAGGTGGTCTGGTGGAAGACGAGGCGCTGGCAGTGGCACTCGAACAGGGGCGGATAAGAGCAGCTGTTTACATGTTCATGAAAACGAACCATACAACGTATTCCAGGGAGCCCTCAAGGATGTTCCAAATCTAATTTGTACACCACCTGCAGCCTTCTATAGTGAAGCATCTGCAACTGAACTACGTGAGATGGCAGCAACCGAAATACGACGACGATTGAACGAGCGAGCGAGCGACAGTCGAGCGATAGGGAAATTGGCGAGGGCGGCGTGTGGGACGCGACAAGGATAAGGCCCGACGAGAACTTTTCACGACCCCGACGAGCTTCCCTGCACGGACGATCAACGGCGTAAATAGTAAGTAGAGTAAGCATTATCTGTAAGGTGTACGCGCTCATATTAGAATATAATACAGAGTTGTAAAGAAGCCTAAGTAGAGGGAGTTTCCTTTTTTTGTTATATAGTTTGATCACGGTGTTGGATTGTTTCGGGTTTCTTGATCGATTTCAGTGTCGCGACCCAAACCAAACCCCAGTCAGGGTTTCGGTCGCGGGACGACTGTCGGCGCACGACTGGGTGGCGCCCAAAAACTTTATTAAAATTACCCCGCCCCTCTTCGCGGGCAAAACGCCGGGCACAACCGTCCACCCCGCAGCCATTAGAGGCTTCGGGGGTAAAAGTGCGCGTAGCAATATCTGTTAAATTAGTTAGTCATATTCAGCTATGTAGATTATTCGTTTATCATGGATTATTTCCATTTCCTTTGTTTTATTGTTGGTAAGGATTAATTGTGTCCTATATTTGTTCACAACTTCTTCTTTGATAGGAATATGGTCTAGTAATTCCTCATTTGCTGAGTGAACAGTAGCCATCGTTACATCATCATCTTCCATATTGAAGAGAACTCCTATTTCAGATTCAGCATAAGTTTTGCTGTCGCTATCTAAATTTTCATTTTGTTTTTCACACTTTATTCTGCTTAAGAAATCAGCTACTTGATTTTGTTTACCTTTCAAATACTCAATTGTAAATTAGTATTCGCCCAATTTTAGAAGCCACCGTTGATGCCTAGGTGAGAGGTCTTTTCCTTTATATTTCGCATGTAAATACTTGATTGGCTGGTGGTTTGTAAATATAGTGAACTTGTTTCCGTACAAGTAAGGCCTAAAGTAGTTTACGGACCACATAATTGCCAAGAATTCCTTATCCGTTGCTGAGTAATTTCGTTCATGAGAATTTAAGGTCCTAGAGGCAAAGCAGACGGGTTGTCCTTCTTGAGATAGAACAGCGCCAATTGCATAATTGGAAGCATCCGTAGTGAGATGAAATTGTTTATTGAAATTTGGAAAACGAAGAATAGGATGTGAGCTTACGAGCTTTTTAAATTTTTCAAAGGCTTCTATATATGTTGGATGTTTGTTATTAATACGTGTTCCCTTTTTCAGGTACTTTGTAATAGGCTGCGCTACTTTTGCGTAGTCACGAATAAATTTCCTGTAATAGCCCGTTAATCCTAAGAAGCTTTTTATTTGCCTCTCAGTCTTAGGTAATTCCAATTCTTCGATTTTAATCCCTCTATAGTTACAACATGCCCTAAGAAAGCGGTTTCTTTTTGAAGAAAATTGCACTTGTCTATTTGAATTTTTAACTGATTGTATTCTAAAGCTTTAAAAATGTCTTTTAATGACTTGATGTGTTCCTGCAATGAGGTGCTAAAAATAAGAACATCATCCAGATATACCACGCAAGTTTTATTTATAAAGTCTCTAAGAACATCGTTCATAAGACGTTGAAAGGTGGCCGGGGCATTTTTCAGCCCAAATGGCATTCTGACAAATTCGTATAAACCGTGTGGTGTAATGAATGCGGTTTTTTTTGATCCAGAACCAGTACCTTATGATAGCCCTTAGCCAGGTCTAACGTTGAGAAATACTGGGCCCTTCCAAGTTTATCCAACAAGGAATCCATATTGGGCAGAGGGTATTTATCATCGATTGTGATCTCGTTTAAACGCCGATAATCAACTACTAATCTGAACTTTTGTTGCCCAGAATTGTCAATCTTTTTGGGAATAACTATTAGAGGACTGGAGTACTTGGAACAACTTTTTCGCATTATTCCTTGATCCTCCATTTCTGCTATTTGTCTCCGTACTTCGGCTTCATGTTTGGGTGGATATCTATATAGTTTAGCGTTTATTTGCTGATCGGTTATTGTTTTGATTTCGTGCTGGACAGAATGTGTACTCGAAAGTTTATCACTTTCTTTGAAAAACAAATGTTTGAATTTATTTACTACTTTTACTATTTCCGAATATTCTTCGTTGTTAAGATGGTCGAGTTTTAACCGATTTAGATAATCTGTGCCAGTTTTTTTCCAATTGACATATTTGATTTATTGGGTACGGGTCGTTTATAAATTTTATTATGTGATTGTTCACCTTTAAAGATTTCGATTCGTAGCTAATATTTGCTTCAAGATTATTGAGCAAATCTGACCCAATTATAAATTGGTAGTTCCTTTTACTCAGACTTTTTATTTTCCATCTAATTTTGCCACCAGATAAAGATTTAAATTCCGCCGGTGCTGGCGTATGTATTTCGTATTGAAAAACATCTTTACCAGTGATGGTGGTAAATAGAACAGGATTAATTTTTTATTCACTGAAAATGATTAACTTTATCGTCAACTAAGTTGAATGACGACCCAGTGTCAATCAATGCTATATACACTTTACCATTTATCGTTATCTTAATTAGGGGTAAATAATCCGAGGCTCGTTGTGAAAAAATGAATTATTGGGTTGGTCACAACTCGACTCTCTTACGTATTCAGGAGCTGAACTTTTTCTTAGTTTCACGCTTTTCTCGTTATCATACTCACAATCATTGACTTTTTGCCATTTATCGTTATTTCTGCACCCTTGAATATTATCTACCTCCATTGGTACTGGTGGTTGTCTATATACGCCTGAATTTCTTTGAAAGTTATAATTTCGACTAAAATTATATTGGTTATTGTGAATACTACTATTGTTTCTGAAGTTCTGATTATAGTTTTGATTTGAATTCCTATTGTCGTTATAACTATTGCTTTTCCTAAATAATCCCGAACTATAATTTTCCCTAGGATGTCTATTGTAAGTCTGTCCGTATTGATGTCTGTTGAAATTTGGTTTCGAAACTTTTGAAGCTTTATCAAAACCATATTTGTTTTTTCGATACTCCGGCCGAATGCAGGAGTCCTCAAATCTTCTATCTTTAATTATTTTCAAAATATCTCGAATATTATCTTTTTCATAGATTTTATCAAACAAGACCCCTTGAGTCATTTCTTTCACTGTGTGCGTTAATAATGAGTCGACATTTTTCAAATCAATGTAAGGCTTGTCCTTATAGTACATTATTAACTGGTCTGACTCAATTTTTAACATTTGTAATTCACTAACTAAATCACTTACCGAGTTTGCCTTTAAATTCAAAATTTTCTGTATAATTCTGCTGTTTCGGTGTCAGGCGGTAGTTTTGTCTTATTGCTTCCTTCACTGCTTCCCAATCGTCATTTTCGTGCAAATTGATGATCGCCTCCTTTGCCTCACCTTGAATTTTTTCATAAAAGATGATGCGTGTAGCTCTCCTTCGTAACTCGGTGTTTGGAATCCTGCTCAAATAATGTTCTGTTGTTGCGATGAAGGAATTGATGGTGATATCTCCTCTTCCGATAAAAACGCCCATGTGCCTAATTTCCTTCAAAATCTTCTCCATGTTGATCATCTCGTTGTCGGTTGTAAGATGCTGAAGAGCACCTGTCAATTGTTGGATTTGCTCCTCCCTCCTTTGCAGTTGATTTTGTAGCTCCTGAATTTCCATTTGGCTGAACGTTGTTCTATTACTGCAAAACAGTTGTCCTCGCTGGTCTCTTCGTTCACACATTCACTTTTTGTTACTTGTTTTTTATTCTTGAGTTTATGGGCAGCCTCATCCACGCATTTACAAAAAACCTTAAGGCTTAACTTGTTTTCCCAAATTTAAATTAATATTTTATTTAATCGTTTTTTTTTGGTTAATCGCAACTCCTCTTCAGATACCACGACAATTACCGATGATGAACGATAATTCGAAAATATTTACCGGCTTTTCCTTTTCCAGGAAAAAACGCGATTCAACCTATTCAGTTTTATTTCCGTATTTTTTTCGTTCTATTCGTTTACCGACTGCGCCAATTAAATAATTCGTAGCGTTGTTTGTATAAAAATATAAATCTATTTTTACTTTTCTTTTAACACGTAATGTTACAATATCCATTTTCCGAAATATTATAAACTGAGTTTCGGACTTTTGCTTAAGACTTAAGACTCGAGACCAGCGATGCCAGACCTACGGTAATTCTATGTTGAAGCGGCGAGAGCGTGCGTGTTTGAAATACATGTGTATACATCGTGGACGGGCTAATCATATGCAGCCCGTTCAGTGCTTCGACAACGTTTAGTCTTGGCATGGTCTGGATCAACGATGCAAGACCTACGGTAATTACCGTAGTTTCAAGGTACTTTCAGGTGAAATCTGGCCTACGGTAGAGGTAAATTACCTTGGATGAAGCCTACGGTAATTATATCAGGATAATAATACCAATAAATTGAAATAGAAAACTATGGCAAACGTATCGCTACTTGCGAGTATGTTGTTGGAATATTAGTAACTGGTTGAGCTGAAATCGTGTCATCTAATTAGGCCTTAAAGCAGCAAATACACGATGCGACCAGTTGGCCAACCAACCAACGAAAACCAACAACATATGCGTAAAGACACGGCGCAAATCGATTTGTGGCCAACTAGTTGTGCTGGAATCGCATTGTGTATTTGCTGTTTAACTCTTTCAGTTACACTTCTGAATGAATAATAAAATAGTTCTTCTTTCTTTATTTTGTTTCTATGATTATAGAAAATATTAAGGTTAAGGATTTCGAAGTACAAGGTGGTTAGCTATGGTAACCACCATGGCCAAAGGGGACTAATACACTAAAGCGTATTCTTCAAATATAAAGGTGCATACTCTAGTTGTGAAAATTTTGAAAACACGTCTTTCCTTTGCGCAAGCGAATCGGGACTTTACAAGTGTTGCATTGCGAAACTGTCCGAACCGGAGTACGTTTCCGCCTACTTGCAACGGATAGTAGTTATAGTTAGAAGTAGAAGAAGACGTAGAAATAGAAGTAGTTATCGAAAAAAACTTTATGGTTTTTGCCTTTGAGGTTCGCGGAAAATTTTCGTGAAACAGATTAAACCCGCCCAGGAAATATTTGAGAAGTTGTCGGATGGATATTTGAAATTATACTTTTTATTTCTTAACTGGATTCTTCCAACTTTTTATGTTCTTAATGCATATTTTCAGTCGTCTAAAGTAGTTTTAACAGAAATGCATTCAGAATTTTCGGGTACTTTCATTGAACTCCTACAATACTACATAAAAGGCTCTTACATTTTTAATACGGAAATTGGAAGTATAGATCCAAATTTAGAAGACATATTTCTACCTCCTGATAGAATATACCTTCCTATAACGGTCGTGTCTGCGCTTGAAAATATTCAAAAAGACTCCGATGATCAATTCGAATCAAAGGCTTTAAATTTTAAAATTCAATGTCGTCAATTTTATAGGATAAATTGTGAAGAAATAAAAAAAGATTTAAATTTGATGATCCTCTTTAAAAAAATATTTATATTCTCAATCCTGACAAAGCCATTGACTATCGTACCAGAGATGATTATCCTTCTTTGTTTCGTCTTTATAACAATTGTCCAAGAATAAGCATGACAATTTCTGCGAATGATCTCGATAATGAGTGGCGCAAGTTTCCATCATTTCACCTACCTGAAGAGCTTAAAGCATCCAACATATCAATTGATAGTTTTTATTTTAAATTGAGTTTGATTTATGATAGCGACAATCGCCCGGAGTTTAAAAGTCTGAGTGAATTCACCTTGAATTTGTTGTCACTTCCACACTCAAACGCAGATTGTGAAAGAATATTCTCTTTTTTTTTTCATTTTTTTAGCATCACAAAGCGTATAACTTCAAGGATGCGTTGAACTTGAGCCGTCTGATCTCATGTACGACAAAATTAAAAATGAGATATAGATATAGAAGATATATTGTCGATAAATGAACGACTCTTCTAAACTTGCTGTAATTAAGAAAATTCAAATTTTATAATAAAGCTAAGTATAGATGTATGTATGTTATCATAAAAAGGCAATAATTTTTTTTATAACTTGTTGAATTAGATTTTTATTAAACCTACGGTAGAAAAGGTCGAAACAAGGTAATTTTGAGGCCCAAATACGGTAATGTCTCAAATAATTTCTGGCAACACTGCTCGAGACTGACTTTTTCATCTTAATCCAAATACTTATATAGGGGGATTTTGGATAAGGGAATTACATACAATCAATATTGGTACGATCAGTTAATTAGGAACGTGGGGTTAGTATAAACAAATGATATTGATTTTGGTCATCTAATAAGGGACGTGAGGTTAGGGTGAACAATTATTTGAAAGTGTTATTGAATTTGGGTGGAGTATACATAACTTGCATAATCCTGATGGAGGAGGATATGACGAAAAAATTGGTTAAGCAAACCACCATTGAACAAGTTTTCAAAAAAAATTAATGCATGTATAACTTGGTTGTACTGACATGTCAACAGAATTTTTTTTAATTTCATGACCAGAAGTTAGGAGACACAAAGCAATCATCAAATAAAGTACTCAAAGGTTAAAGATTTTTTAAAATGAATTTATTTATGTATATTTTTCGTTATAACATATGTACAAATACATAGCTGTATATAAGAAATGATGTGTCATGTAAAAGTGTTAACCCTGCGATTAAGAGAATCCTGTGAATGAGGGGGGGAAAAATCCCCAGTTGTAGTCTGATATTGACAAGTTCGATATATATATATATATATATATATATATATATATATATATATATATATATATATATATGGTGTCTAGAAGTTACGGCATAGGTTTCTCACTACGTGATTTTTGAAACAATTTTGAACCAAAAACAATACGAATTATTTTTCCAATTTTTCAAGCTACAGGGTTAGCTGCCACAGGCATTTTAAAGTCTCTCCCAAATTCTTCGAAGAAGAAGAAACAATGAAACGTGGAAAATATTTCATTGCAATTCTTTAAAGCAACTATCCAAATATCGAGTAACCATGTTGGAAATCTATGGTTTTCCAATAGTTTATTGTCTTATCGTTTTTAGAGAGGAAGCTTCGGCTAACGCTTTACCTCCCTCAATCGCTGTAAACTGATTTTTTGTGTTCAAAATGAATTTGATTTTTTCTTGTTTTATTGGAATTGATAAATAACACCATCAAATAATGGACTTTTCATATTATAGCAGTTCGTAATCATCTTCGTTTTATCAAGTGCTCACATCAGTTAAGCTGTGACCGGCTGTATGTCAATAACATACTTTATTGGAACGCTGATGATAAACTGCAGTCCCGGTATTATATGAGCTTGTTATGCCCCTTGTTGTTAATAAAACAATCACTCGTATTATATCTATATTTTTAATAAGTAATTGAGTGCGAGCCGCACGGGACAAAACTTACGACTGAATATAATATTTCGTTGGCATCGGAAGGACACCTCACTTAACAAACAATATATGTAATGTGTAATATGTATCTTAATGTCTAAGTGTCCAGAAAACCCTTACGTAGACTCGTGGATGCAAAAAGGTCTCAAATTACCGAAGTGAATGCAATTCATTCACATATGACCGAAACAAACGGTCTAAGACAAATCTCTTTGACAAAATTAACAATAAGTGTTTTGGGAAACACTTAAACGATATTTATGGGTATCGTCATGGGCGATATCGACTACGAGCGTTCGCTTATCACATGTGCCATGTGAGAAGACCACACACGCTCGGTTATCGCATAACACCTCCTTCCTTAAGAAATCTTTACGGAAATCTAGACCGTAAATTCCCATGTAAAGGCTGTAGTCCTAGCTTTTCTTGTAGATCGTTGGCTGAATGTCTGACTGGTCTTTCAAGAGGAATGTCTACTGGTTTTAGTTTGCAGAATTGGCAAAAAAGTTTGCGGGATCGCCTAAAACAAGAATATTTCCAGCAAAAGAAAACAATTAATACAACTGTAATAGTCGTTAAAATTCCTCCAACCATTGTCCGAGATCTCTCTGGAATCGGCGTTAAGATCTTTTCCCAAAAATATTTAGAATTCTGAATTTCAGTGGCTAGATCTGTGAGTTCATTCAGATTAGTATTTTTTAATTTCGTCAAACATTTATCAGCAAAACTAAATTCGCCTAGTTTTATCTTTTCACAACAGTCATTGATAACCCTCATTTCATATTTCGTTGCCAGTGAGAGACTGTTTTCATTTCCAATACTGATGAAGAGTTGCATCATAAGTCTCTAATGAACAATTATTAGCAAGCGTTAAAATTCCAACTCCGTCTAATAAGATGTCTTCTGAGCGATTACAACTAATTTTTCCAAAAACATGAGGATAAACAACATACAAATATTTTCCTACATCGATTCTATGATAAATTTCTACATTTATGTTTAATCCCCTAAGGTTACAATTTTTATGTGATTGCCTTAAGAAAACATTTATTTCACAATCAGCGTCTTTTATACTTTCTCTGAGTATAAAAGGTTTACATATATAAAAATCAAGTAATTTATTGCAATCTTGCAAATTAGGTGACAATACATAATTTTCCTTATCGTCTCTAATAATCAAATATTTTGTGTCAAGATTGATCAAAGTTAATCCATTAGTTACAATTTTAGGAATAGAAATCATTTCATATATATCGTAATTTTCTGTCCTAGTTAAGTTTATAGATAAAAGTATAACCATTTTTTGGTCTTTTACAAAAGCTTTCATGTCTAATGCTTTTATAATTATCGCATAGTTTTCAATGCATGGCTCTATCAAAAATTTATCCGCGTCATGAAATCGTTTTAGCTCTTGTAGCAATTCCACTGTTTCGATGAGAGAAGGATGAATCTGACCTAGCTGCAGAAACAATAAGCTGTTCAAAAATTCGTCAATCTCTAAGTGAATTACTTCAAGTCGGTGGTTTATTTTGATCATAGATTCTTCAAAATAAATTTCAACATAAGTCAACTTACTGAGCTGGTTAGAATTTAATTTTAATTTATTTAATTCATCGATTACAAGATTAATTTTTTCGCGAGTTGAATTTGCGTCTTTAGCAACTGTTAAGACTTGCTTATTAAGTGTGTTCATGAGACGTAAATTTTCGGTAATTCCTTCTTTGATTCTTATTTCGTTACCCTCAACAGTATGGATTACTTTGTTATAATAATCCGCATCTTCCTGATCCATAGACCCAAACAAAAGCTTAAGACCAGTTCCAACAAAGTTAATTAGGCCTTTACGAATGCGGTTGGACTTTTTTCGGCCCAATAACTGATATACAAGATCCACTTTGTGATTTAAACCTGAGATTTCTAATTTCGCTTTATGCTGGTAAACTGAGCATTTAGGAAGAGTGGATGAACATAGTTCATTTATTCTTAATATTAAATTATTAACCTGATCGATTATTACTTCTAGATCCTCCAAATTTACAACATTAACCAAGGTCAATTTATTACTAATTTCTCTAGCTTTACCATAGTGTTTAAAATAGATTCCCACGTTCTCTGATAATTTCTCCAGTTGAAAATTACCGGCCATGGCGATGGAAAGTACCGCCCTGTAAGGTAAAGTTTTCTATTAGCCTTATTTATCAAGACTTCGACTTTTTATTCACGTTTCTAAACATTCTAAGCAAAGATTTTACATGTAGTTTTCAATGTCTCGTATATGAAGTACCTGGCTCAGGTGACTTAGAACGTTGCTCTGCAAGGCAAAGCTTTACATTAGCCTTATTATATTTCTTTCTCTGGTTTTTGATTTGTACAATTACGTGATCAGAGGTAACCTCCATGATTTTGTAAGGTCCTTTATAAAGAGGTGCTTCCTTGTCAAGTCTTAGTGAGTTTTTTATTAAAACATGATCACCCTTTTTAAAATTTGGAGTTTTGTCAATGTTTTTATCGTATCTTTTTTTCGAAATTTCTTTACTTCTTAACTCTTTTTCACGAGCTACTGCATGGATTTCAATCAATCGAGCTTTGAGATCGTCCAAATATTCGAAGAATGTTATACCTTTGAATTTATCGACGCCGTTAAGGCTTCTTGGTAATGTACCGAATATCATTTCATGTGGACTATAACCTGTGGTATTATGACGAGAATGATTATAGCTCATGGCAGCAAATGCCATCCGTTTATCCCAGCTTTTCATTTGGGATATACAATCATTTTTTGTAGTCCTCAAAAATTCCCACAATTTTCAATGTGCTCGTTCTACTCTACCATTTGACTGTGGATGAGCGACCGTAGTTGTGATGAGTTTGATCTTGAGCATTTTGCAAAAAGCATCCATGAGCTTGTTGCAAAACTCGGTACCATTGTCAGATAAAATAATCTTAGGTGCGCCAAAATAAGTTATCCAATCATTAGTGTTTTCGCTGTAGTCTCAGCAGTTTTGTCTGGAATAGGTATGAAGCGAATATATCTAGTTACTTCATCTTGTATTGATAATCCAAATTTGTTTCCATCTATTGTGCTGTCAAATGGACCTACTAAGTCCACTGAAATTTTTTCCATTGATTCATTACATGAAGTAGTTATTGTCATAGGATTTTTATGAGGTTTCCTATTAACCTTTCCCATCTGACAGTTTAAGCATTCTGTAACGTATTTCTCTACGTCCTTCTTCATGTTCTGCCACGTGTAACGTCGTTTTAGTTTGGCGTACATCGCTTTTTGTCCAAGATGACCTCCCATTAAACCATTATGATACTCGGTCAATATCTTTTTCTGCCTTTCCCTATCTTCAACGTTTTCAATTGCTGGGCCAACCATTCTGATGTCGTGGCTTTCTTCCGGAGACTGTTCAACTTCCCATTGGGTTGGTCGAACTAATCTCTCATCACCTCGTTCCTTAGGAGTTTCATCAACGGTATTACTTTTGATTAAACCCTGAGCTTCCAATTCTTGGACTCTTTGTTCATATTCGTTAAGAATATCTTCCGTAACAATACCGGTTTGTTGCTTTTCTACTACTCTCACATTTCGGGATAATTCGTCAGCGACGGCATTTTGTTTTCCTTTTACGTATTCTGTATCGTATTCGTATTCTTCCATTTTTAGTTTCCACCTTATTAACCTACTTCCGGGATCCTTCACTTTAAACAGCCACAGTAAAGGTTTGTGATCTGTTCTAATCAAAAATCGAGTTCCATAGACATATGGGCGAAATTGTTTGACTGCCCACACTATAGCCAAACATTCTTTTTCGGTTGTACTATAATTCCGCTCAGCTTTATTTAAAGTTCGACTAGCGTATTGAATGGGTAAATCTGTCCCATGGGCGTCACTTTCTTGGCTGAGAACTGCTCCGATCCCATGATTAGAAGCATCGGTTGTGATAATAAACTTTCTTGTAAAGTCTGGATACTGCAATATTGGTTTTTCGACCAATTTCTGTTTTAGCTTGAAGAAACTGCTTTCATGCTCTCTTTCCCAAATGAAAAGAGTATCTTTCCTCAAAAGCTTATTCAGAGGCTCGGCAATCATACGATAATTTTTTATAAACTTCCGGTAATAGCCGGTCATTCCCAGGAACGATTTCACTCCCTTTTTATCGACAGGTGGTGTCATATTTTCGATACTTTCCACCTTTTTAGGATCAGGGCGGACACCTTCACTAGTTATTATATGACCCAAGTAACAGACTTCTTTTCGAAGAAATTCGCATTTGTCTGGTTGGAGTTTGAGATTAGCCTTTTTCAATTGTTCGAAAACTTCGCACAATTTACTATTATGTTCTTCTAATGTAGAACCATATACAACGATGTCGTCAAGGTATACAAAGCATTTAATACCTTGTAATCCAGAAAGAATAGTGTTCATTAATCTCTGGAAGCACGCTGGTGCATTTTTTAGTCCGAATGGCATTATGGTAAATTCAAAATGACCACAAGGTGTGCTAAATGCAGTTTTGACAATATCTTCTTCATCAAGAGGAAGTTGATGAAAACCGGAGGTTAGATCCAATGTGGAAAAGTATTTTGCTTTTCCTAACTGATTCAAAATATCCGTGATGTTTGGTAAAGGATAGTTATCCGAAATTGTTACCTCATTCAGTTTCCTGAAATCGACGACCATCCGCCATTTCTTTTTACCACTTTGATCTACCATTTTCGGCACAATCCACAATGGACTATTCCAAGGAGAATCGCTGTCTCTAAGTATTTCGTCCTTTTTCAATTTTTCAATCTGATTTTTGATTTCTTCTTCATGGACTTTAGGATATCTATAAGCTTTAGACATTATGGGTGTAATACCAGGCAATAAGTTTATTTTATGCTTGATAGCATTTGTTGCTGTTAACTTTTCGTCTTCGATACTAAACAGATCACTGTAATTGTCTATTATTTTATTTAATTCTGATTTTTCGACTTTACTCATGTGAGAAACTCTAATGTTACGTGTTACTTGTTTTTCCCTACAAATCCTAACTTTCACAAAGTCAAAATTCGCCATACATTCCGCTTTAATTTTCATTTCAGTAATCGACTTGTGTTCAGAGCTAGAATTAACTATAGGCACCAATAACTTTCCATTTTTAATTGTCGTAACACAATTTGGCACGTGTAAACCACCCATTTCTTGAGATGGAACAACCACATCCTCGTCATTGACCTTATTTTCGACAGCAATAATTCGAAAAGCTTCTGAGCGCCCTTTGATGAATTTCTCGTCACTTTCGTATCTGAGGTTGATTTCCTCACGATT
This sequence comes from Oxycera nigricornis, assembly GCA_963942545.1. Lineage (NCBI taxonomy): Eukaryota > Metazoa > Arthropoda > Insecta > Diptera > Stratiomyidae > Oxycera > Oxycera nigricornis. The sequence continues at coordinate 55,744,470 of OZ012662.1, forward strand.
GCCTTTCAAAACCCCTTCCGAATAGATAACATCGTATTTATGTTCCCTTAGGAATTGACTACCAAGGAGTGCGTCAAAGCTACCCAGCAACTTATCGTGAACAACAGCAAATTTTACAAGCAACATGTTGTCCTTGCCAATTCGATTGGGAGTCATGGCGAAGTTCACAAGAGTCTCATCAATCGATTCTTCCAAGTGACCCGAGATTCCTTGAAATTTTAGTCGCTTACATTGATTTACCCCTTTTTCGTAGACACAAGAAGCCTTTATCGTACTACCTTCCGCGCCGGTGTCAATTAAAATTATACTCAAATCCCCATTAAGTTTCACCGTCACGTATGGACTATCAGAAACTTTGACCATACGCTGCTCAGCGGGTTTTTTGAATACATTCGTTTCGGTAGGTTTTTTATTCCAGGGCAATCGGCAATATTTTCTAATATGTCCCATTTTCCCACAATTAAAGCACTTAACTTGAATCTTATTAATCTTAACAAGATTCCTATTGCTATAATCTCTCTCGATTCTTGTATCAAATAAATTTAAACGTTGTTCTTCTTCGCAAGCAAACTTACTAGCCTCGGCTTAATTAGTTGGCCTTTGCGTAACAACGTATTGCGAGAACTTTTCCAATAATCCATTAATGAAGATAGTCATGGACTCTTCTTCCAAGTAGGCTTTTTGGCCAGCTTCAAACTCCTTTTTTACAGACCCAATTTTGCTCTGAAGCAACCTTCTGTATAAAGTTTCCACCCATTGTGTGTATTGTATCACAGATTCGGTTTTCCCTTGCCGTATGCTAATCAACTCGCGGTGTAATTGTAACGAACTATGCGGTTCGCGAAAAACTTTCAACAACTCTGATTTTAGATCGTCCCAATTTTCTAGATCTCTATTCATTAGAATAGTCACCGCGTTCCCTTTTATTCGGGTTTGCACAAATCTAAATAACACTGGCTTTTGCTCCACTGATGCCAAAGCATGAGCGTGATCGCAAGCCTCAATAAATGAGAAGACTTCCTCACTTTTAGATTCGAAAGTAGGAAAAAAAGCGAAAAGTGTAGAATACGGAATTTCCGCCATAGTTGGATCTCCGCTTAGATCAATTAAGGGAAAAGTAGCGATAGAATCAAGATTCTTATCACGAAGATTCGAATTTTCGCTAATTTCAACACTAGTTAGGCTCAAATTTTTTTCTCGCGAAACAAATTCGTTTTCAAATAACACGATATAGTTGTTATTATTACTCACTATCCACTCGTAAGTGACTTCGTATTCTTTTCCTATGAAATCTTTAATTAATGGCATAAAAGAATACCATTTTTTTAAAATTACAAATCCTCTCACTTTGATCAATCTTGAACTCAATTTGTTATTTCACAAATGACGGCACAATATATCAACATATAGCACAATATTTTAAAATAACACAAATAACAGTTATATGGTAAGATTACAAATAAAAGTAATATTTACGTGATAATAACTGGATAAAAGATCTGCATGCTGAGTAGCTCTGAAGACTCCAAATGTAAGTTTTCCTTCGTCCAGGAAAGTTTCAACAGGAAACCGCAAAAAGATGACGATGATAATACCCAAAGATTCCTCAAAGTGCAAACAGCAGGAAACGGCCAAAGTGTGTCCAATTTAGCAGAATACGCTATGTTCACGCGTTCCAACAGTTATAGGCTCCGACAATACCTCCAAAAGCTCCAAAAAGTGTAGTGTGTAAGTGGCGAACCACCAGTATTGAATTCCGCGATTGGTAGATTAAACTACTCAATTTAGAAAAAATTTCACCGCTGCCACCAATTATTGTTATGCCCCTTGTTGTTAACAAAACAATCACTCGTATTATATCTATATTTTTAATAAGTAATTGAGTGCGAGCCGCACGGGACAAAACTTACGACTGAATATAATATTGCGTTGGCATCGGAAGGACACCTCGCTTGACAAACAATATATGTAATGTGTAATATGTATCTTAATGTCTAAGTGTCCAGAAAACCCTTACGTAGACTCGTGGATGCAAAAAGGTCTCAAATTACCAAAGTGAATGCAATTCATTCACATATGACCGAAACAAATGGTCAACGAGAAATCTCTTTGACAAAATTAACAATAAGTGTTTTGGGAAACACTTAAACGATATTTATGGGTATCGTCATGGGCGATATCGACTACGAGCGTTCGCTTATCACATGTGCCATGTGAGAAGACCACACACGCTCGGTTATCGCATAACAAGCTTTACAACTTGCAAGACAATACTCTCTCTCTGTTAACCATTTATGTTTATCATTCCGAAACAAAATCTTTATGCATTAAACAGATCACTTTGCGTACGTTACCATGCATTCAACCAACCCTACCTCGGGCCAGTAGTCCACATTAAATATGTCTTGTGAAGACACTCATCGTGGCACAGCATTTCATATTCATCGCGATCATATTTTGTACAAGACCTTCACAATACATGTAAGCCCTTGAATAGAGAGAATAAGGAACCGAAATGGCCTATGCTGCCCCATAAGCGGCGGTGAAGCATTTTCACTACATACGCAACTTATTTACCGAAGAGAGCGATAATCAATCCACGTTGCCCCTTGCTTGCCCCGCAACCAAAACATTGCACGAATACTGCCCACTACTCACACAGCAAGGTGTACAATACTTGAAAAGCTCTTCACGGATGCTATGCTCTGGTCAAACTTAATATTAAAAAGCACTCACACTGCATCGCCGTTCAACCAATCCGAAATTAGGATGACGACATCGCTCGGTTCCGCGATTGGTGCATTGTACTTTTGCTCGTTTTGTCTTCGGTGCTGCACGTGGTAATTTTCGGCGCGTTGTGTGAATTCGCAAAATACTCGGTGGAAATAAAACATTAAGTGGAAAAGTGTAGTGTAATTGAGAAAAAATGCTGTACTATAAGTCGTTTAAGTGATTAAGTAGTGAAATTGTGAACAATTACACAGTCCTACAAATTTGAATTTTCTTCTTCTTTTTTTGATGTGAGTGCTCATTTATTAGATTTTGGAACCTCCTAATGACGAATCTGAAGTCGGTTTCTTTCTATCACATCAGTATTTTTCAAAAAACACATTTATAAAAATCATGTGAAAATTGGGGTGTTCAAGAAAAAAACAATCAGAAGTAAACAAGCAGCTGAATAATGAGAATTATTTTTATTAAACGAATATGTAGTGTTATAATGAACATTAAAAAATATTACAGAGGTTTGTGGAACTTTTACTTTCTTCTGAAAAGCTTCTGTTGAGCGATTTTCTCTTGTGAGCCCGGTTTGGATCATCACGCTTCATCATCCAGCAGTCATCGTCCATCATGCTAATATTACACTTTCCTTGGTACCTTCGCTCCATTTCCTTAATATCTTGGTGAAATCTTTCGCCTTGTTCTTCACTAACTGCTTCTAAGTCTTCAAGAAAGTAGCCCAAATGTGAATGAAGAAAATGGACTTTGAGACTCATGAGGCAACCTAATCTTTGGAAATTTTGAAGCATGTTTTCGATAATATTTTCATAATCGGGGCTTTTGTGATTTCCTGAGAAGTTTTTAATAACTTCTTTTAACGATACTTACGCTGCCAATTCTAGAGGAGTCCATTTTCCATCGAAATTAGCATTTTTCATCAGTTTTTGTATATCAGGTCCAACAAAAATACCTTCCTTCAGTTGATGGAAATACTGATGATCAAAGATGGAAATACTGTAAGTAAATAATTGAACCCATCCTCATGTTTATCTAAAGCCTTCACAAATTGCTTCATAAGACCAAGCTCTATATGCAAAGGTGGTAGTAAGATTTTTCTGGTGGGACTAATTTCTGTCGAACTATATTTTTATTTCCTGGGTCTAAATTAATTCTTGTCGGCCATTCTTTCCGAGTATAATGTTTTCTTCTATTTCTGCTATCCTATTCGCAAAAAAATCACGGATATTTTGTATAACCACTTTGCTGTCCTAATAATATAGAAAGTATTTTTAAATCTCCACACACAATCCATCCATGCTGCTCGTAATCAACTTTAGTCAAAATTCATACCACATTTTTGTAACACACCTTCAAATGTACAGAGTAGGCAACTTTTCTTCCTTTTTTTCTGGCCTACAACTTTCAAATGATTCGTTAGTATGCATAGTATTGGAAGAAGATGTAAACAACGGCTGATCTTCATTCGGTTCTCTTAGTACTGGATAAGTCACTGATTGAATTTGCGGGAAAATGATCCTTTTTTTGTTTTTGCGTTGTACCCTTTCACATTGCAGCAACAGAAGTAACAATATTGGCAGTGGTTTTGAGGTTTCCTCCATTCCATGGGTTTAGCTATGTTAAAACAGTTCTCCTTGCCCAGTGACCACTTGCGAAGTTCTGATATGCAGCTCCTACAAACTTTATTCGGTGTCGAAGTTTTGTCTAAGTTACGAATAGGTGTTTTGTTGTTTTAACACCAAATACTCACCACAAATGTAACAAAAACGTTGACGGGAGTTAGCACATTTAAGCGAAGTCATGGTAAAAAAATTTCAAACAGTCTTTCTTCAGTCTAACGACGAATTTATTACATCCATAGAAGAAGCTATATATACCACATAAGATCAATGTTTGAATATTGACTTAATAACTATCCTTTTAAGAATGAAGACCCTAGATAATTTTACTTTTATGACGATTGCCAGGTAAATTTCCTTTCCATCGCCTTCAAGCTGAATTCCGATTGAAAAATTATGCAAAAATTTTAAAAAAAATTCCACAAAATTCTGATGTGATGGAAACTTTTGACTATAAGTTACGTAATAAGCATACAAAAAGCTAGTAGAAACACTACCTAACCTTCAAAAAGGAAATTCGTTGTAGGACAGTGTTATCTGTGTAAATTTCAAAAATTCGTTGCTGTTATCCTGGCTGCAAGTCTTTGCTAGGAAGCAAATCTTGTAGCGTTTCATTTTTCCGGTGAGTAGCTAAAAGCCAGTTTTATGGAAATAACACAACTTATCTGCATATAATCAATGTTTTCATTGAAAAATTCACGCGCGATGCTAAGCAATTGCTTTGTACATTTAGGTGAAACTAATTGTCAAAACCGAATCATGTGCTGCTCAGCAGTCCAGAGTCGGTGCAGCGCTAGAATGAAGTGGGGCATTAAACATTTTGTACATCATTTCAGGTTCCCAACGTCACCAACTCGGGCTTCCAAATGGATGGAAATAATTGGAGAAGACGAATCCTGCATGAAGAAAAAAATTTGTGAGCTTCATTTTGAATCGGGGTACGTGGTTAAGCGTGGTGTAAGAAAGTTTTTACAACCGTATGCAGTACCAAAGGCGGTATTAAAATTGGTGAGTAAAAATATTTAATTTTATTTATTCTTTAAAAACTATTTCTTTAAATTCAAGGGAACATAACCAACAAAAGTGCGACCTTAGCTATCAAGAAAGGTATTCGGGAAGAGCTCTTGAAAAAAATTTTATTTGAGAAATATGCTGATCATTTACAAGAGCATAGCCATTATAACTGTTTGATCGAGTGCATTGAAAAAACCTACACTAACATCCGATTTTATTACATATGTAAGACCTCCACGCAAAAGCTGTGCATTAGAAATCAGTATAACAATTTAGTTAATTTTAAGGGAATGTGAATGTTAGATTTAATTAGGTTTTACTTTAACTTTCATTGCTATAAGCGGTATTGCTTTTTGTATGTATAATAGTAAAATAAATGTTTTGTTGAATCATATAATATTGTAAAATCTTGCTTCATCACGACTTTTTAACGTTATATAATTTTTCGAATAGTATCCATTTAAAAAACGATTCTTTCCTCAGGCACTGCGTCCTTTTGTTTACAAAATGCTAAAACTAGTGTGGTTTTCTGTCTCGCTCTACGATGGTCGCTAATTGTTTCAATTCTATTTAGCGATTTCGTTTCCTTGGTTCTCTCTATTCAAAGACGTAAGCACACTAGCTAAGCGGCCATACGAAACCACACTATCAAGTGTGACCCGCGGTTCTACCGGACAAAATTATATGGTTTCCATCATTTATCACAAGGTATACCCAGTCGTGCCATAAATATTGATACAAGATGTTTTAACTATAATAATGAAACTACTAGTTGTATTTTAATTTTTTTTAACCATTTATTTTAAAACTAACACACTACATAATAAAAAAGAAATTATTCAAAACGGTCGCCTTTTGCTTGAATAAAGCGCCAAAGTCTGTCAGGCCACTGGTCTATTGATTCTCACACGACTTCCATTGGGAAGTTGTCCAGAGTTTTTTCAACGCCTGTTTTAATGACTCCAGGTTGTGGTGGCGTTTTTAACCGACCATACTCTCTAATACTGACCACAATTTGTAGTCGAGGGGACTAAGATTTGGACTGGCTGATGGCCACAAATTAACGCTGATAAACTCTGGCACACGGTTCCCCAGCCACTCTTGTGTGGTTTTCGCCTTGTGGGCAGGCGCAGAGTCTTGTTGGAAAACCCATTCTATATTTTCAAACATGGTTAGGCTTAGGAGCTCCACCACCTTCATTAAGATATCCGATTGATAGTTTTTGGCAGCTGTTTTGACGCCTTTTTCACAGAAATGGATAGAAGTGACATCTTCATAGGGCACTCTCCACCAAAACATTACTGATCCTAGATAATGTCCTTGTTGAACCCTCGGGATCTTTTTTGTAGCCTCCTTATAATACCTTGCATATATCCTATCATTTTGTTGGATGTAAGATTCCTCTACGATAAAGATTTTCTCGTCGGTAAAAAGTATTCTTTTGTACTTCCCTTTACCGTTTCTCGATAACAGCTGTTTTGACTTTTCCATCCTATTTAGTTTTAAAGCGGCATGGAGTCTGTGTCCTGTTTGTCTTCTGAAAGCTGCAAGTCTCAAGTCTTCTTTGATGATATGACTCATGGTTCTCGGCGCAATTTTCATTCCATGAGGCATGATTTTTTGATTGCAGACAGGATTTCTTGGTATTCTGGACGTTACAGCTTTGGTGGCTTATAGCTTACGAGCTGAGCGAGGTCTGCCGGATCTTTTACGGTGTATTAGATCTGCAGTATCAATGATTAACGCTATAGCTCGATACACGAAAACACGCGTGATTTTTAATGGCTTTAGTTTTTCGAAAATTCGGCCTTTCTCCATTCCACATTTGTGAAAAGCAATCACAGTGGTGCGTTTCTCTTTGCTTGACCACTCCATCGTAACGGTTTAAGCTACACTGACAAGATTTGGTGCGTTTGTAGAGCATATGTAAACAATCAGGACTACTAACATTGCAATTAGCTACCTGCAAGCTATCTTACGCAAGGGCCGCATTCACAGTTGTATCAATATTTATGGCATGACTAGGTATAGACTAGAAGGTAAGATCTCCCGCGTTTCCAAACTTGTCCGGGCTGCGCATGTACGTAACTGATGCCGAAAAATTCCCAGTGCAAATTTTCATCTCGCTTCGATGAGATTGAAATTCTATTCCACTAGGCAAGTTGATGGATATGTTATTTGCGCAAGTAAATTTTATATGAAAAGTAACGTAATTGATGCATGATGAATAAACAAATGCCAACGATTGATTTGATGTACTTACATATATGATTAAGCATCTTCATAATAACGATGTGCGTATGAACGGGTACGTTAGGTTTCTCGGAAAATTATCGGATAGATCCCGTTTGCCTTATAACTTCGAATTGTAAACTGCACGCGACGGTCCCACAGCAAACAATACCTACTAATGCAATAACATGTTCGTCATGAACCATTTCGCACTTCTTTTATTTCTTTATTTGCACACAATACTTCTACAGCATGGTAACACCAATGCGTAAATTTCATGTTTTATTCCCATTACCAGAAGTGGCAGCCATAATTTTCATGAAATTTGTGCGACGATTCGGCATCAGTTTCGTCATTTTAAGAACGAGATAGGACGAGAGCATGCGCATGATCTTACCAGTAGTCTATATACCTTGCATTTATCATATGTTTGCAGTCTTCTATCAGCTATTTACTGGTCGAGTCATTGCCGGAGCTCGTATCACAGTGTATAGTTACATTATTGTCCACGCATATGTCTTGCAAATGTATATACAAATAGAATAAGTTTATTACCGACGACCGGCGGCAAATTCATTTATTGCACTTTAAAAATAAACAGAAATATCCTTGTTTTATTGCCATTGTCGCCTGGTGTTTACTAGCATCTAAGAGATCCGAATAGTTTAGAAAAACATATGTAAGCTGTATTTTTTCGTTTTCTTTGGCAAAACCCTGTATCGTATTTATTCTAGGGTTTGCGAAACTACTCGAATAATAAGCAGTTCATTTCCTTTTTTTAATTCGCAAAAATTTACTTTTATTTTTATACAGAAACAGAACAATTCAGAACCGATTATGTTTATTGACTGAAGGCAGAACAATTTATAATTTTGTTTTATTGTTGTTTGTTTTTCGACAGCTATAGTAGACTACGATGATTAAGTTTTGTTAATACTGAACAGTTATTTTTTCCGACAGCTATAGCAAGACTACTATGATGAAGTTTCGTTAATACTGAACATAAGCTATTTGATGAGTGAGAGTTGAAATGAAAATAGGTACAAGACTCTAATTCACGATATTTATTACACGTCCGACATGAAGGAAATTGTTATAAGCATTAAATATGAAAAACATATTTCATATACTTCTAATGTTCCATGGCCTGCTTGTATGCATTCGATTTAATGAACAAAGTGACAGTCGATAACGCTCGCGTGTCGTTAAATGTCCAACTAACTTAGTTTTGATTTTGTTGAGATTATTTTTGTAGCGCAGCACATAGGCTATAACTCGTTTTAACTTAATAATTGTCGAATATTTGTGTAACAAAGGATTCTGTTTTATTGTTGTTGTCAACGTGTGAGTGGGCCTCAGTTCGCATAACGGGCCTAAGTGCATAGGGCTATTAGGCCATTTTGATGAATCTTTCCTTAACCATTGTTGGCCTATTCTCCACTGTTCATTTTCTACAAATTCGGCAGGGGATTGACCTCGTGACAACATCGGCCATGTTTTCTTGTGAGGGCACGTGTCTCCACCGCATTGCACTTGTGACATTCCTAATCTCGGATACCCTATTCGCAACAAAGGTCTTTAGTACATATGGCTGAGTGTTAATCCATTGTTAGGTTATAGACGAGTCTGACCATAAATATACTTCATCAATTCTTTTACAAATAACGTTTAAACCCGTTTTTATTAAGCGAGAGAGTAATAACGCGGCGCATAATTCTAATTTTGTTAATGATATCGTTTTTAACGGAGCGATTCGATTTTTTGAACACAATAAGTTTGTGAAGATTTTGCCTTTGTTGTTGATTGATCGTATATATATGCAGGCACCGTATGTCTTTTCACTTGCGTCGCAAAACCCGTGAATTTCGGTACGAATTTCATTATTTATTATTGTTTTTCTTTTGAATTCAATTCAGGTTAGCATTGTAAGTTGACCTTTCAAACTAACCCATGATGTGTGAATATTTTTCGGCAATGATTCATCCCAACCTGCGTTACATTGCCATAAACTTTGCATTAAAATTTTTGCACTAAATACTACTGGGCCTAATAAACCTATCGGATCGTATAATCGAGCAATATTTGATAATACGCGTCGTTTTTTTGATTTTCGGATCGAGTTCTTCCGTGATTTTATTGGTAACTATATCATTTAGACTTTTCAACTGAACTCCTAATGCTTTCATTTCCGCATTATTATTTGTTAACATGGTTACGTTAGATGATGTATTAGATATTGATTCTACTACTTTTGCATTATTGGACACCCATTTTCTTAACGTAAATCCTCCTACTTTTGTGATCTCGATTAACTCATCTCGTAAGTTTTTCGCATCTTCAACGTTGTCAGTTCCGGTCATGACGTCATCAACATAGCAATCCCGTTTGAATATTTTACTCGCTTTGGGAAATCGAGTTTTTTCATCGTCTGTTAATTGATTTAATACGCGAGTTGTTGAATGTGGTGCCGATGCACTGCCGAATAAAACAACCGATATTACAAAGGTTTTTAATTCCCCGGTCTGGTTTTCACGCCATAAAACAAGTTGATTGTGTGCGTCTCGCTCATCTAACCGAATCTGTTTGTACATTTTTTCAATGTCCGATAACCTGACAATTTGGTGTGTCCAGAATCTGAGGATTATGTCAAAGCTGGTACTCTGAACCACCGCGGCTACCTTTAGGCAGTCATTCAAAGAGATACCTTCGCTTGTTTTTGTCGATGCGTTGTATACTATTCTAACTTTAGTGGTCAACTTTGACTCCTTCACTATAGGATGATGTGGCAAAAAACAATGTTCTTTCTTTATTTCGCGTGCATTAATTTCTACCATGTGCCCTAATGTAATAGCTTCGCGCATATTTTCGATGTATTGTGTTTTTAATTCAAGTTTTTTATCTAATTTTCGTTCTTATGAATAAAATTGTCGTTCTGCTTGTCTGCGGGATTCTCCTAAGTTTTTTATTTTTTCATTAAATGGCAATCGAACAATGTATCGCTCAGTGGCTGGGTCACGTTTTTTATTTTGTTTAAAATGTTCTTCGACTTGAAATTGCTCTTCTTATAAAAACACGTTTTATTTTCTATTTCTTCAATTTCCCAAAATTTAGCGATGCTTCTATGCAATGAATTGAACGTTAGCATACAATTATTTTTATTTATTAATTTTTCAGAATTGCCTTCCCTTCCGGAAATAATCCAATCGAATTTAGTTTTATGTAATCGAGCTTTATGACCTGGTATTGGGATTTGACCTACGCATAAGAGGTCATAAAATAATTCTACTCCTAACAAAGAATCGATTTCCTTAGCCTCAGAAAATTGTGGATCGGCCAAGTTTATTTTTTGAGGTATTATTAACCTTCGCTTATCGATTAATTGATTGGGTACATGATTACATATTCGTGGTAAAACAAGAAATTCGACTTTTCATGGAAATCATTGATTTTGAATGTTTTTCTGCTTTAATTGAATATTTTATACGCGTTTCTAATTAGTTTAAACCCTCCACAGGTAAATCTATTTTTTTTAATGGTAATTTTAACCGATCAGCAAATTCCTTTGTAATAAAATGACACTGTGACCCATTATCTTACAATACGTGGGTGTGGAACATATCGCCATTGTTACCCTTTATGTTTACTAATGCAGTTGACAATAATACTTGGGTGGAGACTAATACGCTTTGCACTTTAATGCTTTCTTGTTTAACATTTGATTCTGTATTCTTGTTGTCTTGCCGATTATCGTGTTCTCTTTCAAAATGAAGGAGCGCATTATGATTTTTACCACATTTTTTACATCCTGACCGTTTACATTCGTCATCTCTATGCCCGGAGTGAAAACAATTAAAACATAAACGCGCGGATTTTATCTTTTCAGCGCGATCCTTAATTTCCATTCCTTTAAAAATCTAGCAACCGAATAATTTATGAGTCCCATTGCAAATAATACATGTTGTTGATTTTTGAATTGTTGTGAATGTTTGTGTTTTATTCGAATGGTTTCGCGTTTTGGCTTGTATATTCGTATTATATATTCGTTTTGTTTGTATTTATCGCCGCGACCTGCAATATCTGATACCGCTGTTCTAAGAAGGTCATGAATTCCTCCATAGTGGGCATTTCGGTTCCTGACAGCGATTTTTCCCATTCTTTATGCATATATCTGTCTATTTTCGAAGTAATCGTATAAATTAATAATGTGTTCCATTTTTCGACGGGTTCTTTCAATGGTTTTAATGCGCGTAGTTGAGTTCGTATCGCGTCTAATAATTTTCTCAACTCATCTGCTGACTCTTCATAGGACACTCTCCACCAAAACATCACTGATCCTGGATAATGTCCTTGTTGAACCCTTAGGATCTTTTTTGTAGCCTCCTGATAAGACCTTGCATATATCCTATCATATTGTTGGTTGTAAGATTCCTCTACGATATAGATTTTCTCGTCGGTAAAAAGTATTCTTTTGTACTTCCCTTTATCGTATCTCGATAACAGCTGTTTTGACTTTTCCATCCTATTTAGTTTTAAAGCGGCATCGAGTCTGTGTCCTGTTTGTCTTCTGAAAGCTGCAAGTCTTCTTTGATGATATGACTCATGGTTCTCGGCGCAATTTTCATTTCATGAGACATGATTTTTTGATTGCGGACAGGATTTCTTGGTATTCTGGACCTTACAGCTTTGATGGCTTGTGGCTTACGAGCTGAGCGAGGTCTGCCGGATCTTTTACGGTGTATTACATCTGCAGTATCAATGATTAACGCTATAGTTCGATACACGAAAACACGCGTGATTTTTAATGGCTTTAGTTTTTCGAAAATTCGGCCTTTCTCCATTCCACATTTGTGAAAAGCAATCACAGTGGTGCGTTTCTCTTTGCTTGACCACTCCATCGTAACGGTTTAAGCTACACTGACAAGATTTGGTGCGTTTGTAGAGCATATGTAAACAATCAGGACTACTAACATTGCAATTAGCTACCTGCAAGCTATCTTACGCAAGGGCCGCATTCACAGTTGTATCAATATTTATGGCATGACTAGGTATAGACTAGAAGGTAAGATCTCCCGCGTTTCCAAACTTGTCCGGGCTGCGCATGTACGTAACTGATGCCGAAAAATTCCCAGTGCAAATTTTCATCTCGCTTCGATGAGATTGAAATTCTATTCCACTAGGCAAGTTGATGGATATGTTATTTGCGCAAGTAAATTTTATATGAAAAGTAACGTAATTGATGCATGATGAATAAACAAATGCCAACGATTGATTTGATGTACTTACATATATGATTAAGCATCTTCATAATAACGATGTGCGTATGAACGAGTACGTTAGGTTTCTCGGGAAATTATCGGATAGATCCCGTTTGCCTTATAACTTCGAATTGTAAACTGCACGCGACGGTCCCACAGCAAACAATACCTACTAATGCAATAACATGTTCGTCATGAACCATTTCGCACTTCTTTTATTTCTTTATTTGCACACAATACTTCTACAGCATGGTAACACCAATGCGTAAATTTCATGTTTTATTCCCATTACCAGAAGTGGCAGCCATAACTTTCATGAAATTTGTGCGACGATTCGGCATCAGTTTCGTCATTTTAAGAACGAGATAGGACGAGAGCATGCGCATGATCTTACCAGTAGTCTATATACCTTGCATTTATCATATGTTTGCAGTCTTCTATCAGCTATTTACTGGTCGAGTCATTGCCGGAGCTCGTATCACAGTGTATAGTTACATTATCATCCACCCATATGTCTTGCAAATGTATATACAAATAGAATAAGTTTATTACCGGCGACCGGTTGCAAAATCATTTATTGCACTTTAAAAATAAACAGAAATATCCTTGTTTTATTGCCATTGTCGCCTGGTGTTTACTAGCATCTAAGAGATCCGAATAGTTTAGAAAAACATATGTAAGCTGTATTTTTTCGTGTTCTTTGGCAAAACCCTGTATCGTATTTATTCTAGGGTTTGCGAAACTACTCGAATAATAAGCAGTTCATTTCCTTTTTTTATTCGCAAAAATTTACTTTTATTTTTATACAGAAACAGAACAATTCAGAACCGATTATGTTTATTCACTGAAGGCAGAACAATTTATAATTTTGTTTTATTGCTGTCTGTTTTTCGACAGCTATAGTAGACTACGATGATTAAGTTTTGTTAATACTGAACAGTTATTTTTTCCGACAGCTATAGCAAGACTACTATGATGAAGTTTCGTTAATACTGAACATAAGCTATTTGATGAGTGAGAGTTGAAATGAAAATAGGTACAAGACTCTAATTCACGATATTTATTACACGTCCGACATGAAGAAAATTGTTATAAGCATTAAATATGAAAAACATATTTCATATACTTCTAATGTTCCATGGCCTGCTTGTATGCACTCGATTTAATGAACAAAGTGACAGTCGATAACGCAGACCGTTCTAACACCCCCCCTCGATCTGCCAGTCAGTTATTTTCTGATCGATGACCATACCAAGAAGGCGAAAGCACTTCTGTAATTTCGGCGCTGGAACTGCTTTCGTTAACATGTCCAATGTCATATTTTCTGTGGAAACATGTTCAATTTTTAAATGTCCACGGTTCAAAACTTCCTGAACATAATGATGACGAATGTCTGTATGTTTTGTACGACTATGGAAGGCGGGGTTCTCTGCGATCTTTTGCGCTCCATTATTGTCGCATAAGATCACAACCTCTTCACTTTTAATATCTTATAGCTCCTTGAGGAAGCGGTGCATTTACGTGGCTTGTTTGGCCGCTTCCGTCAGAGCCATGTACTCAGCTTCTGTTGAAAATAAGGCCACGGTTCTTTGTTTTCGCGAATCCCACACAACAGGATTTCCTCCGATGATGAAGGCATTGTCTGTGTATGACCTTCTATCTGTTGGACAATCCGCCCAATCGGCTTCCACATATCCTTTTAATGATTTTCCGGTCTTTACATACTTGAGACCAAGATTCATAGTTACCTGTAGATAGCGAAGCACTCGCTTTGCTGCCTTCCAATGACTTGAATGGAAGCAGTTGCTGAACTGGCTCAAATAGCTTACTGAGAATGCGATGTCGGGCCTTGTACATGTAGCGATATACATTAGTGACCCGACTAGCTCGCGATACGGAAAGCTATCTGATTTTTCATCGCCATTCAAGCAACCTACCAGCTTCACATTATGATCCAAGGGAGTAGAGGTCGCATTTGCATTGGACATTCCAAAACGATTCAAAATGTCCCGGATGTAGCTCGTCTGACTCATAGTTATACCGGTGGTACTTTGATCAAATTCTATTCCTAGGCAGTATTTCACAGGTTCTAGGCATCTAATTTCTAATTTTCCTGAAAGGAATTTCGTCAGCTCACGAATTCTGGCTCGATTCTCTGAAATAACTAATATGTCATCTACATAAGTAGCTATTAACAGTAAATTGCGTCCATGACCCTGTTGGAAGATACAAGGTTCGGCCGTTGACTTTGTGGCTCCAAATTCACCCAAAATCTGGCAAAGACGTTCATTCCAGCAGCAACCTGCCTGACGTAATCAATAGAGAGCCTTGCGGAGAAGACAAACTTTGTCTCCGTTTCGAAGCTCCAAGAGCATTTGCCGAGCTCTTCTCGCGATTTCACAGTCGTCTTGCTTAACCCTAACCAGGAACTCAAGTCCCTTTTGAATATATTTTAGTGGTTCCATCAGTATCTTTTCATTCAATATCCCATTCAAATACGCTGTTGTAACGTTCAATTGTTCCACGTGCATGCTTCTCTTGGCGGCAATTGCCATCAAAAATCGATTTGATTCGATTCTTGATACAAGAGCAAACGTGTCGTCAAAATCCACGCCTGGACGTTCAGCGAATCCTTTAGCAACTATGCGTGTTTCGCAGTGGCGGCTCGTGGGAGTTAAGTATGGTGGGGCTACTGGTACGAATTTTTCTATCACCAATAAAAGTTCTTATGTGAATTTCCACTCCACCCAAAAGGTACCACATGTGAAGCGTTAAGCGCTTTTAAGTGATCGGTTTCCCCAAAAGTAGATTCGCTGGCAATCAAAAATATATTCCTATTATCGTGTTTTGAATAACATTTAAAGCTTTAATAAAAGTTCAGTGCACTCTGAATAAAAATTTGTTTAAAATCATTAGAATTCTTTCAACAGCCTATGGCACTTTTCAAAATAAATAGTTTCTCTACTAAAATAAATGCAACAAAAACAACAATAACAATCGAAAAAACCAGTATTAAATAAATTCAACAAAAACAACAATAACAAGAGCAAAAACCATCAATAAATAAATTCAGCAAAACAGTTTTTCATTGTATATAGTTCATCAATCAACATGAACAACAAAAGCAATTTATTTTATCTAGACGTTTTATTTGTATAAATACTCAGCACGTCGATTTTTTTGTTGAGCAAACAACTCGATCATCCTTTCATTCATTTTGGGTATTTCTTTAATGAATTTATTACAAACAGAGAGTACTGCAAGCGAGTTAAGACGACTTTGGTCCATGGTGCTCGATTTGTAACTTTTGATATTTTTTAGGGTATTGAAGCATCTTTCCGACTCTGCAGTAGTAACCGGCGTTGTTAAAACTATTTCTATTAACTTACTTGTTTCTTGGAAAGACGAACAAAGGCTATTATCTATCAAAAAAACTGTAATGCTGAACATTGACAGACATATTTTGAAACATTTCGTCCGAATAGCGTAATATTAATATTAATTAAATTTTTTACCGAATTCATATTTTGAAAATACCGATTTTTTTTACATAAATTGAAATTCAAACTTCTAGCAAGTTTTAACACATGCAATGAAAATCTTGTTAATTATTTATTTAATCAAAATCATAAATACCATAACCTGAAGAACCCTTTTCTGAAACAAACTTTAAGCACTACAAAATTTAAAAAATACCAAACACTACGAAGGTACACTAACAACGAATACCATGCACTACACTGGTGAGTCTACTTTTGCATTAACAGTCATCACCTTCACCCCCTTCGGCCCGTTGTAAAAAAATGTTGCTCATGCCTGCTCAAAAGTATTATCCAGACCAGCGTTGCCAGAAATTATTTGAGACATTACCGTAGTTGGGCCTCAAAATTACCTTGTTTCGACGTTTTCTACCGTAGGTTTAATAAAAATCTAATTCAACAATTTATGATAACATACATACATCTGTACTTGCTTTATTATAAAATTTAAATTTTCTTAATTACAGCAAGTTTAGAAGAGGTGTTCATTTATCGACGATAAATCTTCTATATCGTCCGTACTGCTTAGCTCATTTTTAATTTTGTCGTACATGAGATCAGACGGCTCAACTTCAACGCATCCTTGAAGCTTTACGCTTTCTGATGCTAAAAAAGCCCCTTGTTCCAAGCTTATTCCTAAATTCATTTTTTAACAGGAATATTTTTGAAAATATTCTCTCACAATCTGCGTTTGAGTGTGAAAGTGACAACAAATTCAAGGCGAATTCACTCAGACTTTTAAACTCCGGGCGATTGTCGCTATCATAAATCAAACTCAATTTAAAATAAAAACTGTCAGTTGATATGTTGGATGCTTTAAGCTCTTCAGGTAGGTGAAATGATGGAAACTTGCGCCACTCATTATCGAGATCTTTCGCAGAAATTGTCATGCTTACTCTTGGACAATTGTTATAAAGACGAAACAAAGAAGGATAATCATCTCTGGTACGATAGTCAATGGCTTTGTCAGGATTGAGAATATAAATATTTTTTTAAAGAGGATCATCAAATTCAAATCTTTTTTTATTTCTTCACAACTTATCCTATAAAATTGACGACAGTGATTTTAAAATTTAAAGCCTTTCATTCGAATTGATCATCGGAGTCTTTTTGAATATTTTCAAGCGCAGACACGACCGTTATAGGAAGGTATATTCTATCAGGAGGTAGAAATATGTCTTCTAAATTTGGATCTATACTTCCAATTTCCGTATTAAAAATGTAAGAGCCTTTTATGTAGTATTGTAGGAGTTCAATGAAAGTACCCGAAAATTCTGAATGCATTTCTGTTAAAACTACTTTAGACGACTGAAAATATGCATTAAGAACATTAAAAGTTGGAAGAATCCAGTTAAGAAATAAAAAGTATAATTTCAAATATCCATCCGACAACTTCTCAAATATTTCCTGGGCGGGTTTAATCTGTTTCACGAAAATTTTCCGCGAACCTCAAAGGCAAAAACCATAAAGTTTTTTTCGATAACTACTTCTATTTCTACGTCTTCTTCTACTTCTAACTATAACTACTATCCGTTGCAAGTAGGCGGAAACGTACTCCGGTTCGGACAGTTTCGCAATGCAACACTTGTAAAGTCCCGATTCGCTTGCGCAAAGGAAAGACGTGTTTTCAAAATTTTCACAACTAGAGTATGCACCTTTATATTTGAAGAATACGCTTTAGTGTATTAGTCCCCTTTGGCCATGGTGGTTACCATAGCTAACCACCTTGTACTTCGAAATCCTTAACCTTAATATTTTCTATAATCATAGAAACAAAATAAAGAAAGAAGAACTATTTTATTATTCATTCAGAAGTGTAACTGAAAGAGTTAAACAGCAAATACACAATGCGATTCCAGCACAACTAGTTGGCCACAAATCGATTTGCGCCGTGTCTTTACGCATATGTTGTTGGTTTTCGTTGGTTGGTTGGCCAACTGGTCGCATCGTGTATTTGCTGCTTTAAGGCCTAATTAGATGACGCGATTTCAGCTCAACCAGTTACTAATATTCCAACAACATACTCGCAAGTAGCGATACGTTTGCCATAGTTTTCTATTTCAATTTATTGGTATTATTATCCTGATATAATTACCGTAGGCTTCATCCAAGGTAATTTACCTCTACCGTAGGCCAGATTTCACCTGAAAGTACCTTGAAACTACGGTAATTACCGTAGGTCTTGCATCGTTGATCCAGACCATGCCAAGACTAAACGTTGTCGAAGCACTGAACGGGCTGCATATGATTAGCCCGTCCACGATGTATACACATGTATTTCAAACACGCACGCTCTCGCCGCTTCAACATAGAATTCACGCAAACATTCAAATCGAAATACTCTTTTTCGGGGCAAAATCCATGTAGCCCCTTCAACTTAGTAAAGGTGGAAAATTATCAAAGAGAATATAAGTTTGAATTTTACTCTCAGCTTTTACTCGGTGCAGGCACAACGAAGCGAGTCGAAGAGAAAAACAAATTGTTGTACAGTGCGTGGCAAGAAGACTTTGTTAAAGCAAACTACAGCATGGGCGAAAAAAATGCTACATTATATTTTGAAATGAAATGAAATTACGAAAACTATATTGAAATCTATAATGATATTTTATGAAATTTGCATTAATATAGGCCCATCAATAAGTGGTGGGGCTGAGCCCCACTAGCCCCAAAGGTAGAGCCGCCACTGGTGTTTCGTATGAAAGTTGAAAGACTACTGGTTGATGAGTGAATGAACCTTCTTTATTAATTATCCATATTTATATGATTGTAATATTGCACATTTCGAAGTGAACTTTTACCCATATGCATTTTAGCTAAGTACAGCATTATTTTTATTGCCAATTCAAGTAGCAGGTAGGTTTTTGCCCTTTGCTGAATGCTTGAATTGGCAATTGCTTATTTGTTGAGTAGGTAAAGCGAATGACCTGAACAATGCATATGCGTGATTGATAGTAGAATCTTATTACTAAAGGGGAATGACATTATTGCGATGTCGCTGGATAATTTGCCGATCACTTGGTGTTACACTACCGCCCACCAAGAGCCTGTAGGATCTTAAAGCTGATGTTTGTCATATCAAGTGGTAAAGGAAGATGGTTTCGGTAGGTCTTTAGCCTTCTTCATCTGTTTTTTGCAGTGGCAGAGAATGAAGATAGTAAGTGATGCAAGTGTCAAACATGAAACTGTTATTGCAACGCTTGCTGTAACCGCATGTGGGCGTATCCATTGAATACCTTCGGCAGCTGCTGATAACTCTTCTTGTTGAGTGACCAAGCTTGTGAATGACTCTGAGGGTGTGATGATGGTTGAAATGTTGAGAAGTTTTAGCTCTGTATCTGGGATGGTAAAATTCAGATGAGGTACAATGGATGAAATGTAGACTAGAAACTGAGCTCCTCTGTAATTTTGCTCAGCCGCTAGAATGAAATCTCTTGTGTGTACAGTGCATTCTTGAGTTATCCTTAATATTCCTGTACCATGGAGCACAATATCCTTCCTAATACCCTGGCAGACAGTCTGTGCGGCCACTTGACGAGGAGCAAAGAACAACCAAGTATTGGTTGATAGCATTTTTTGCCATAAAAGTGAGGAAATTCGAAAAGTAGATGTTGGACAGTCTTCTACTTTGTAATTATTATTAAGATTATCAATGATGCAATTGGGTTTTGAGCAAATGTAAATAAGGACGGGTGTGGCAATAAGATAAGCACCATTATTAAATTTTGGTGCCTCGCCTACGTCAGCATTAGTTGTTTCAAAATGAAGCTGATCGTTGTAGTCAATGCCAAGCTCAGAGTTTGGGACGTTGTATGATGTGAATATATCCGTTCTTTGTTGTTGCGGAATAGTGGTAGCTTTAACGAGGCTGATTTTGCGATTATCGATTATGAGAAGATGTCCAAGTATTATAATTTCCGCATCAGTTTGCTCAATGGACAATTTCAATGTTGTGGTGTGAAGAATTTCTAAATGTGTTGACTTGATGGTTGAAGCAAGATCTGCTAAATTAATACAATTCCATATCCCTTCCCTTGAGTAGATGGCTGTTGATGCTGTTTCTCTGTCCGATCAAGAGACTGTTTGGATCGAAGATTACGTGAATTATGAGAAAATCGAAGGCAACGAGCAAGCACCTTGTTCAATTTGAAAAATGAAGAGTATCGCAGAAACATATCCGGCTCTTCTGGTTGCACTCCAATCAATGCTTTAATTCTTTCTTCCTCAATGCCATTTATTGGCTGTAGACTATTCTGCCATTGAATTAAGCGAGCATTCAGCCACTTGGGTCCCTTTCACCACATAGTTGATCCTAATAGATTTGCAGGGTACATTCCCCGAGTAGCAATATCTGCAGGATTCTCATGCGTTGCTACATGGTGCCACGTTTTTACGGAGCTTTCTTGCTGAATGATGCCGACTCGATTTGCAATGAATATCTCCCATTTACCTGCAGGACTTTGGACCCAAGATAGTATTGTAGAGCCTGTCTAGTAATACCTCGCAACATGTATCCATTTGTGTGCTTTCATGACCTCGCTCATGAGTTTCACTAATAGTACAGCTCCACATAGCTCAAGTCTGGGTATTGATTGAGTTTTACAGGAGCTACTTTAGATTTTGCCGCTAATAAAGTAACGGATACTGACGATCTCGCGATGACACGGAGATAGATCGTTGCAGCATATGCTGATGCTGATGCATCACAAAAACCATGTAACTCAATGCGACTAGTGGATGTATAATCTATCCAACGCTTGATTTTGGCAATTGGCTGTGTAGTGTAAGCCATTCTTTGATATTTTCTTCTTTTATAGGCTCATCTCAATCTTTCCCAATTAGCCAGAGCTTCTGAAGAGTGGTTTTGGCAATGATAATGCATGGTTGCAGCCAGCCAATTGGATCAAATAATTTTGCCACTTCTGCTAAGATGGTTCGATTAGTATTCACCGAGTGGTGGTTCGGATTGTTCATTACAAATGAAAACTCTTCGGTTGCTGGATGCCATTGTACGCCCAGTGTTTTTATATTTTCTGTTAAAGTGATATTAAGTGGTAATTGTACCACTCGATCTTCGTCTGGAATGCGGTTTAGTAATTTCGGATGGTTTGCCGAACATTTCCTTAAATGGAAGCTTCCTCGATGCATCAGGCTTCTCAAATCAGATTGTATCTTTAACAACCCTTCTATATCCTCTGCACCCGTTAGTAGATCGTCGACATACATATCATCCCGTATCACATTAGCTGCTTCTGGAAATCGTGTCTATTCGTCCATTGCTAATTGATGAAGTGTCCTGACCCCTAGGAATGGTGCGCATGCTGCATCGTAGGTAACAGTGTTTAAACGAAAATGTTGTATGGGATCGTTTTGGTTCGATTGCCAAAGTACTCGTTTAAAGTCTCGATCAGTTTCATGTACTTGAATTTGTCGATACATCTTTTCTATATCGGCTGTTATAACGAAGCGTTGTTGCCTCCAACGCATGAGAAGATGGAGTATATGATAATGAATTGTCGGGCCTGTCAACAGTAGATCATTCCACGATTTTTTCGAGGAGTTTCTTTGTGAGGCATTGAACACCACACGCAATTTTGTTGTCAAAACAGCATGATGCGGGAGATAATACGTTAGTGATGTTTTAACTTGGTTAGTTGGAACTCTCGTCATATGTCCCAATTTAATGTATTCTTCCATGAATTTACGGTATTCGTTGTACAGAGCTGAGTTGCCTAGCAATCGTTGTTCAAGATGTCGTTATCGTATGTAGGCAATTTGCTGGGTGTCTCCCAACTCTGACACGGGATTCATGCTTGCCTTGAATGGCTATTTTACAGAATATACTCTAGTTACGTCACGTTGTACATGCTGCGTATACTCTCTTTCTGCTTCTATTTCGTCCTTTGTCCAATGAGGAACAGATGGAAGCTCTTCTGTTTCCCAAAACTGCCTTAAAGACTTATCAAATTGTTGGTATGAGACAAATGCAAGGCAATCATGTATCTGCGATATTTCTGCTGTTGACCCGAACAAAACCCATCCAAGTTTCGTGTTTTGGGCGCATAGATTGCCAGAAAGAAACCCAGGTAGTATGTGTTGTCGATAAACATCTGCTCCGATTAGCAAGTCAATGTCTGCTGGTAAGTGAAACCTTGGGTCAGCTAAATCTGCTTTTTTGAGTTCAGGTGGTATTGTCATTGGAATTGTCATTGGAATAACTGTGCTTGCCCCTCGAGTAATAACATTTTCCATTGCTCCAATGCCGCTGATTTTTATTTTTTCCTGACTTCGACTGGCATTCAATAACTGCATTGCTGATTCATTTATGAAGGAGTGTTGGGCTCCTGTATCCAGCAACGCCCTTAACATTATTGGAATGCCATTTAGTGTATTGACCCGAATTTGTGCTGTAGCCAGCAGTATAATCTTGTTCGCAGGTGCACATAAACTTTGTACACTCACCATATTGCTACCATGCATTTTGCTATGAATGGGGTCAATGTGTAATAATGAATTGTGCTTTTTCGCACAAATCTTACAGCCCCGTTTTAATGGGCAATGACCAACCTTATGTTGTAGACTAAGGCAGTTGTAGCAAACACGATTTGAGTTTACGAATTCTCGTCGTGTTTGGACATTGTATTGCTTGAATATTGGGCATTCATACAGTTTATGTGGAGCCTTACATTCTGGGCATGACTGTTTCGCCTCAGTATGTGCTGTGTTGACTCTTACTGGCCCATGTTTGGCCTTTGCTTTCCCTGGTTTTAAAGCTTCGAGCATGGTGAAACGCTGTTTCACGAAATCCAAAAACTGTGATAGAGATGGGATGGCGTTTGAGTCGGCGATATGTTTATGCCACTCTTTCCTTGATTCCTCATCTAATTTCCGATTCAGTAAGTATACTGTCACTAAATCAAATGAATCCGCCTGTAGTGTCTTCATTCCAGCTAACAGTTGATTGACGGTATCAAGCATCTGTCTCAAACCATTGGATTCACTAGGAACACAGGTTTAAATGCTCCACAACCGCTGCATCATTTCTTGTGCGATCACACAATGGTTGTCGTATCGTTCGCACAATAACATATTTCATCTCAGTGATGCCAAGATGATTGATGAGTTGCTCCGCTTCCTCTCGCACCGCATTCTTCAAGTATTGCAGTTTCTGCAGTTGATTTAATTGCGCGTTTTCATGGACCATACTTTTGAATAGGTCCCGAAACGCCAGCCAGTTGATGAAAGCACCGTTGAATGATGGAATTCTTACCCGTTCAAGTTTTAATGCTTCAGATGTCTCGTACTTGGTGGATGATCTGGCTTGGTACTGGTTGATCTTCCCTCTGAATAGTGTTTGATAGTCCAACACTAATTCCTCCAACTTCTCGTACTCCTTGTTGTAGTGCTGAAGAAGTTCAGCCTTCTCTGCCAAATCTGCTGTAACTGCAAGATGATGATCTTTGCACTTGCTCCATGATGAATTATCCGCTCAAGTCTAATCTGGAAATACGCAAGATTATGGCGTACATCACTATCCTTTTTTAAGTTAGTGATTACCCTTTGAACTTGTTTGAAGTTCAGTTCCTGCGCTTTGTATGCCATCCGGCTCGACGGACCAATGTTTCGGTGTGAAAGTTGAAAGACTACTGGTTGATAAGTGAATGAATCTTCTTTATTAATTATCCATATTTATATGATTATAATATTGCACACTTCGAAGTGAACTTTTACCCATATGCATTTTAGCTAAATACAGCATTATTTTTATTGCCAATTCAAGTAGCAGGTAGGTTTTTGCCCTTTGCTGAATGCTTGAATTGGCAATTGCTAATTTGTTGAGTAGGTAAAGCGAATGACCTGAACAATGCATATGCGTGATTGATAGTAGAATCTTATTACTAAAGGGGAATGACATTATTGCGATGTCGCTGGATAATTTGCCGATCACTTGGTGTTACAATGCGGGCTTTCCGACGCTCTAAGAATCCATCCTTACCGTACTTATTCCGCAACACGATCCTGCTGCCAATCACACTGTGATCAACAGGTCTGTTGATCAATTCCCAAGTTCGTTCTTCAAAATGGATTCTTTTTCATCTGCGATAGAATTGCACCACTCGTTAGAGTCTGACCCTCAGATCGTCACTTCGACTGGAATTTCAGCTAAACAACTTTCATTCATTAAATGGCTTCCATTGTTTTGCTGGTTGTTTTTTCCTGTTCTTCTACTTGATCAGATTCCATGTCATTTTTTAACTTTTTGATGGCATGAAACAACTTTCTCGGTCTCCCCCTAAGTCCAGTTCATAGTAGGCGAGGTCGTCCAGCTGCACGTACTCGATTAGTATGTTCGTTCGCGTTTGGTCTGATACCTTGATGAACTTCACCCTCGATAGCATTTGTTGGATCTTTGATTCGATCAACGATAGCACTAGTTGTATCTTCGATTCGATCAACGAGTGTGTTTCGATTTGGTTGAATCTCCACCTCCACTGTCTCAGGCTCAAATTTGTTCGAAATTTCCAGCTCATCCTGATTTTGCATCATCGATGACATCACTCTTGTACTGGTAATTTTTACATCTCTCAATAATTCAACGCGTCTCTCCGAAAGTAACCGGACTCGGTACCCTGTGGACGTTTCTGAATATCCGACGAAATATCCTTTTCTGAATCTTGCCTCGAATTTTCCCTTTCCTGGCTCGCGTTTCAAAGAAAGAACTTCGTGTCCGAATTCCTGCAGATGACTGACATCAGGAATATTTCCTTTCCACATTTCGAAAGGTGTTCTACCTTCGAGATGACTCGTTGGACAACGGATTCTAATATGGTTTGCCGTATTGGCAGCTTCTGCCCAGAGAGAGCTCGACAATAAAGATTGCAGAAGTAAACACCGAGCCATGTCCAAGAGTGTTCGATTCTTTCTCTCTGCGACTCCATTTTGCTCCGGTGTATGTGATAATGACAATCTCCGACCAATTCCATTTTCTTTTAGGAGTGTATCGAAGTTTCTGTTGAAGTACTCTCTGCCATTATCAGACTGCAGGTATTTTATTCGCCTGCCTGATTGATTTTCAACAAAGGCTTTGAATTCAATAAATGCCTGTAGGACATCATTTTTATTTTTCAAAAAAACGTACTTCGCACCATCTTGATGCGTCATCAATGAAGGTAACGAAGTATTTCGATCCCCCCATCGATTCGGTTTGCATTGGACCACAAACATCTGAGTGAATTGTATCGAGAATTTCCGACTTTCTTTTCGATTTCTTTGGAAATGGAGCTTGGGTCATTTTCCCCTTTGCACAAATCTCGCAAAATATATCTTTAAAATCACCTTTTGTTTTTATTAACTTCCCAGTATATGGGAAGTTCTTGTAATCGCCTCGAAAATCGAAATTGAAATTTTCAACATTTCTTTACGTTTTGAGGTCTATAGAGTATATATAAAGTGTTTTTAGAAAGGGAGATGTATGTGTGTGTGTGTGTGTACGTACGTTCGTGGACACTTTTTTCTACGAGCATAACTCACGTAAACAAAGTCGTATCGACTTCGTTAAGGTGTCAATCGAAGCGTCTTTGCAATCTGAAGAGCAGATTAGTTTTTGGGATACTTCGGTTGGGGGGTTTGTTTTTTTGCCCCTTTGAAGGTCATTCCTGTCATGCGTTATATCTCGCGAAAGAAACATACGATTTCTTCGATCAAAGTGTCAATCGACGCGTATTGACATTTATGTGATTCTATTAAGTTTTTATAAAAATTCTTCGTGCCGTTTTCTGATTTTAAAAAAAAAGTGCAAAAAATTAGGTTTTTTTAATAAACAATAAATTTTTAACCTGATTTTTGAAAGACAGTATTCAATTTTTATAAAATTTATATACTTCAAGCAGTGTTTGTAAAAACAACATCAAAATTTTTTCTCATGATTACGTAAAAAATTAAATAAAAAATAAAAAATCATTAACAGGCATCATGATTTTCAAGGTCATTCCTATCAGCCGTATATCTCGCGAACCGAACAACCGCTTTACATGATTAAGGTGTCAATCGACGCGTATTAACATTTTTGTGAATCTATTAAATTTTGAAAAAAATCGTTGAAGCCGTTTTTTAATTTAAGAAAAAAAGTGCAAAAAATTTGGTTTTTTTATATAAACAATAAATTTTTAACCTGATTTACGGAAGACAGTATTCAATTTTTATAAAATTTATATACTTCAAAAAATGTTTGAAAAAACTTCATCAAAACTTTTACTGATAATAGCAAGAAACATTAAATAAAAAATAAAAAAATCATTAACAGTCACCATGCTCTTCAAGGTCATTTCTTCCATTCACTATATCTCACGAACCAGATATAATATTTGCATCATTAAGGAGTCAATCGACGTGTTTTAACATGTTTTTGATTATTTTAACATTATAAAAATCCGTTTCAGCGGTTGTTTTAATTTAATAGAAGAAAATGCAAAAACTTAGGGTTTTTTCATAAAAAATATTTTTTAAACCTGATTTGCACAAAACACTAATAAGTGTTTATAAAATTTATACATTCCTATCAGTTTTTGAAGAGAAACCAGCGAAACTTTTTTCATGCCTCTAAAAAAATTCAATAAAAAATAAAAAAAAAACATTCAAAGTTACCATATGAAAAGGGTTCTTCCGAATGATATTCCATTATATCTTTTATTCTAAAGAATTTGTTGTAAATTCAATCAAAGTTTTAAAATGTTTGGATAATTTGAGCAGATTTTAATAGTTTTTGCAGTCTTTTCATAGAAACAAGTGGCTTAAATTTTGAAAACCATGAAAATTTCAATCAAATTTGCGTTTGTGGTAATCAATCATCATCACCCATCCACCAAAAGCCTTGAGTAATCAATGGATGCTCCCGTAGATGATATGATTAATATTAACTCATTCCTGTTACTGCTATGAATACCTTTCATTATTATTATTTAAAGTAGTACTATTTTCAAAATTATTATTGTGTTTAATATTTTGAATGTTTATCTAGATATTACTGGGAAGTTGACCGTGTGGACCTCAAGGGTCGCACTTCGCAGCTTGTTTCACTCACTAATTTGTCCCGAATGCACTTTTTCAGATCTCTATAATTCAAATGGCCCATCTTCCTGTGCCAGATCTCAGCGAGTGACAACCTCTTAGTAGTGTTGTCATATTTTTCAGCATTCGCACATGACTCATGAATCTTTGCCATCACGCCCTCGATTCTTAGTAGTGTTGTCATATTTTTCAGCATTCACTCATGACTCATTAATCTTTGTTGTTTTCAAGAAGTAGAGACCATCACGCCCTCGATTGGCTTCCAATATAGGTCTCCCTTGCGCATCGACAACTTTAGCACCTTTCCTTCCGAAAAAGACATCGAAATCTTTATCGCAAACATTTCCTACGGATAGGAGATTAGTGCGCAGTTCAGGAACGTATAAAGCGTCATTTAATACTACGCGTTTCTCGGCACTGTCGACGTTCACTGTAAACGATACCAATCCTTTCACCTTAATCTCCGTCGGTGCATTGTTGGCGAGATCTAATTTTCCAGCAATAGATTCATCAATGTCTTGGAAAGCTTCTATATCACTACACACGTGTGTTGAACAGCCACTATCAGTGCACCATGTTCTGTGGGGCTCACTATTTCCCACTTTCAGTGCTTCCTTCTTTGTTCCGTCGACTTATGACAGATCCGTCAAAGCGCATAGACTAACGTTGCCCAGGACGTTTGCGTTGTTCGAGTTCGTCAATAGTTCTCGGCACTGGGCGGCTTTATGACCAACTTTGTGACACCTGTGAATCTTAAACTTAATTGCCACTTTCTTTCTTGATTCGCTGGTCTTTTTTCTTATTTCGTCATTCCTTAGCTACAAAGTATTCCAATTCATGTTTTACCTTTTCCCGGGGGAAAAGGCTCCCGCGTTTCCATTTCTACCTTCTTGACTTCGTGCGTCGCTCTCTTCCAGGATCTTGATTCGAAGGGCTTTTGGCGCCGGCAATAAGCCCCGTAATTCTATCGCGCACCGAAAGTTTTCGAATGACGGAGGAACATAATCGAGAGAAGATCTCTGTTGATCTCGATATCCATCTCGATATCCATCTCGTTGAGCTTATCGACCGTATAAAAAAATTTCATTAAGTGATCGCGCATAATTTCGTTTTCATGTATCGTAATTTTCTTTATTCAGTAATTCGATACGCATCATGTCATGCGTTTTCCCTGGGCCCATAACCTATTTGATTATTTGATGAGTGAGAGTTGAAATGAGAATAGGTTAGACTCTAATTCACGATATTTATTACACGTCCGACATGAAGAAAATTGTTATAAGGATTAAATATGAAAAACATATTTCATATACTTCTAATGTTCCATGGCCTGCTTGTATATACTCGATTTAATAAACAAAGTGACAGTCAATAACGCAGACCATTCTAATATAAGCAATAAAGAAAATAGTCTTTAAGTTCGTATATATTTTCAGTCAGTTTTACGTTGTTCAACGAATGGAAAATACACATTTTAAATAAACGGAAAAACGAGAGCCGTGTTCCATTTAATTAAGAAAATCCTTTCAGGATTCAAAGGATTAAAACTTATGAACTGGTAACTGGCGCGGTCGTGCGGTTAACGCAAAACTTTGAAAAGTGATTATTCGTGAGTGATTCAGTGAGATAATCTTGGAGGAAGAAAATTTGCTGCTTTTTTTCAAGCACTTTGTGTTACGAGCAGGGATCGTTGTGTGACAAAAAAACATACATCGAATATGACTGAACCAACAAACCATCTTATTCAACCCCCTATGTTAAGTTCAGTTCCAGCTACATCGTCGCATGAGCAGTTCAAATTTATAACTCATCTTATAGCACAAGCTCCTTCATACAACGGCGATTCAGAGCAATTATACCAATTTTTATCCGCAATGGACAAAATTGCACCCAGAATAGCAGCATATCCATTTGAAGCAGATCGTGACTTGATGTACCAAAACATCATGTACAAGCTTTCCGGACGTGCAGCACAGCTTACATAAACATATGGAACACTGTCATCGGAGGAAATGAAGCCGCTACTAATACGACACTTCGACTCGCAGGAAACAACAGGACAAATATTTTGCAGCTTCGAAGTGCGAAATTTACCAGCGTAACAAAATATTACGAGTATATCCGTGAGTTATTATTTAAATTAAATATTAGAATTAGGTAAAGTGAAGATATGTCAAACGACCAAAAAAATAAAATGATAAAGTATAATACCCAAATAGCTACAGACGCTTTTATAGAAAACAGCCCTAGATTTATTCAAACCATTCTGTATGCTCAACAACCCACGTCACTGGAGTCTGCGTTCGGTGTCCTTGTAAAATCAAATTAAGCTAACTATTCAATTGAAAAACAACAAATCAGAAATAATTCAAATTTATTTCAAAACAACTACATTCACCAACCACAAAACGTTGATCAGAGGTTACCTTTGTAAGCACCTTGTTGTACCTTGTAGCAACACCAATTTCCTAGCCCTCAGCAAATAAATAATTCTAATCAATTTTCTTACAAGCAATCCAGGCGCAACAACAATAACTTGCATAATTTTCGGCACCCACAACCATCTTTAAACTACAGACATAACGCAAACAAACCTACTAGTAGCTTTTTTAATCCAAGTGACATGAGGCTCAGCTCTGATGTATCAATGAACACTGCAGTGTCTAGAAAAACTACACTTCATTTAAGAAATCAACCCCCTCGGCGGGATTTTCGTATCCCAGCCTCGGAAGACAGCTACCAACGGTACAACTCACAATCGGCGGAAAACTTCTCAAATGTATTATACATACAGGAAGTACAATATCTATAATTGACGAACGAATCGTCCCTGAGCATCAAAAGCGAACTTATCATTGTCCTTTATACATAAGAACAATGAGTAATAGCCTCAATACATCAAAGTGTCTTAGAACACAATCTCCTGAAGAATTTGGGCTAACAGCCCTAGTTGAATGGAAGTTAATTTCATTAGCAGGAAAAGATTTTCAAGTTTTAATTGGAAACAATATAGCTCATATAGTTGGCTTAGTAATCGATTACAGGACTCAAATTCTGTACAGTATCAACAATATCCGTATACCATTTATATGCAGTACAGAAGAACAATTATACTTCACCGAAGCTATTAAATTCTATTTGAGGAGCCAACTGAGTCAAAGATAATACCTCTTCAAGTAGAACATACAATGAAAGAAAAAGAAGTGATTAGAAAAATATTATGCGAATATAAAGATATACAATATGATGAAACTCAAAAGTTAACTTTTACACATAAAATTAAGCATTACTTACGCCTTCCTTCCGATAAACCAATATATCAACGGAATTATCGACTATCATACGCGGTTCAAGACTTTCTTTCGAAGCAAATTCAAGAAGATCTTGCTCAAGGGATCATCCAACCATCTCAATTGCCATATAATAACCCAATATGGAAAGTACCAAAGAAGGGTGGTAGATACAGACTAGTGGTTGATTTCAGAAAACTCAACCAACTTACAGTTGAAAAAAATTTCATATCCACAGATAGATGATTTACTTGGCAAACTTGGGAATTGTCAATATTTCACGTCAATTGACTTAGCAAAAGGTTTCCACCAAATTGAATTGGATCCTTCAGATAGGCACAAAACGGCTTTTTCCACTGACTCAGGGCACCATGAATTCTTACGTACGCCGTTCGGTTTGAAAAATGCACCGACAATTTTTCAGAAGTTGATAAATAACATACTACATGAGCACATCGGAAAAACGTGTATAGTGTCCATGGATGATATACTGATATTTAGTGCATCTTTACAGGAACACGAGGTAGCATTACGAAAAATATTTCAAACATTACGCGACGCAAACCTCAAAATTTAATTGAGCAAACCCAATTTCTTGTCACGTTATACGGAGTTTCTAGGTCATATAATTACACCAAAAGGTATCAAACCAAATCCCTCTAAAATAGAAGCTATTAAAAAATTTCCAATTCCAAAAACCACTAAGTAAATAAAAAGCTTTTTGGGCCTAACTGGGTTCTATCGTAAATTTATACGCGATTACACAAAAATAGCAAAACCAATGCCCATATAGATAGGGTAAAAAGATTAACCTTAATGACTCATATAGAATTCTTAAACAAGCTTAAAATGTTTATTTAAACTGAACCCATACTTATACATCCAGACCTAAGTAAACACTTTATTGTAACTACTTACGCCTCAAACCACGCGATTGGCGCAGTATTATAGCAAGGCCAAAAACCAATAGCATTTGCATCTTGAACACTCAACAAACACGAGATACACTACTCCGATTGAAAAGGAATTGTTGGCAATCGTTTGGTCGCTGAAACATTTCAGATTATACTTATTTAACAAGCGTTTTACACTGGTAACAGACCATAAACCACTCACCTTTTTAGATAATATGAAAGAAGAAAATAGTAAATTACAGTTTGAGAATCAGCAAATATGATTTCAACATTCAACACGTTAAAGGTAAACAAAATGTTGTCGCAGATGCCTTGTTTCGCGTACAAATCAATCACATGCAAGACGAGAATGAAAAACAAGTTACGAATGAAGATGACAATGAATCAAATGTAGCAACGCAACATTCGGCTCTAGAAGATAGCCACCATTTTATATATATAACTGAGAAACCCATCAAACACTTTCAGCAACATACATCCATTTCCTAAAGATAGGAAAAATAAACTCCTCAAAGGCTATCAAAGATCAGGATAAGAAAATACTTCATCTGCAATTTCAAGAGATAACAACCAAAACAACCGACTATATTATCAAAAACCATACTCTTCAAGAAGGTGCAACAGCCATAAATGTTCCTAATATTTTGGGTTGGCTCTAACGTTAGTGCTTGTTGAAATTCTTTTATTTCATTTGTATATAATTTTCCGTTAATTTCAATCTTACAGTTACTAAATCTAATTATATATGCTCCACTTAATTTACTTGTTTTTTCGTCAGAATTTTGGTTTATTTTATTATTAACTTGTTTACAAACGTCGGCCTTTCTCTATTTCTTCAATCTTAGTTTTATTTTCTATTTGAATAAAACAATTTTTAGTTTTACATTTAATGGATTTTTTTAGTAAATATACATATTTCATTATTTCATAATAATTTCCATTGTATAATACAACATTTTTAATTTTTATATCTAAAGTTTCTGGCATTTAGTATTTGTCTGACATGATATGATAACAAAGGTTGAGTAAGTATTGGGATATTGATCACAAATACAATTATTTCGTTTTTAGTTAAAACATTTATTGATATTTCTCGAAGCTTGTCAAAAGATAAGTTATAAAAATATATTTCGTCGTAAGTTAAAGGGACCTCGTCATTATTCCAGTTTAAGCAGATTTTGCATTATCGATAATTTTTTTAACTCATCTTTTATTAGATCTAAATTATGATTTAGTTGCATTTTTACTATTACTTTTTTTTATTAAAGAAGTGTTATTAATGTTATCAGCAAACATTTTATCAGTTTGATTAATGCTTTGTATTAGTAATTGATTTCATCTTCACAAAAGAAAACAGAAAAGAAAAACTTCCTTTTAATTTTGTGTATCTTAATTTGGATTCGTAATCGATTTTCGACCGTAATCGTTCGGTCTTCCTCAGCTTTGTATTATTTTATTAAGGTTATTTTTGAATACATCATTGATTCGTATTTGTTTATTCATTGATTGCATGGTTATTAGTGTCAATTATTTTCATATGCTCTGTCATTTTTTGATATATATTTCATTAGTCCAATAGTTTGCCATTAGTTATTTCGATTATCATGTTTTATCTAAAATTGGGAATATCTTTTTGTGTGAAATTTAAAATTTTATTTGTTGAATGATATTTAGCAGTTAAACAAGTGAAGACTCCGCAAACAAAGTTTTTTTTGTTGGGGACTTGTTTTGACATTTTCTGTGGTAAAAGGCATATTTAGGTTTGTGTAATTTATTCAATGATAATTTTTTCAAATATTCAAGGAGTGTATTTAATATTTGATTATTAGGTTGCTGTAATGAATCGTAATATTTTATTGTTTTATCGCGAAAGTGTATTATTGCATAGGTTCAATGTGATTTATTTATATATATTGGTATTAGAATGTAATCAAATAAAAATATATCTATTTTTCTAGTCCAATGACTGACTAAACTATATCCGGTTTGTTCGAGACATTGGATAAAGAAAGTATTCATACAGTACACTTTTGTTGGATTCGATTCAAGTTTATTATGTTTTGGAATTAAGTTAAAATAGAAATTGATTATTTGATCATTTAACCAAGAGTTTCCATTTAATGTATGGATGTCACCTTGTGTGATATTAAGACCAAATATTAAGATAAGTATTTCATTTAGTGTTCCTTTGAGAATTTGCTGAGCTTTAGTTGTTTCTTCGATTGTATTGGATGGTATTATTTGTTGGGATGTTGTAAATTTTTTAATTCGCTTTATTGTAGATTGACGGATGTTGTTTCTGGGTATGTTTTTTATTAATATTATATCATTGTTTTATTTTTGTTTATTTCAAATTTGCGGAATTTAGGTTGTTCTTTATGCCTTTCGTGTTCAATCTTTTTTACGTTTACTTCTTTTTGAGTAATTTCTTGTGGAAGTTCTCATTTTATGTTGTGATACGCTGTCCAACTTTTTTGGTGAGGTGTTCAAATATGTCGGGTTTGTTTTTAATGCCTTGCTGTATTTCTAGAGGCTTACATTGAGTTACAGAAAGAACTGTATTATTTTAATATTCGATTCCTTTGAGAACCTTTTCTTCGATGTTCAATTCTGATACGGTTAATGTTAATATTCTAATTTGTTCGAGTAAGGATCTATGACAACGGTTCATATCGGCGTTACCTGTGTGAGCTTTTGGTGAGGTGAAATGAGTTTCGATGTTTTCCTTTCTCAGATAATCTTTTACGTTAGTCATGTAGAATTCATTATCGATTATTTTGTAAGGTTTACCTAGAATTGCGTTTCTTTCTTTAAAAAGGCTAATGAATGTTAAAACATTTCGATTTAATGTTTTCTTAGTGTAAAGGTGTTTAGAAAACTTATCGATAGCTGTGAAGAATTGTTTTTTGTCAATGAGGAATATATCAATATGTATGATTTTATTAATATCTTTAGGTGTTTCGGAAAGTTTACATTCTGGTTTTACTGGATTTCGATCATATTTAGCACGGTTACATATTTCACAATAATCCATTGTAGTAATATTTTTTCTTTATAGTTTTCAAGTATACCACGATGATTGCTTTTGGTATGTATTTCCTTTATTTTTTCAAAACATTGATATTCATTTAATAAATCAAAAGAATGATTGCTACATTTTATAAAACGTAAATTATTATTTGGAGAGTACAAGCTGGTAATTATTAATTGAACTTTGTTCCATTTAGAATCGTTTATTTCACAAAATATACCTACAATTCCTTTTTCTGGAATGTATCTCTTTAGTATGTCAATGATTGAATTTTCGCTAGCTAAGTCAGTTTCGTCGATGTATATTTTTATTTCTTTGTTTAACATTGTAATTTGTTTCTGTTTTAATAATTGTCAGATTATTATTTGGGTTTTGTAAATATTTACGATACCTTCTCTAATAGGTATAAGATCCTCCTGATCTTCTCCCGAATGAATTGTTGCATTTTCACTTATGTTTTCATATTCCATATTTGTAGTTAATGCATTTATTAACTTCCCAGTTCCCTATGGGAAGTTATTGTAATGGGGTCGATTTTGCGAATCCCAAATTTTGACATATCTCCACGTTTTAAGGTCTCTAGAATCCAAATCCATCGTTTCTAGAGAGATGTCTGTGAGTGTGTATGTACGTATGTGCGGATGTGCGTATGTGCGTATGTGCTTATGTGCGGATGTGCGTATGCGCGGATGTGCGTATGTGCGTATGTACGTATGTGCGTTCGGAATATTTTTTCGTCTCGATTATCTCAAGAACCAAAGATCGGATTGACGTGAGACCGGTTTTAAACGACGCGTAATTACATAGTTTAGAACTGAATGACTTTTCAGCAAAATCGATTAACCAATTTTTTATTTAGGATGAAAAAACTGAAAAAACGACTAAAAATTGCTTATTTTTAAACTGTTGATAAGCACTATTAACTCGTGCAGATACCAAATACCTTCATAGTTATGTTGTTATTATTGTGCGTTTTAGAAAAAATTGTGATCAAATTTGTAAAAAATGTTATTTAAAAAAAAAGATTAATTTATAATTCCAAACTTATATTATCAGGTTTGGGTGAATGGGAGTAGAGACGCTAATGCAGTTAATAATTGTATATTGTTATAAATACATTAATATTGTTAGTAACAATCAAATAATATTAGTTATAATCGGATATTGTATATATAAAGTCAATTATAATTATTCAGTAACGGTCAAACATTCTTAATAACGAATGATTATTGTAAATAATAAATAAATACCCTCAATAATAGTTGTGGATTCCGAGGCCGAGATGGAGAACGAAGTTGAGGACGAAATGGAGGACAAGAAGGATGACGAGGACGAAGAGGATGAGGTTGCCGAGGCTTTGGTGGAGGATGACCAGGTGGTGGAGACGTCTTTCTCTACCAAAGCTTTTATGGTTAGATTAAAAATTGATAAAAATAATAAAAGTAATTATATAAATTTAGAATAATAATGTTTAATAATAGTAATTATTAATAAAAGCAAATTATAGCTTTTTATTCACCCCACTGGGAAGTTAGTCGTGTGGGCCTCAAGGGTCACACTTAGACCACTTTTTTTATAATTATCTACATCAACGCGACTTGGAAAATCTACAACTTTATTGTCTATACTTTTAACGTATTCTATGTTATATTCATTTAAATGTATCTTCCATCTTTGAAGATTACTATTAGGCTCTTTTAAGTTGTTAAGCCATAAGCCAAAAAAAAGGCCTATGGTCAGTTTTATATTTATTTATTTATACCAAACAAGGCATCAAGTAAACAATACAAAATACATAAATAATATAAGTTAAAGTAAATTAGTTTAATCACAACTTAATCAGGCTTAGTTGGGGAATGCGTGGTTATGATGACAATAGGGCCTTTGTCAAGTTACGTTTAAAGGACGATTTCGGGATACCCGGAGAATAGTGGTTACTAATTGGGTTGAATATTCTAAAACATCTATTTATCGGTTCATTATGACCATAGGCCTTGTGATGCCGATATTCTTTAAGCAGAGTTGTGTGTCGAGTACGTCGTTGTTGGTCAATAAATTTTATCTTATCAGCGAGGGCTACTATATTTACTGCGCCGCTGATAACGTCGAAGGCGAAACTGGCACTAATTAGGGTTCTTCTTGGTGAATGAGGCATTAAATTAAGAAGGCCTAGTCTATATTTATAGGAAGGAAGACTATGAAAATTATCCGGGTTGTAAAGGTCTCTCAAGGCGAAAAGCAAGAATTGTTTCTGGATAGATTCAAGCCTTTCGCTGTGGAGCACAAAAACGCGGTTCCAAATTTTGCAAGCATATTCTATCAGAGGCCGAACGAAGGTGGTGTATAAGGACTTGGTTACCTAAACGTTTTTGAACTCCTTGGAACGTCTCTTAATGAAGTCAAGCTGTTTATTAGCCCTTGAAAGGACTTTCTCATATTGCAGATTGAACTGCAATTGGTTGTCTAAGACTATGCCGAGGTCAACCACATGAGCAGCCCTGTTTAATACGATGTCGTTAAGGTAATAAGAATAGGTAGTAACTGCATCCTTACGGGAAAAGCTTAACACGTGGCATTTGCTGACATTGAGATATAGCTTATTCTGACTACACCAGTGTGCAAGTGCTTGAAACTTGGACTGGATGACGGCTGCATCCGATTGTGTTTTGATGCTATAGTAGATTTTTAAGTCGTCAGCATAGAATAGGTGAAGTATGTCAGATCAGAAATGAATATATTAAAGAGCAGAGGGCCTAAATGACTGCCTTGGAATAGCATTTAGGATAAATGACCTTGGAATTTGACCATCTGAGTTCGGTCACAGGGATAAGATATTAGCCAATTGAGAAGGGAACCAGATACACCAAAATAACGTCTTTACGTACTTACTTACTTCAGTCTGTATAGACCGCGTCAACTTAGTTTCCCTTTTCCATTTCACAGAGGACGTCAGAAACTAGCACCATGAGATTAATGGAAGTCGACCTGTCTTTACGAAATCCATGCTGCTGTTCGTTAAGATGAGGGTCTACGATGGGAGTGAGAATATCGCAGACTAGCTTTTCAAAAAGTTTGGGGATAAATGACAAAATAGCAATCCCTCGGTGGTTATCAACAGCTCGCTTGTCACCACTTTTATGAATAGGTATAAGATGCGAGGATATCCAGGACGACGGAAAGATACCTAGAGACAGAGATCTATTGAAAATGAGGTACAAAGGAGTGACAAGTTGGTCTATGCAACGAACCATGAAATCAGGAGGAAGTAAGTCTGGGCCGGGTCCTTTGTTCACGTTTAACTCGTAAACAGCATTAATAATTGCTTCTTGTGACAAGACTATAATGTCGATGAGGGGTGTTGTGTTAGCTCTAATAGACGGTGTTGTCGACGAGATTATAGGCGGGCAGAAGGTCTCATGAAAATGAGCGGCAAATAGGTTGCAAGCTTCAAGTAGCGAGAAGGATACAACATTCCCTTTGAACAAAGTAGTGAGATAGCCTGTCGTTTTACGTTTTACATTGACGAAATCAAAAAAAAACTCGGATATTAATAAGGCTTTCACCAATTACGTTGACGTAAACATCGTAAGCTTCTCGGGATTTAGTGGAGAATTCATTCGATGCTCATCATGCATTCTCTTTAGATCCTCGTTAACGAAAATTCCATTTTTAATTTTCTTATCGAGTATGTTACTTTCGTTTCTCAAGTACCTTCAATCATGATCAATCCGGGGTTCTGAGAGTTTGCTCCGTTTCCTTATCTTTGGTACAAATTTGTTAAAAGCATGAAAGATTAGCGTATAAAAAGAAGTTAAAGATTCATCTAAATCTAACGATGAACAGAAACTTGGCCAATGTATGGTATCGAGAAAATTTTTAATGCTAATATAATCAGCATTTAAAAAATCATATACTATTTTATTATTGTACGATTGGGTAAATGGTAGATTCGCAGAGGGTAGTTCAACCATCAAAGCTGAGTGATGGAGAGTGCTGGATAAAAGATTCTCGGTGTCAATGGCTGGGCTAACCACCGCTTCGTCATAAAAGTTGGTGAATATCAGCTCTAACCATTTGAAACTTCCTTTAAATTTAATTAATATCTTTATTTGGATTCTCAATCGACTTTCGACCGTAATCGTTCGGTCTTCCTCCGCTGAGGAAGAACGAACGATTACGGACCAACACGTATTATTTTTTGAAGATGAAATCAATCACTAATATCTAACCATTTGCCATTTTGGTTAGGAGTCGAAATAACTTGCTGCAAATCATTGCCATAAAACACACCGATGAGATTAAAGTCAATGTCGCCAAGAATGCTAACTGGGAGGAGGTGACTGTCATTTTCATCGGTGATAAAGCTTATATTCGGGCGATTGCAATCACCAAATATGATTATTTTATCATCCACATTCAATGAAGCAATGACAGAAGATATTACGTCGCTCAAATCACTATACGTAGTATCTTCAGAGTGTGGGGGCACATAAATAACACCGATGTATAGGAAATGTTTTTCTAATAAAACTCTGATAAATATATGTTCAAGTGATTTATGAGACACGGTTGTAACAAGTTCACTCGACAGGAAGTTGTGAATTGCGGTAAGAACACCACCTCCCTTGAGACACCAGTATGAAGATAATCACGATCAGCTCTATAGATTATCCAATTGTTGTCAAGTATTTCTTCGTTTTTGTACGAGTCGTTCAACCAAGTCTCTGTTATAGTGAATAAATTGCAATGTCAAGATTTGGCGTCAATATAAAGTCTATTTAATTTGTCTCTTATACCGGTGCAGTTATGGTAGAGAAATCTTAAGATTTTAGACGTGTCTTTCGTATTAGGAATAAAATTTCTTATGGTCTTCTCGTAATTTTTGTAAGAGAGAGATACTTAGAGCTGACATAAGAGCCATAAGTTTCAAGATCACGTTTGACTTGATCAGGTGACATACCTAGTTCTTCATGATATCGATTAAAAAAGAGGCGTAAAGAACCAAGGTCGGTAGGGAGACAGGAAGGGTTTGGCATGTGGATAGCACCGGATTGCGAAAGGATTTGATCCTCATCGCGGATAAAATTAGCATATTTGGATGTTGCGTATGTCTTAACAGACATTATGTGACAAAAGGAGGTTTCACAAGAAACATCAAGTGGTATGGATTTTGTAACCGGCTGCTTGGTATTGAAAGTGCGTCTTGCAGGGGTGGGTGTCGTAGTGTCTGCGCTACATATGTGACTTTTTTTAAGGAAGTGTCAGTGGTAAGCTTACAAGACGTAGGTATGCTAACGAGGACTTCAGAAGAGGGTGCAGGAAAAGTGGGAGTGGTAATAATACCTAGTTGTTGGACGGGATTAGGGTTGTTAGTCGGGGAAATTCTAGATATTGTAATATTTTCAGGGGAGGCTGTACACGTAAATGAATTGTTCTTACTGACTATTTTCTGCTTACGCTGATCCTTTTTGTTTGAGTCACGCCATAGGGTGAATGTCATTCCACTCCAAATTTGCTTCGCCTTACCTTCATGCTGAAAGAACAGCCAGGCATACCGAGATGAAATACATACTTTGAATGAAGTGGATTTTCTCTTGGTGCTTTTAGAGAGAGTTTCAACTAAAAAATCAATAATGGCAAGCTCACTTTGAAGGAATTGAATCATCCACGTTACATCTGCAGAGACTGGGGCACCCCTTATATGAAATACTTCGCATTCTTCATTCTTCCGTGATATACACGAGGCAATAGTGACGTTTTTCACGTAATCCGTATTTATACGCTTAACTTTTTTCATCTTTCTATTCCTATCTTCTTCTGATCAGGATGTACCGAATTGAAAAATCTTTCTGGCACTTTTTGTTTTCTTGGCAGTAGGTGTTGAAACTGGCTTTTTATTCTCGACAGAAAAACGTTTGATGGGAGATGTTGCCTTGTCTTGCGTAGAAACATTCACTGCACTGTTCAACATGATATTAAGGTCAGCAAGCTAAATTTCATGGTTTAATGGCAGTTCACAGTGGGTTGGGGTGTTATGGGTGGTGCGGATATGTTCGCATAATACAGTGCCCATGCTATCAATTTTCTGGATTGGCCTTTCAAGTTTGTTTTCTGTGGTTGTTATCCATGATGAGTCTTGTATTGACAGCGTAGTTAATTTTCCATTGAGCAGGTTTAATAGTCTACCTTCGAGGTCGGCTATATGCTTTGCGTTTGATTCCTGTTTGTGGGAAGGAGACGTCGACAGTGTACATATTTCCGCTAATTTATTATTCAAGATGTCAAATTTGTTGTGCAGCTCATGGAGAGCCTTGTCGAAACCTTTATTGTTTTTGGCGGTAAAAAGTACAGTGGTTAAATCGTCGAAACTGGTAGCCATTTCCACAAAACTTTCATCGTTTGCCCTTGTCTGCGCTTGCTGCTTCGCCAATAAGTGTGCTGTGTTCTGTGTTAATTTATCGATATAACTTATCATATTGTCATACATACATTTCATCAGCCTGTTGGTGCTCTGGCAATCTTCACAGATAAAGTTATTGTCCATATAGGGATGGTACCAATCCCTAGGCGCATCAACACATGCCCCGTGAAACTTTCTGTTGCAAAATGCGCGGCATGTCACAAACTTGAAAGTATTGTCGAACGCGATGCAATTTTCCATACTGTATTTGATATTCATCTTTGTACGACAATGACCCTGACTTTAATTATGCAATTTGCGATTTTAATATCAAATTTTACTCCGAATAAGTACGGTCTGAAATATTTTGTTGCCCAGACGATTGATAAGAGTTCCTTTTCTATAGTCGAATAGTTTCTCTTATGTTCATTAAGTGTTCGACTTGCAAAGGAAAGAGGATGTCCATTTTGGGATAAAACTGTGCCTACTGCTTTATCAGATGCGTCGATTGTTATAATGAATTTTTGATTAAAATCAGGATAATGAAGAATTGGGTAATTAATAATTGTGTTTTTTAGTTTGTCAAAAACTGCACTGTATTTGGGATCTACAGTATTAATTGTTTTTCCCTTTTCAGGCTATCAGTTAGTGGAAGGATGATTTTTGCATAGTCCTTGATGAGTTTTCGGTAGTATCCGGTTATATCTAAAAATGATATTTTTTGTTGTATCTGGTATTTTAAGATTTTTTAAAATTTCGATTTTATTTGGGTTTGGTTTAATACCCTCAGTTGATAGAATATGTCTTAAATATTCTGTTTGTTTGGAAAAAAATTACATTTGTCAATTTGTATATTTAATTGAAATTTTCGCAATGCACGTATTAAGTATTTTTTTAATATTATCCTCCATTTCCTGGAGTGAATTTGCGAAAATAAGTATATTGTTTAGATTTACGATACAAATTTTATTAATGTGTTCTCTTAGTACTGCTGGTATGTTGAAGAGGCATTTTTGGGTCCGAAGGGCATACGAATAAACTCGTAGTGTGCTTGTGGAGTTGAAAAAGCTGTTTTATGTCGAACATATTCGCTGACTTCAATTTGATGAAAGCCTTTCGCCATGTCCAAAATTGTGAAATACTGAGATTTTCCAAGTTTGTCAAAA
Source organism: Oxycera nigricornis (assembly GCA_963942545.1). Lineage (NCBI taxonomy): Eukaryota > Metazoa > Arthropoda > Insecta > Diptera > Stratiomyidae > Oxycera > Oxycera nigricornis. The sequence goes on from OZ012662.1 coordinate 55,786,733, forward strand.
ATTTCTTCTATGTTTGAAATAGGAAATTTGTCATCAATGGTTTCTGCATTGAGTTTCATGTAATCGATTACGATTCTCCACTTGGTTTTACCAGAGTTGTCCATTTTTTTCGGCACAACCCATATTGGAGCATTTTTAGGGGATGTTGAACGTTGAATTATGCCTTGTTTCAGCATATCGTTTATTTGGATGTTAACTTCATTTTCGTGAATGTGAGGAAACCAATAGATTTTTGCATATAACGGTTTATTAAATTTGGTTACTATTTCATGCTTTGTTTGTGTGGTAAATGTTAAAGTATCTCCTTCTTTGTAAAAAAAAATCATCATATTTTCTGACGATGTTTTTCAAAGCGGAAACTTCTTCATGGTTTAATTCCTTGAAGATTTTATCCTTGGCGTCACTTAATGGTTCTAGTTTGTATTGAAGATTAATTTCTTCAGGAACGGCATACGAAAAAAGCAAACGTTTTCCGTTTATTTCCATATTATGTTCATGTGGATTAAGTTTTGCATTTAGCGGATGTAACAAGTTTAGTTCAATCAAAAAAAAAAAGTTATTTTGAAAGTTCATTATGTTCCAAAGTATTTTATGATTTTCGTGTAACTCAAATTCATTACGCATATTTGTTTTTATGTTTTCAGTTATTTGATATTCTCTTCCTAATCCCTCAATTATTATTGGTTTATTTAATATGATTTTGGGAATTTCGGGTAAACAGACGGATGCACCATTGTTGATTAAGGCAGGAATAATTTTGTTATTAATTGTAATGTTTATTATTGGCAAATGACTTCTTCCACGGCAATTTGATGAAAATTTATGTCCATCGCTTCTGGTTTTGGTTGTTAAATCGTTGTCTGAACCTATCTGAATTTTCTATTTTCATTTGCTCTGGACGATTATATTGTTGTTTATGGTTTATGATATTATTTGATTATCGGTTGTTGTTAAAATTTCTTTTATTGTAGTTAGAGTTATTGTTATATCAAATATTGTTTTACCGATTGTTGTTATACCGATTTTTAAAATTGTTGCTTTGATTAGGATTAATATTATATTTGTTATTGTACTGTTTATGTTCAATATTTTTTGTTATAGAATTATTTTTATGACGTTGGGATGAGTTACATTGTTTAACGGCAAAATGTTGTCTATCATCGTATGTTTGTTTTATTTCTGTTAGTAGTTTTTAAGCTACACTTAATGTGTTGCAGTTTTTCATTTCTAATAGATACGATTTTTATTCTGGTGAAGTAGATTTAAATTTATTTAGAACAAGATTTTCGTTTTTCATAGGAGAAAATTCTGTATGTAAATGTTTTTGAGGATCCTTAATGTATTTAATTTATTCAGTAAGTTGTTTAATGAATTGTATATGTCATCAATATTTTTATTATGACTATTTATTTTATGAATGTTGAAGACAATACTACTATAGCTATAGTTTATGCCAAAAGTAAAGATGAGAAAAGTTTTCACAGTAGCCTAATTGGGATTGGTGAGTTTTTGAACGGATGCTCTCGCAGAACCTTGAAGTTTGCGTAGAATTAGTCTGCATATATAGGTTTGTTGGTTTCCTTGGGTTAGACTAAGAAGAGTGCCTGCCTCCTCTATCCATGTGTTGAGATCATATTCGCAGTTGGTTCCGTTGTATATTGGAGATGTCGAGCTTCCTTGCTAAGCTCCTCAAAGGACAGTTCCAGGGGATTTGGTTGATATTGGCTTTCCTCGTTTACCATTTTTAGAATATTTTGGAATGTTACTCTGTTCTTTACAGGATACAGTTTATCAGGATACTTTGTTGTTTTCAGTTTTTTGATAGCACTTCACTTTTATTAAGGCAATTATTTAAATGGTTGGTATTATTTTTATAATTATTCGTTTTTTTGGGGTTATTAAGGTTTTTTGTTCTTATTTGAATTCAGTTTTCAATAAAATTTTTCTTAATTTACTTCCTTGAATGCATGAGTAGTAAGTGACGTACCTTCGAACTGGGTTTTGTATGGGTGGGAACCACTTTTCAATCACTTCCAATCAGTGCAGGTTGGTGCTTGGTGTACGTGGTCTAAAGGGGTTTAGATAGGAGAATCAGTGCGTTTTTGAGTCTGGTGTACGAGGGGTGTTGCGGTTGGTTGGTTGTGGTGTCCGGTTTGTAGCGGTGATTTGTTGTTTGTAAGAGGGTTGTTGCGGTTGGTTGGGGTGTCAGGTGTGTAGCGGTCATTTGTGCTGTGTTGTGAGTGGTTGCTGAGCGTAGTTGGTAGAAGGGTGTAGAGGTTTGTTCAGGTGTGTAGCGGTGATTTGTGTTGTTAGATTTGCATTGCGAACAGATGTATGCATGTAGATACATTAAGAGTGTGATTTGCAAGGCGTTTAGCAATGTTGTGGGTCCAGTAGGTTGGTTGTTAGGGGTGTAGGGTGTGTTAGAAGGGGAATCTATTGAGTTTTTGTGAAATGGATTACCAGGGCGTCATGAAAGGCTGACGGCAAAATATTCATGAAATGCCGTGTGCGCAAATTTTTCTTCCTACATTATTGCAATTGTACCTTCTGGCCACGGTCAATATATGTAGCGCCTGTTCAAGACAACGAATGATGGGGACAGGGTAAAGCCTTGCACGCACATTTTTTGTGGCACTGTATCAAAATTAGCTTAATGTATTACGAACCCAATGATCTTCCATACGCCGTGTTACTGTACGTTATTTGTGCGAATGATGGGTGAAAAGAAGGGTAAAATTTTAATGGTAATCAACCTGAATGAGTCCGATACATGTGTTTTATTGTAATTAAAGGTGTTCCCCACGGTTGAGCGTGACGACGCATTCACCGTTCCAACAGGTGCTTCTTACGAGTAGAGATGTATCATGAATGATGAAGTGCGTAACGGCAGGTTATGCGTTTTTTTCTTGTTGTTTGCTGGGGAACTGTAGATTTGAGGGTGACTATCATTAAAGTAACGCCTTGCCTTCCGCAGTTTTTATGCTACATATTTTACACTATATTGCGAAATGGAGTTATTAAGTGGTATGGCTCAATTTGCAATGTGAATTAATTAGCTCCATAAGAAAATGACGTTTGGTTAACACAGCCGGTAGCACAGACTACATACATATGCTTGCAATTTGTACATTGTGTGGCGCGGAAAAATTTCTATAAAAAACCGTGGCGGGTACCATGGGTTATCATAAATTGTCGGACAGCATTCTGATAGGTTATCAGAGAAGTAAGTGTTTTTATTTTTAAGTTATTATTTTTTATAAAATAAATATTTTCTCTTTTTGCTTACAGCATTATTGTAAATTTTGTAAATTGCGGCCCCCACAAGGCCTATTTTGCAGCTGACGTGAGTTAGCTTAGGATGTTTGGTAAAAAAATTCCGCAACGACTGCGACGTATAGCATTAGAGGAAAATCGCAAGAGATATTCTTCTAAGCAGATTACTATTGAAGTAATTTCTGGAAGAAAACCCAGCGACCCTAGATTTCCAACGGCCGCAAAAAGTTTTGGCAGCGTAAAGAAGCTGCGTCAGGAGCCGCAACAGAGGAAAATAAACAGCCCGTGAAGGCGAGAAGAGCGTCATCTCTCGCTGGACCTCAAACTCTGACGATTGAAGAGCTGCAAAGACGGTTGCAGCGCAAAAGGTTCGTGCCTGAACCTACGTCAACGCAGCAGTTCAAAAAAAAAGAAGCGTGGTGGACGTCAGGTGAAGTTGCGTCAGCAGAGGGCAGAGCTGCATCGGATAATACCGCTAACAACTGGAAAGGATTAAATTTAGTTAATAAAAGTATTAAATAGTTTAAAATAGTGTACTTGTTTCAATAGTGAACTCCTCCAGCTCTAATTATGTTCAACAAGAATGTGTTGGTGAAGGTAATCAACAAGGGGGTGGCTCAAGCGATATATCAAGGTCGTTTCAAATAATTTCCAGGAAAGAGGAGCAATTTAAAAAAATTAACGTCACAGGTGTCACCTTAAGTTTTCGGATAAAGGACTTCACCAATATAACTGTTGATCCTTTAAGTGCTTTAGAAAAAATATTTGATAAGATGATTGCAGACATTCTTGGTAACGCAAATTTGGAGTGTAAAATGAGCTTTAAAATAACACTCCCAAAGTCACCACACGTTAAACCCATATGGTCGAGTTTAAAACCTGTTCAAGAAATTAATGGGAAATACATAATGGGTCCTATAGCAAATGCCAATCAATCAAACATTAAATTTCTTTCGGATGATTTCATTCAGTTCCATGCGGATATCGTAAACATTCCTTTCGGTGGGGGGCGTATAAATAAAAAGTACACAGATGATGATGAACTTTTAAAAAGGAAAAAGTATTAGTGGATGCGGGTAAAACCACTAAAGCTGACGATCTTTCATGTTTACCAAGGTGTATTTGTTACGTAATGGAAATGGTTGAGGGTAATATAAGCCGTGTTAATAATTCAGTCATTTTACAAGCTTTGGATTTGAAGGCTGATCAATTGTGTAACAATGCCAAAGTGGTAATCAGTGATAATGGATGCAACATGCTAGATCTTTATAAATTTCAAAAATACTTATGTGGGTATCAAATTGTTGTTTTCGATAATATTCGAGATCCGAGTTCCATCCTTTTCAAAATTCCGCTACAGGATATAACAGCAAAAAAAATTACCTCTTCTATTTCGCAAGTACAAAACATTTTTACGTCATTAAATCGTTCATCGGATTGTTTTCCGAAAGTTATATTTGTAACTATTGCGATAAAGTTTCAAATCATTCGTTTCATAAATGTGAAATGAAATGTCCGTACTGTATCACATTCCCACCCTGCGTGTATGTATCACAGATGGTTGACTGTAGCGACTGTAATCGTGGGTTTAGAGGACCGCTATGTTTCGCTAACCATATAGATAAAAAGTTAAGAGGAAAAGCTGTATATGACACTTTCAAGATATGTGTATTTTGCACAAAATTTATAAATTTTACATACAGGAAAGGACTCAAACATCATGTGACGAATACTTCTGACAAATGTGTTAAAAAATACAACTGTCCCAACATAACTGTTTTATAAAGCCCTACATAGGTAGAAAGGATAAAAAGTTTCTCATAATAGTTTTTGATTGTGAAACTACTCAAGACGGCCTGTATGGAGACAGCTCTTCAACTATTGTACATGTTGCAAATCTTATTGTAGCACAACATATTTGTCACAATTGTTATCAAGATGAAGATATTAAACAACCATGTGATACATGTGGTGTCAGACAGCATATATTTGAAAAAAGTGATCAATCCTCTGTTGTGCAAAGGTTTCTAGACTATTGTTTAATACCCAGACCATATGTGAGCAACGTGTATTGCTATGCACATAATTGAAAAGGCTATGATGGTCATTTCTTGATTTCGGAGTTAATAGCTAGAAAAAAACACATTGAACTTTTAATGAATGGAGTCAAAATTATGAAGTTGACATGTGAACAATTTTCATTTGTTGACTCTTTAAATTTCCTGCCGTTTCCACTTTCTAAGTTTCCACAAGTTTTCGATATTGAAGACAGTGCTAAAGGCTATTATCCTTATTATTTCAATACGGAGGAGAATATAAATTTTATCGGTAAATACTCACCACCAGAAATGTACGGTTGCATTACAATGAATTCTAAAGAAAGGATGGCCTTTTAAATTGGTACAATACAAAAACACAAAATATTCTCAATAATAGAAGTGAGTTTTTGCGATATTGTGTAAATGATGTTGATATTTTACGACGAGGGTGTATAAGGTTTATGGATGAATTTCTTAAAATAACCGATGTGAATCCCTTAATAGAAAGTTTCACAATTGCATGGATATGTATGCTAGTTTTTCGGAAAAAATATCTTGAAAAAAATATCTTTGGCGTAATACCTAAAAAAAGCTATTTCAAAAGTAAAACACATTCCGTAATTTCTTGTAAGTGGCTGGCTTGGAAAAATTCACAAACTAGCGGATGTGAGTTAAATTTGGATAAGTGTGGATTCTATGTCGACGGCTTTCAAATCAAATACTGTCTTTGAGTTCTTTGGCTGTTATTATCACGGTTGTAGAGATTGCTTTAAATTTCAAGAAACGACTGAAAATAGCTCGTTGGGGATAGAAACAATAAATCAACGATATGAAAGCACACAAAGAAGTATCGAGGCGATAAGAAGAAATGGATATAATCTGGTATATTCGTGGGAATGTGAATTTAAAAAAGTACTAAATAAAGACTGGGTTCAAATGAAAAATTGCGGGAATATAATAATGATATAATACCTCCATTATGTGTGCGGGATGCTCTATTTGGAGGTCGTACTGAGGTATTCAAATTATACCATAAAGCAAAAGAGGGAGAGGTGATGCGTTATTTAGACTTTACCAGTCTGTACCCGTATATCAACAAATACGCACCGTACTCCATAAAGCATCCTGAGATATTTCGAAATGATAATATACCTCCTATACATGTAATTATTTCAATGTATGGTTTCATTAAACACGATGTAATTGCTCCCAACGACCTTCTCATTCCTGTGTTACCCTTGAAAAACAACAATAAATTGTATTTCACACTCTGTAAAAAATGTGCCGAGAAGAATAAAGTTTCAAGTTGTGATCATTCAGATGATGAGCGAAAACTCACAGGTTCACGGGTAATTCCTGAAATAGCCTTAGCTGTAAAAATGGGGTACGAAGTAATGAGAGTATATGAAGTATGGAAATATGAATACACAGTGTACAACCCTAATGCAAAGACTGGTGGATTGTTTACTGAATAATATACTTACTTATATATATGCTAATAAATGAAAAATATTGAGTAAAGGATGAACATGTGTTGTTATTTAATATTTTTATTCAAAGCAATCGTTATATTACAAATAATTTGAGGATTACAAAACCATGGAATTTCATAAAAAGTCGAGAATAGTTTATGTGCACATATGAAATGTGAAGGTATAAAAAAGTCATCACTCGATAGTTGTAATACATCCTTAGCCTCACATATAGTTGTATACTGTTTGAAATACTCTCTTACACTGTCGGTTGCGTTGTTGTTGTGGTACATAATGATATTGAAGAATTCCATATTCTCGAACAAATTTAAAAGGTTCTGGGGTGTTAGCCAGATACTACCTTGATCGACTGGTATGATGTACTCCTTTTTTAAATCAGCTTGTGTTGCTTTGCCAGTTTCAATATTTTCTTGCTTCATCTTGATCAGATAAATGTACAATGAAGTCCAATCTAGGTAGTTAGTTGATACAGGGAAACGTCCAGGATAACTGAAGATTATTTTAACCTCAAATGTGAGTGGATCGAAGCCCAACGTAACTTTCCGGTTTTGACATCCATCCAGATAGTAAGTGTAGTTCAGTAGCACATCTTCACCAGGAACCTCGGATCTTTTCTGCCTGCAATATGTTTTAGTAATTAATACAGCTGTGCCTCCAGGTTTGCTCCTTTTGTTAGATCGCTGCGGTTTTGCAATGTCCACGAATTTCCGAATAGGTGATGTCATACTGCCCGAAAGGTTATTGAAGTAAGACTGAAAGTCAGGGATTTCTGGCCAAACCCTTTATACTTAGCTCACGCTGCTTTTATAGCACATGTCTCCTGTCTACAGGACTGGTTGTAACACTCCCCTACATTTTGCGAAGAGACCCTCGAATAGATTCTCTGGAACAAATTCATCATTGGTGTCATAGTTTGTAGTGAGAACCGGCTCAGAAATCTTTTGAAGCTTCTACGACTACAACGCATATAAAGAAATACACAGCAATACTGCCCACACGTGGTCAAGAGTGCACTCTGTAACCCCTTGAAGTACTTGTTAGTAGGATATTTACCGAACGATTCAAAATATTCAGCTGGTCCTTTTTTAGGGAAGTAGAATGCTACCCAATGAACGCCGCTCTTTTGAGACGGATCTGTGTTGGCTATGACGCATGCCGGTTTTCTGATTTTCCGAGGTTAACGATCGCAAGGATATACACCTTGAAAAAACCTTTATGTGATGACATTACTTCTTAACGCGTTGATGACCTCTATTGTGTTTATTCCTGTTTCTTCAGGAATATGTTTTCAAGGTTTACAACCTTAGCATGTGATGTCACGTAGCTTTGTAAGAATTCTTTTGTCGATTCTCCGTTCACAAACACTGTTGAAAACTTTCCCAAAAATCTGATAAGATCCTCATCGAGTCGCTTATGTTCCAAGTTTCCAAATACGCCTGTCTGATCTGTAGCTGTAGTCAAGGTGGTAGGATCTTCATACGTAATTTCTTTTGAGTAAAGTTTGTTCTGTAATGTGAGCCCAGTAAGCAATACTTTCTTAAAGAAGGTTAAGTGACCTTCTGAGAAGTATTCAACATTTAGAAGGCAATGTGTCATGACTTCTGCTCTGTAGTAGAGTAAATACTATCCAAATCTGAATGTTGTTGCGATATATATAAAGCTTTTTTAAAAGCTTGTAAAATCATTCCGATTTTTGTCAATTTCAAGCCTTCTATCATATTCCGCGTAAATTCTACAGGTGACGCTTTTCTTTAAAGCTTCTCTGAATCTTCCCTCGATCCTTACCACACCTTGTTTTCACAAACTAGCGCATCCCGAATCGTTTGAGCTGTCTGCTGTTAAATCAAATGCTAGCAGAAAACAGCCATCATCAAAGAATTTCTTGGATATCTTATGACCTTTATCAAAATAATTGATTCCAGTCCACTTGAACAAAGAAAGATATCCTCTAGTGCTAACTGGTTTTTCGTGCAAATAATCAAACTCTAGAGGAAGGTTTGGTACTTGAACACCATTTACTGATAGATTGAAGTTGGTAATGTTGTTATGCTTAAAGTTGAATGGATTCTTTGTGCACTTTCCGGTGTAGGAGCTATTATCCACCATACCAAAAACTAGCAAATTCGGTAATTGTCAAGAGATAGAGTATAGGTGTTGGTGGGTAAAGTATATGTTTTTACTTCCATCCGCTTGTACGGATATACAGCATTCGATCGTTGGAGTACAGTTTCATGTGCTTATAATATACTGGGATTGACAGTGACGTGATTCATGAACCTTGTCGCTTCTAGAATTTCTACGCGTGGATTAAAGTCATCTTCTTTCGAGTACAAATAAAATTCCGGTTTTTCCAATGAAAGTGTTAAACGGAAGTCCACTCCATTCATTAACAGTTTATCCTGATTCAATATGTCACTTTGAATTGTACCCATCAGTTCAACGACGTTACTCTTTCCCACCATTGCAGACCTTTTGAGATAGCCCTCATTTAATTCAGTAGGACCACCGCCAGGTCTTGAGTCTTCAATCATTTCCATCTCATTCTGATCTAGATACCAACCGGCTGATTCGAGATGAGTTGATGCAGCGTCTTTACCATAGTTCAGTAAATTTTCAATATAGGCGCGATAGTGGTAATTGTTGTCTGTCTGAGCTTTATTCTTACCATTCAATTGTACAGTGCATTGTCTAAAAAGTGAATGCATGAGGTTGTTTGCTACACCAACGGGGTCAGCTAAAATTTCACCCCCATCAGCTTTCTTAAGTTTCTCTTTTCCCGTGAAAAGTTCTTCCTTGCCATTTTTAAATTTAATCAGCTGCACTTTTAAGCGTAAGTAAATGCTGGATAATTCACGATATGTATCTCCATGGCCAAGTGAAACAAATTCCAATACCGAAGAATTATCTAGTGATGCAATTGGTTTGTAAGCAACCTCTTTGGTCTTCAGAATACTGTTTTGAATTGGTGGTGAGGTAAAAATATCCAATTCAGACTTCATACATTCTTTCTGCATCGTGATGGTATTATCTACTTGTCAAATATATCCAACGAACCCTTTCTTAATTGACGTCGTCTTTTTATAGTTTTCTTAGCTCTGCTCGATGATAACTTCCTAAAATTTCTCCCTTTTTTACGGTTAGGCACCGATTTCAGCTTCTTGCTTGTGTAAGGGATAGCTCGTTTTATAGCTAATCTCCTACCTCTACCTTTCATTTTATATAATATTTTATTTATACCTTTTTGGGCCAATTCGTGTACTGCAGATTTTTTATGTTCTTTTAGTACCTGCTCCAGTAGTCTGCTTCCTGCTTCTTTAAAAATGGACTTTCCTGTTTCGACGACTTGTTTGCCTATAGCTTTTGCTCCATGTAGAAATAATGGTTGGAGATAGCGTTCCAATCCACTGAAAAAGTTACCAACCCCCCTTCCCCGCTGGTAAACAAATGGTGATCGATACAATTCTCCAATGTCAGATAATTTTCCCCCACTCTGGCCAAGGTAGTAACGTGTGCTCATTAACATATAGGCGTGTTAAATCTCATATCAAAACTATGTTGTTATTTCGAACTTGCGAATATTTATAGATTCTTACCTTCGTCTGAAATGAAGCATGATGAAAGTTGGAGTAAAGCTAGATTCAAAGTTGACTAGCTCGCCATGATGGTCTGTAATTTTGATTGAGATACTTTCAATAAAAGTTTTGTCAAGTGGACAGTACTCCACATGATCGAATCTAGAAATGCTATCACAACTTCCCAACGAGATTGCTCGTAGGTTTCTTACCAGTTTACTTCCAGTTATTCTGGGTTTAATAATATCCGTATAAACATATATGAAATTGTTTCCTTCACAATCATCAATAGCTTTGGAGGGCGTGCCACAATGTGTCCGTTTTTCAAGTACAGACAATGATTTTTCCATCTGACTTATACTGTCCAGCATTATTGAATTATCAAACGACTCCTTTAGTGTTGGATCGATTGTTTCGGGGTCGTGTTTCTCAACGGATGTCTTCAGGAATGCGTCGATGAATAATCCAGCAATATCATCGGTTTTATCCACTTCTATTGGAAATAGAGTTGTAGCATTTGAACCATCGGCTTTTTTGTAGGGCATGTTAATGATGGTGTTCATATCATTTTTCTTGTAACATAACTTTTGCAAATCATAAGCATACCATCTTAAACGAGCATGTTGTTTATCCCAATTCAAAAACTTTAGCGATTATTGCTTTTGGATCTTTTTGAACTGGTAAAAATTGTGGCGCTTCGGATACGCTTTTATCTTCAGATAGTATAGAACGTTTAGAAATTCCCCGGCTACCTGATTCGCTTTTCTCTATTTTACGTTTTGGTAGAGCGATCTCCGTTATTCCGACATACCAATTGCCGGTAAACTTACACACACTCGTTTATATATTTTCGGAAGATGATAGCGTATTATCAGGGTAAATGGCTTAGGAACTGTTGTTCAAGAAACACACGTAGAACTCGTCATCTATTATGTTTATATTAATTTTTAGATTCTGTCCCAATCCAGGTTTTTAACTCTGGAGCTAGGCTCGGTCTTCAATCTTAACCGTCCACTTTGTCGAGCAGGCTTTCTTATGGGAATGTCAGTCTCAAATTGATCATGGTTAAGACGAGAGGGTCTTAATATAGATTGCCTGCCAGATTTTCAACCTACATCATCGAAATCTGACATTACAGCATCTAAATCAGTGAAAACGTCATCCAGTTCATCCACACCCATATCCGCTGGAATTGTATACTGCGTTATACCATCTTCGCCGGTTATTATCTTGTAGTCTTTGCTGGTTCCTTCAAATGAATCAGCCACATTTTTTCTTATTTTGGAAGCAGGTTTAAGACTTTTTGCTATTCCACTTGCTGATAATCGTCGCTTAAAAGCAGCATGCAATTTTTACTTCGGTTGTGTTATTTCGTTTATCGACTCGAATATCTCCTCCAGTCGTGGAGGCGAAGTTTGTGTGGGTATTTCGTTTTTAAATAGGAACCTCGTCTGTGTGCTGTTTTCACGCAAATTCTTATATTTCTGACTATCAATGCGGTTTTTCGATGAAATATTTTCCGCTTTCGTCTCAATAAAGGATTTTTTTTCATCTTGCAGTTAAAAATTGTATTAGCACATTTCGGTACTGATACCATTATGCTTCATCATTTTGGCGCTTATTGTTCAGTATCTTACTCATGGTTTTGTCAAACAGTGTCTGTGTACTAGCGCTCTCAACTGTCTTCTTTAAACGTTCATATACTTCCGGGGGTAATAGAAGCATTTTATTAAGACTGCTATTTCTATGCATTTTTTCCAATTAAAGACTCTATCACATCTGAAAGAACACTTCCTAGCAATACGGGTAAGAATCCGCCTTATTGAATTAACACTTTACGTTGGCGTGGAACGGATCCTTTAGCCTCCGCTAGTTTACGCATACTCTCTTTATATTTACAAAGCCGGGAGAATATTTTTCCTCTAGGCAAATGATTTGCTTTCAGTGTATTGTGTGTGATTTCACATAGAGGTTTAATTACTTCGAGATCGGCGGTTTTCAGTATAGCCTTTCTTAAACACGGGCTAGCTTTTATATATATGCTTGTTGTCCTTTAATCGTCTCATTCGTGACACCATTGTCTTCTTTCAGACTATCTGGGGAGCAATAACACGTTACAAATGTTGTATTAAATATGTCTGTGCGAAAACGTAAGGTATCATTTATATCCTGTGTTAGGTCTATTAGCAAATAGCTATGAGGTTGTTGAGTTATTTCTTTATATTCTCATAAGCTCTGGACTGTTTTCAGGGTATATCTGTTTAGCGAGATGATGAAATTGACTCTTGTCTCGTGGGTTCTTGAAGCATACTGGATACTTACAGTTTAGCGAAATATCTCGGGAAAATTTTCCTTGATGGAAATCATTCTGAGTCACCAGAACAACAGACAGGTTACGATGATGCGATCCTTTCGTAAACAACTCGCACACTTGTCTTGAAAAAGCATTTAACATCATATCGTCCAGTACAATTAGGATTGGTTGATTCGTGCTATTTGGAAATTCCTCAGGAATAGAGTTCAAATATTCGATATTTGCGTCGTCACGGTCAACCTTGGGGAATACCTTTAATTACAAAGAAACACATGTATCGGACTCATTCAGGTTGACCGTCCTCTTTACCATCATTTGTTTGCCTTCAAAAAAGACTAGAGATATTTTAACCTCCTGAATTAATGAACTCCTGGTAGACTGTCTCGCAGTATTAAGAAAACTAATACATAGTTATATGTACTACCATACTTCTGTCCGATCATGGCCATTCAAATACATCTCAACGTACATGCGTATGAAGTTAATTGGACACTTTTCGTAATGCATTAAGGTTAGTATCAGAATTCAGCATGGATTGCAATTACCATTAAAATTGCTGCCTGTTTCTTTTCACCCATCATTCGGCTTGCCTTTGGCACAAATAACGTACAGTAACACGGCGTATGGAAGATCATTGGGTTCGTAATACATTAAGCTAATTTTGATACAGTGCCACAGAAAATGTGCGTGCAAGGCTTTACCCTGTCCCCATCATTCGTTGTCTTGAACAGGCGCTACATATATTGACCGTGGCCAGAAGGTACAATTGCATTAATGTAGGAAGAAAAATTTGCGCACACGGCATTTCGTGAATATTTTGCCGTCAGCCTTTCATGACGCCCTGGTAATCCATTTCACAAAAACTCAATAGATTCCCCTTCTAACACACCCTACACCCCTAACAACCAACCTACTGGACCCACAACATTGCTAAACGCCTTGCAAATCACACTCTTAATGTATCTACATGCATACATCTGTTCGCAATGCAAATCTAACAACACAAATCACCGCTACACACCTGAACAAACCTCTACACCCTTCTACCAACTACGCTCAGCAACCGCTGACAACACAGCACAAATGACCGCTACACGCCTGACACCGCAACCAACCAACCGCAACACCCCTCGTAAACCAGACACAAAAACGCACTGATTCCCCTATCTAAACCCCTTGTAACCACGTACACCCAGCACCAACCTGCACTGAATGGAAGTGATTGAAAAAGTGGTTCCCACCCATACAAAACACGGTTCGAAGTTACGTCACTTACTACGTGCATGACACTTAAACCAGTTTTTTAGATCATATGAATTTCCTTCATATGATTGAATTATTAGTTTTTCACTAAGCACTTTGGTTTTAGCAATCGAATTTTCTTCGATTGTGAATGAATTGTCTTCCAATTCAATTCAGTTTAGTTCGTTATTTTCAAAGGGGTTCCTGCCACCTAAGAATAGCGACTGCGCCAGCTATATTTCATGCAATATCAAATTGCAAAAAATATATAATTACCACACTTGGTTTTTAAATGAAACAATGTATTTAATATTTATTATGAACACTTTATTTCACTTGAACTACGGACAACTGACTTGTCTAATTAATAATAACTATTGATGACTGACAACTGATTGACTTGTGATCTGATTAATAACTGAATAATAACCTATGGCAACAACTGACCAAGAACTCTTGACGATTGAATAATAACTAACTTGATCTAGATGATCAATACGTATTTATATGGTTGAAGACATAGAACCCAAAATTGCTTAGTTGCAATTTTGTCTGTGGAAAATAAAAGATAAGCTGATCAGCATTAAATGAAATTGTATGCGAAAGCTATGTCAGCATAAACAATGAGAGGATGCGGTTGTATAAACTTTCAGTAGAAGTTATGAATCATAATGGATGCAGATGCGTAAACAATTAGTGGAATTAGTTTATGTTAACGAATAAAATTGACTTTAGCAAACGGATCTTTAGAAGAAACGTAAGCTGTTTGCGTGTTTATCTATGTTAGTGTCCTTTAAGAAAATCTTTTAAACATTAAAGTGATGTATTTATCACCAATAAATACATCACTTCAATTCTATGAAAGGCTATCCTTCCAACATCAAAGTGATGTATTTTTCACCAATAAATACATGGCTTCGTGAATGTACCGATACCACATATCACCTCGTGATCCTTGCGTGCATGGACATCGCCTTTTGGTTGTGAGGGCCATGTGGAACGAGTAGTGATAAGTTATTGAAATACATAACTTAGGATACTTTATTAGGCCATAAGTGTTTGATTTAGTGTTAAGAATTTGTATGAATAGGAAGTAAGCATTGAAGAAAATAAAGTCTTTGGAGAACTGGCGAGCTAGTTTCACTTGTCCCTTTCCTACTCGGGACATTCTCTTTAGACTTTCCCTGCATGGTGCCTATTATTTGGCACTGCATATAATGCCTACAATCGGCATATATATATATTACCTTGGCCAGTGGCATCTAAATTGTGCCGGCCTTTCCTCATTTATAATTTCTCTTTTTTTTACTTTTACTTTCCTGATTTCTTCACCATGGAAATTCCTAGTCACGATGAAAAAGAACATCACATCAAAGGACCATCACATGGAGATCACAAAAACATCACATGGCGATCCTGCCTACTAACCTGCCTTCTGAGAAGCTTCATCAAGAATGCGTACCGGAGCCAAAATTAAAATCGACGTGGACGACAAATACATCAAAATATACCTCTACGAAAATCGGACCAAAACCTATCAGTTTAGAAGATTACCGTGCAAGGCTCGCACGAAGAAAGGATGAGCACAGGTGTACCATTCCTAAAATAACAAAGCAAAAGAAACGTAGAGGAGGAATACAAGTTAAAACCAGACAATTAATTGCAACGCTAAAATGAAAATTAAGGGATTCAGAACAGCCCCCGAGCTGCGAAGTAGCGACCACAACGTACCAACGGATATCAGAGCTAGAACATCAAATATATAAGAAAAAATAAGAAAAACAGACGAGCATGCATCAACAACTGTGGTAATAATAATATAAAAAATATATATACATATATACATACATACAAAAACCTCAATATAAAAATATATTTCCAAAAATTGTCGAAAATTTGAAATGAATTACATTCTTCGCTACTTAAACGCATAGATGCATTAATGCAAGCAATAGTAAATGAGCTCGACAAAATTCTTTTGAGTATAACTAAAAACCCCAACCGAATTTAACAAAAAAAAAACAATTCTTCTAAAATTAGAAATTTTAGCAAATTCAAAAACAAAATTCCGGAACCTAAAGAAAACTTGAATTCAAGAAAAAAATATTTTAAGCCAAATATCTTTTGAACAAGCAACTAGAGTCGTACAAAATGGCAAATTTTAATATCGATACTGCTCTTAAAGCTATTCCGATATTTTCAGGTAACTACAAATAAATGGACTCAATTCTTAAAAATAGTAGAAATCCTTAGCCTAGGTTACGAGCCAACTGAGCACACAAATTTAATTGAATTTACTCATCATGTCAAATTAAACTCTTCTTTGAAAACATCAATCGGATCAGTAAGCAAACCCAAAATTCTTGCTGAACTTTTAAAAGCATTGAATGAGAGATACAAAAGCACATTAACAATCCCGAAAATAAACAACATGCTATCAAATATAATGCAAAAACAATTAACCGTAAACATTTATAAAGAAAAAATCCCATCACTTATTTCGGAACTAAATAATCTTCAAATAACAGCATTAGGAAACACTACCACGGAAACTAAGAGGACAGTCGTTACAAAAATGAACGACACATACGCCTTAAACAGAACCAAAAACCGGCTATACGAACAACTGTAGACTACAATTTTTGCTGTACAGCCAAAATCGTTCACTGAAGCATCTAATCTTGCATTAGAACTTTAGAAAAACGAAATAAACAGCAAAATAATTTACTTTAACAAAAATCAGCGTAATTACCAAAATAATTGCGGAAGACCAAATTATAGCATTAGGATTCCACACAGTAACAACAATAACAACCATAACGGACACTAATCACTAATCATAATAACAATCATAGAGTACAACATAATAACAATCATAGAGATCAATATAATAACAGCAATGGCAATTACAGAGGATATCATAACAATAACAGACAAAACAACAATTATAGGATGCCAAACAATAATAGAAATAATAATCGCCAGCAACATCAAGCTTGGAATAGAAGTAGGAAGAACAACCCGAGAAATAATATGAATATAATTTTCGACCAGGGAAACGAAACATGAGTAAAAATGAACCGTTCCGTTCACTCCGGATTAAAAACACAAATAAGATATACAATATTACCGCAAAACTAACGAATTATATCACATTTAAAGGAAGAAACACGAACAACGTATTTGCATTTTTAATTGACACTGGTGCAGACATATCTTTATGCAAAGAAATAATACCGTTAAAAATCAACGAGGATAATAGATGCAAACTATCAGGAATTACTACGGAAAAATCTTCTCTTTAGGAACTGCTGATATAAATTTTTCAATACAAAACTACAAACTGAAACATAGATTTTAGACTTTCCCATAACTACAGATGACATACTTCGAAGAGACTTCCTAATTAAATATTTGTGCAAAATTGATTATGAAATATTTACAATATCAATTATCATCAACGATGATGAATTAACATTACCACTAGAGACAAAACCATTAAATATTCATCAAATAAAATTACCACCGAGATCCGAAATCATACATCGAATATATCTTAAACTAGTAGAGGATAGCGTCATTCTAAACAAAGAAATCCAAAAAGAAGTTTATATAGCTAATTCAATAGTGCCTTCAAAGGGCAATTGTCACATTAAGATTCTGAATACAAACAATACCGAAGTAACTATAAATTAAGTTTTAAATGAAACTTTTTGAATTATGAGTTTATGAGATCGTATGATCTCGTTTAATGCAAACTTAAGACTGGATTTCTTAATTCTATTATCCACCAGGAAACCTTCTGACGCGCGTTTGGCGTTTGTGGGCTCATTAATGGGTAAACCGTGGCATTCTGTTCCTGGTTTTCTCGGAGATCGTGGCAGTTTCGTCATTCATAATGATTGTATTTTCGTCCACTCATTCGATAGGAGCGATTTGGTAGAAGGGTGTTGTCTTACATGTGGCGACGTTGCTATTGAATATCATCGAGAGGCATTTGTCGAAACGGCCGTGCTTGCAAGCTTGTATATCTTGCCTTCTTTACAGTTGAACAGTGGAAATGTTTCATTTTTACGTTCGGCAGCATACTTGTCTCTTAAATCTAATAATATTATTATAACACATCGTTTTTATATGTGGTATTTTGATAATACATTTAAACATATTATTGCTTATAAAGTTTTTTACATTTGATGATGCAATTAATTCATTAGTCGTTATAGGTAATTCATCCTTTTTTACCAGGATTAACAGTGTTTAGTTGTGGTAGTGCAACCGAGCAGACAGCGTTTATTAACAGTAATATGACCCTTTGGTTTCTAAATGGGATTGTTTGGAATAAATTTGCGAATTTTGCATTATTAGTATCAACCGTGTTTCATTGAGTTAAAATGACTAGTTAATTCGTTTATTTTACCAGTTAACTCTCAACTTATTCCTACCTGCTGATTTTCTGCATTTATTAATCTAGATTGACGTTCGACCAGTAAAGGAAAATCGTCATGATCTGGCGTACCAGCTATAAATTTAATAACAGAACCGATGAAGTCAATTGACCGTTTTTGCCTACCGAGTCTTAATGATTTAAGTAATCTTGATATTGCGTTTACGTCCGTGGTCCGTGACTCCTTTTGTTCGGATACTCCAAACATGTTTCCTAAATTAACTATGTCCGCCCCAATTTCTTCAGAATCGGGTAGGTTATGTACTTTGAGGAAGTATAATCAAAAATTTTGCAGTGGATGGTGGCGAGTAGTGTCATTATGGAAGAGTGAAATTAACGGATGTTATCCTTGTGTACCTCCTTACCATCTACTAGTACTACAGTACCTAGATCTTTTTGCACTATTTTTTTATCGTACTTGTTCGATAATTCATTTTCGCAACGCTTATTCATTTTTAAATAGATTATCTGTCCCTCCCTGAAGAATCTACTAAAACGTTTTTTGTTAATGTGTTCGTTCTGCGTCCTTTGCGCATTTGATAACAATTCCTGGGTATTGGATCTATCCGACTCAGAAATTTCCCAAAGCGAGTCAATTGGTCTTTTTTTGTCACGGAGTGTATATACCTTATTACAGCTATTTGTATGATTTCACTAATATCCGTAAACTGCATCTCCCTTTTAAGCTCTAGATATCTCACTTAGAGTTGAATGGAATCTCTCGACCTGTCCATTGCTTGTGCTGTGCATAACTGGAACTTTATGATGGGACATTCCAAAGTGGTCCCTTATAAGAGATTGTATAACACTAGAACAGAATGATGGCTCGTTATCCGTCACTAATACTCTCGGATTTTTAAAGTGCCCAATTATTTTGATAATAGATATTTTCAGATCTACTAGAGAACGTGAGGCAATTTGTTCCATTAGCGCAAATTTCGAAAGCTTGTCCACACATGTTAAGAAATAGTGGTTCTGTGTGATATAGATATCCATGTGCAATATTTCGCTTGGATATTTGGGTATTGGTGTAGGCTTCAGTGTTTGCCTTTTCGGATACCTTTGGTATTTGGGTTCTGCACAAATTCTGCAGTTTGCTACGAATTTCTTTATATCGCTTCGTAGGTTTGGAAAGAAATACGCGTCGAGTATTTGGGCATAATTTTCCTTGGATGACCGATGTGCTCTATTATGCTCCAACGCAATCGTTTCAAGCTGGTCATTCTCACTAATTAAGTCCAGGACTAGTTTTTCAGTATGTCTGAAACGAGCTGAAGGAAAGTGTTGTACAATTTCCTTTTGTACTTTCCCTAGAATTTCGAGTGGACAATGAACGCCATTTACTACCTTGGTATCAACTACTTTTTCCAATTTGGGACATAAGCTGTCGAAGTCAGGAAATTGAATTTCATGACGTTAGTAACCATTAAATATCCTAATTGTTCTCAATTTTGTTATTTCGCCCATTGTAAGAATAATTTGATTCTTGAAACAATTTATAGGTGTCGGGACTGACCTTATGGTTTGGGACGATGAAATCTCGCTATTTGTGCAGTTCTCGCTAGAACCATTATTACCGGTAAGGTTTTGAATATATTGGCGCGAGAGTGCATCCGCGAAAAAATTTTCGGACCCAGGTTTGTAATGAATTACCGGTGCAAATTCTTCTATGAAGCTTTTCCAACGTTTAAGCTTCGTATTCGGATTTCGATCGAATATCGAAAATGTCAGTGGCTGATGATCGGTGTATATATGGAGGTTATTTACTCCATAGAGATAGTTTCTCAGACACTGTAATGCCAATACAATAGCGAGCATTTCTCGCTCGTTGGTTGCATAGTTCTGGTCTGTAGCACTAAGTGTTTGTGACACAAATGAAATTGGGTGTTTCTGTTGAGACAACACGGCACTTATGGTCACTGATGAAGCATCCGTTGTGAGCTCGAAAGGCTTGCTAAAGTCTGGAAAGTAACATCTTTTGATGCTAAAATATGTTTTAACTTACTAAAAGCTTCCCTAGCATCCTTTGATAGAGTAATTTTCTTTTTTTTTATGATTTTCTTGAACTTACATTACCATTTTCTCACCGTTATATTTCAGTCAAGGGCTTCGCTATTCTTGCATTATCGCGTATGAAGCGTCGGTAATATCCCGACAATCCTTAGAACGATCTGAGGAATTTGACGGATGTTGGCTCTTTAAAATTAAGAATAGCGCTCACCTTGTTCTGGGCTGTCTTAAGTCCGTTCTCGGATACGATAAAACCCAAAAACTCAAGTTCTGATTTGAAAAATTTACATTTTTCTAACGAAATGCGCATGTTTGCATCGAGCAGCTTTTTTATTAAGATCTGTATGTCCTTTAAATGGCTCTCAGAATCGGGGAAAAAGATTATGACATCATCTATATAGAAATGACAACGGACACCTATGTCGTCACGTAATATGTCATCAATTGCTCTCTGAAAAATACTTGGAGCGTTTTTTAACCCAAATGGCAAACGACAATATTCGTACTTGCCATTGTGGACTGAGAAGGCAGTCTTTTTCCGATCATCCTCGACTAACAGAATTTGATGAAAACCGGACTTCAAATCAATGGTGGAGTAATATCTTGATTTACCCAGATTTGATAATATGACGGACGTATCCGGGATAGGATATCTGTCGGGAGTGGTTTTCTCATTAAGCTTCCGAAAATCTACCAAGAGGCGAAGTTTAGGGTTACTCAATTCATCTACACCTTTTTTACTCACTACCCATATGGGGTTGTTGTATGGTGACGAACTTTTCCTTATTAACCCATCGCGCAGCATTGACTCTACTACTGAGTTAACAATCTTCGTTGCGGTCATTTGGTACGGATAGCTTCTCGAATAAATTGGTTCGTCGGTGATGGTTTTTATTGTAGCCACCACGTTGGTGTTATACGGTAATGCCTTGCTTGGATCCGCAAACACTTACCGATTTTCTGTCATAATTTTTTGAAATTTATCTAGCACCTTTTGATCAATATTCTGAAGAAAATTTACTGGGTAATTAGTATCGAGAACAAGTTCTTTAATTCCATCTTTATACCCTGCCTGGCATTACCCAATTGCTACGAACCCTGAAACACGGCCTCGGATTGGATTGGATAAACGGCAACGACAACGGCAACGAAAAACGGACTACTCTATTGGATCTTGGAACGTTCGAACACTCAATACAACAGGATCACTGCGAGAACTTCTCAAGGAAGCCTCGACATACAATATTAACATCCTGGCGGTCCAAGAAACGAAATGGCTTGGCAATGAAATAAGTGACTTAAGATCGCATTCAATATTCACAAGCGGCAAACCAACCGGAAACAAGGAATTTGGAGTCGCCTTCGCTGTAGCATCTTCATTTAAACATCTCATAACTGACTTCAAACCGGTGAATGAACGATTATGTGCGATCCGTATGAAAATAAAGTTCTTTAATGTATGGCTAATCAACTGTCATGCTCCAACTGAAGAGAAAGAAGAAATCGTCAAAGACGAATTCTACAACATCCTAGAAAGGACATACGATTCACTACCCTCAAATGATATCAAAATCCTACTAGGGGACTTTAACGCTAAAGTTGGACGAGAAGAAACTCACAGAGGGACAACGGGAGGGCATAGTCTCCATGAAAGTACCAACAACAATGGTCAGCGACTAGTTGATTTTGCGACCAGCAAAAACATGGTGATAAGCTCTACCTACTTCCAACACCGCGACATCCACAAACAAACTTGGATGTCACCCGATGGACGAACCTTCAACCAGATCGATCACTTCGTCATCGAAAAAAGAGCTGCTACAAGTGTGCTTGACGTTAGATCATACCGTGGTGCTAACTGCGGCTCAGACCACTATCTCGTCAAGACAAAATATCGCTGCCGCATAACAAGATGCACCACCAAGAAAAAGAGCAGGACTCCTAAGTTCAAGGTGGAGTGTCTGAAAAACGAAACAGTAGCAGCAAATTATCAAGCGAAACTGACGAATTACCTTGTCAATACACCGCCGGCAGGTACGGACACATCGCTTGAACAAATGTGGTCGCAGCTTAAAGAAGGCGTAACATCAATAGCGGAAGAAACCGTAGGAAGACAAACGACGTCGAAAAGAAACGATTGGTTCGACAAAGAATGTGAAGATGCTCTCAAAAGTAAAAAAGAAGCCTATTTACAATACATTGAAAGACCGACAAGAGCCAAGAAGCAAAAATATGACGAGCTAAGACGGTTAGCTAAAAAAATAGTCAGACGCAAGCGTAGAACCTATAACAACCAGACTATCCAAAGGATCAATGACGATATGTGCAGAAACGACACACGGGACGCCTATGCAGCATTGAAGCGACTTAGACAAGGCTACAAGCCGCAATCAAGCCTATATAGAGACAAGCAGGGAAATATTTTAAGCGACCCAGACGACATCAATCACAGGTGGACTGAATATTTTTCTGAGCTACTGAATCCACCATCAGTAACTACATCCCTGCCAATAACGATTCCTGAAGATGCTGACCTATACAGTCCATCTTCGTCAATACCATCTATTGAAGAAGTGCAAGCAGCCATACAACAGCAAAAACCAAATAAAGCACCTGGAATCGACAATTTACCAGCAGATCTCCTTCAAAAAGGTGGACCAATACTAACACACCGCCTCCACCAGATCATCTCCAAGGCATGGGTCGATGAAAAATTACCTGATGATTGGCGGACGGCCATCATATGTCCCATACATAAGAAAGGAGATAAGCTTAGATGTGACAACTACAGAGGCATTTCACTGCTGTGTACGTCCTACAAGATCCTGACCAAAATTATTAATAAAAGATTGACACAGTACACTTCCACAATAATTGGCGAATACCAAGGCGGTTTCAGATCCGGTATGTCGACGATAGATCAACTATTCTCAGTAAAACAGGTGCTGGAAAAGTGCTGGGAATACAATATTGACGTGCACCAGGTCTTCGTAGACTTCCAACAAGCATACGATAGTATAGATCGAAATATACTATATAAAATAATGCTTGATTTTGGGATACCTATCAAACTAATACGAATGACCAGACTAACGATGACGGACACACGATCTAAAGTCAGATGTCAAGGCGATCTGACTCAAAGCTTCGACACCAGCTCAGGTCTTAAACAGGGTGATGGCCTCGCCCCCATACTCTTCAATTTGGCCCTAGAGTATGTCATCAGGAAGATTAAAGTAGACAATGCGGGAACGCTACTCTTTAAGTCTACTCAAATAGTAGCGTACGCCGATGACATCAACGTCATGGCCCGATCTCTATCTCGTGCCAAAGAAGCGTTTACTGAGCTGGAGTCAGCGGCTGGACAAGTCGGCCTAAGGGTCAATGTGAACAAAACCAAATATATGACCCAGTCAAGGAAAAAGACGCCAAATAGACAAAACATGACGCTAACTAACTACAGTGTGGAAAGCGTTAACTCTTTTATTTATCTTGGTGTCAACCTCGCCAAAGACGGGAATGAAAAGGACGAAATTGAACGGCGAATTGATCTAGCCAATAAAATATATTTTTCAGTCCTATCGGTGATTAAAAGTAGCAAAGTGCACCGAAAAAATAAGCTGCGCGTCTATAAAACGATCATCCGTCCTGTATTGATTTACGGATGTGAAACATGGACTTTGACTCAAGCCTCAGAAAAAAGGATTGACTTCTTCGAACGCCGCATTTTGAGACGTATTCTGGGGCCCGTGAAGGACGGACCGGACTGGCGAATCCGGTACAACCATGAGTTGTACGCTCTTTATGACGAGCCACCGGTATCGATTCTGACGAAACTGCTACGACTTCAGTGGGCTGGCCATGTGGAGCGTATGGATGACAGGCGAATTCCCAAGCGCTCCATGAAAGGCCGAGCAACAGGAAGCCGCCCACCAGGAAAACCACGCAAACGATGGGAGGATGCAGTTGACAACGACAGCGAATCCTTGCTGGGATTCGCTAATTGGAGGACGCGGTCGCTGGACCGAGACAGTTGGAGGCAGTGTCTTCGGGAGGCCAAGGCTCGATTTGGGCTGGTGCGCCATTGATGATGATGATCTTTATAGCGTAGAGTGCTATTGAAAGAGTCAACAATTCCGTTAATTTTCTTCAGAAAATTGTAACCTATTATTCCATCGATATCGTTTATTATGGGAAGTATATAAAAGTCAGAAATTTGACCCAAAATACTTATTTGGCATTTTGATTTAATGCGAGTTTCCTCATGGATAGAGTGCACACTAAAAGCATTCTTATCATTGATATGCCAACTAAAAATGGAAGGTTTTTAATGTAATTCCTGTCGGCTCCTGTATCCAAAAGGAGTTTAATTTTATGTCCGTTCATCAAATCATGCTCAATATAAGGAAGGCATGCTCCCGATTCTAAAATCCTAACACCGTTGTTCTTTTTGGTTTTCCCGTTGTAAATGAATTCAACTGGTGTTTTCGTGAGTAATTGTGGTTAGAAGGTTTTGAGAGGAAATTGCTATTCCTTTTAGAATGTTGCCTATATCCAAATAATGATGGATCTACTTCCATTGATTCGACTGGAGGTTGATTTTTATTTTCCTGCTCTTTGTGGACATATTGTGGATTTTTTCCTAAACCCTGTTCCCTATTAATATTCGAATTAGCGAACGCTGTAGCAAAATTGTACCTTTGCCTATTGGATTCCAGTGCTTGTGCAAGAGCTAACGCTGATGGTAAATCCGCTGGTTGACTCGCAAGCAGGATATCCCTGATTGGCCGTTTAAGCCCAGAAACGAATATGCGCAATGCGTCGCTTCGATATTTTTCTTTGAAGGAACTTAAGAACATCGCTATCGTCTCCATATTGCATGATAGCTTTAATTTTTATGGAGGTCAGCTGTTTTTCAACCACGTCGTAAAATTCAGATATTGACAATCTACCTTGTCTAAGAGTAGACAGTTCCTGCTCCAACAAATATAATGGCCTTTTGTCGGAATATGTATGGTCTAGTCGAACAATTATGGCCTCAAAATTGAGCGGAGTACTAAATGATGACAATACCATATCAGCTGAACCAGTAATCTTATTGTGGATTATAGCAACAGCCTGATAATATATATCAGAGCCAGAGTATTCTTGGTATGGCTTCATCGCAGCTCTTGCTGATTGTCGCCAAGATGGATCTTTCCATGATGCCACTAAACTCCTGCATTGGTTTAGGCAGATCAAATCTTAGGTTACAATCAACTCTTCTAGAGATGTTGATTTCCTCATATCTTTGGACGGAAGATCCTGACTGTTTTAGCTCCATTAACGAAGCTTGAAATTCTTGCCTTAGCTGAGTGACTACAGCGCTAACTTCTTCAGACCTTTGGACGGACAAACCTGACTGTCTTAGCTCCCTTAACGTAGCTTGGAACTCTTGCCTCAATTGAGTAGCGACCGAAAGTGTAGTCCTTTCCATCATCTCGGTAATGGCTTCAGCAGTCAACGACATTTTTAACAAAACAAAAAAAATTGGTAACCACTGTCTACTCGGCTTGACAAATTTCAACACAAGATTTTCACACAACACTACACATATGTTATACAAAGTATATAAATAAAAATATAACAGCAGATTATAAAAAGTAATTTCCTAAAGTACATACATTAAGAAGTTATACCTATGTGAAGGCTAAAAAACAAGCCTTTTTTCAGGATTTTTTTTAAGGATTTTGAAAGAAAAGCTTTTATAAATAATACATCAATATAAAGGGCAACTTTTCGGGAGTGCAAAAAAATTTTTTATTTTGAATTCATCACAAAATGGCGGCTGTAGTGCACGTCAAAGTCACTAGTATTTACAAAAGACGTTCCGCGGCCGGACAAGTTTCTCAGCCCCATCTGCATCTGGAACAATAAATTTTTTTTTTCATAAACTCCATGAGGTTTGCTAGTGAAGTACCCACGATAATAGTTAAATATCGATTTTTCGCAAAATGGCGACCATTTAACAAAAAAGTTGCATTTACGACCCAAAAAAATGACTTCAATTGTTTATAACTTTTTTTAAACTAAACCAATCGCAAAAATCGTTTCGTTTCCGGCAAATTTCAAAAATACACTTTCGAGATAAACGCGTTTGAAGTTTCAAAACCTTATAAAGTTGTGAATTTTCAAAATTTTACTATATACATTTTTTTTAACCTTTACTCTGCTATCCCAGCACCATACAGTTGGCCTTCCAGGACCGTGGATTTCAACTCCTCGTCCTTTCTTGATGCTAAAAGGCCGCGTCTCGCCTCTTTTACAACGTCGGAAATTGAGCGCTCAGCAGCCTTTATTCGCTCGGCTTCTGTTTCTAAGCAGAAATTGTAAAAATTAGGTCCTGCAATCAATTCTAATGAGTCTCAAACGAATGGCGATTAGGCGGACGCCTGTTGCTAATCTTGCTGCGCTTCTGCGATGAACTACTTGCTTTACTGCCTTTACGGCCACTGTACAGTTCACTACTCATTTCTAAGACTTTTTTATTCAAAACAACAGTAAAAATATCAATCAAAACATAGCACATAGCAAACAGAAGTTTTCCTAGCGTCGTTTACAAAGGAACGTGCCCTATACAGTGTATAGTAATTACTATATAGTATAAAGCGAGCAAATTTTACGTTTTCCGAGCATTGGAGTTGCTTCAGAAAATTGATTCTCAAAAATTTTCTGAAGTATATTAGTATTTGGACCTTTTTGATTTCAATTCTAAGGATGTGTTAGCATACTCTTAGCCAATAAAAAAATAGAAAAAAAAATAAATTCACATAGGTATAACCCCTTAATCAATTTCACATTTCGTCGTTCGTGTCCATCTGATGTTGTCTGCCGATGACGATGAATTTCCCAGTTGATGTTCACTATTTCGTGCGACTTTCTAATTGCAGCTCCTTCGTACGCTCAGCGATCGAATACGCAGTTGTCTGATGTTTGTATGAAGCGAATTAAACTTGTTTTTCCACTTTTCCCAGGAATCACTGAATATGTCTCGTATTACATAATCTATCTTTTGTTATACATAGTCCTAGTCCTAGAACTTACGTTGAGCGCCAATTTAGTTTTAAATGAAACGTTTTGAATTATAAGTTTATGAGATCGTATGATCTCGTTTAATGCAAACTTAAGACTGGATTTCATAATTCTATTATCCACCAGGAAACCTTCTGACGCGCAGGTCAGGGTGGACGGAAAATTCCATTACATGGTGTTTGGTCTTGTTCAAACAATCAGTTGAGCAACAACGAGTTCGCACCATGTGTTGTTTAAACAACAACGAGCTCACACCATGTGTTGTTTGAACAAGATCCTTAACAATTCAAATACAGAGTTCTTAACTCTTAGTGCATGCGGCAAACATCTTGCATGGCTATTATGATAATGCAAACATGTTGCATTTTATGCGTGGCTGTTACTTATATCCACCATAAAGATAAGCACAGAACCACTTAAAAATTATCACGTTGCGTAAACTTTGCAACAATATTCTAATGCCTATTCTATATTTTGAAATATTTTGAAACTCTTCAATTTAGAAATAAAAGACGAGAAAGCAAAAATTCCGTCATTGAAATATTCGGAGGTTATCAAGAAATATTTCACATAGAAGATGAACCACTTTCGGCAACAATTTTTATACACAAAATCTTTCCGTGACAGACTCCAATCAAATATACATAAAGAACTATAGACTTCCACCAACTCAAGAGGAAGAAATTGATAAACAAGTTAAAAACTACTTAACGAAGATATCATAGAGCATTTAATTAGCCCATACAATTCACCTTTATTACTAGTTCCCAAAAAAATATCGAATGATACAAAAAAATGGCGGCTAGTAGTTGATTATAGAAAGTTAAATACAAAAATAATTAATGACAAACTCCCTCTAACTCGCATTGAAGACGTATTAGACAAATTAGGTAGAGATAAGTACTTTTTGACACTAGATATGACTAGTTCCTTTCATCAAATAAATAAAATTGACAAATAATCAAGACCTCTGACAGCATTTTCAACTTTAACTGGACATTTTCAATTTAAAAGACTACCCTTTGGTCTTAATATCTCATCCAGTACTTTCCAACGCATTCAAACAATAGCACTTTGTGGTTTAGATAGCAACGCATTTCTATATGTCGATGACATAATAGTGTTTGGCTGTAGCCTACAAAATCATAATGAGAATTTAATCAAAGAATTCAAGCGATTACAACAATACAACCTTGAATTCAATCCAAACAAATGTTGTTTTCTAAGACCAGAAGTAGTATATCTTGGGCATCTAATAACCAAAGATGGAATTAGAACAGATCCATCGAAATTCCATACTATAAGTAATTATCCAACACCACGTAATGCAGACGAAGTTAGATTACATTCTGCAACTATTACCGTCGATTCATACATAACTTCGCGCAAATTCCAAAATGTTTGAACAACTTGCTAAAAAAGGAAGGAACCTTTCATCTGGTCAGAAGAATGTAACACAGCATTCGGAACTCTAAAACAAAAACTAATGAAACCACCCATTTTATAATATCCAGATTTTGGTAAAACATTCTTTATAACTACAGACGCATCTGATCAAGCACTAAGAGCAATACTTTCACAAGGTGAGATAGGTTTTGATCTACCAGTTTCATACGCTAGTAAATCGCTGAACGAACATGAGATCAACAAGACCGTAATTGAAAAAGAGCTTTCATCCGTATATTGGGCAATAATTTTTTTAAACCCTACATATTTGGTCGAAAATTCATAGTCGTAACTGACCACAGACCATTAGTGTCGCTCTTTACCCACAAAAACCCTTCCTCTAAATTAACGGGAGTAAGATTGGATCTAGCTTATTATGATTTCGAGATCGTATACAAACAAGGAAAAAGTAATACTCACGCAGATGCATTATCAAGAATCAAAATATATTCTAACATATTGAAAGAAATGATTCCCACATCGATAGACAATAAAACTCCAAAATCACTTGACATATTAGCATTTACACGAAAAATGTCAAAAAAACGCACACAATCTAAAGTTCCTGACGGAGACAATAACCAAAGGAAGCGTCATGAACTTCATATTTGGGAATGTACGTACCTCACGGACATAAGAAATATTAAGATACTTAACATTTTACTAGAACGCAATGGCCAAATTAAAGATAATATGAAAACCGCAAGATATAGTGATAATTCGTATAACCCAGATTATCCATCGAAGAAACTATCATCGAATATGCGATTTGAAGTAAACGAATACGAAGTAATCGTAAGATACAGTGATAATCCTCACAATCCAGATTGTCTGATGGAGATACTGATACTATAAATGCCAAAACTTGGTATATCAGAGCTAGCACTAAACGAAAATAATGAAATTTTCAAGCTCATAACGGAAGAAGAATTTAAAAATAAATTCAATAATCTGCAGAAGGCAAACGACGACAAATATATAAAAGGCCTAAATAATGTGAAAAATGCACAAGAAAATATTGAAAAATTTCAGCGTTCTCAATTAAAAATTATTATATATAAACCAGCCATAAAAAAAACCGATAGCGAAACACAACAAAAGCTTATCGAAGAATTTCATAACACCATATGGAGGACATTTCGGAGTTAGAAAAACTATATTAAAGCTAAAACAAAGATATGTGTTGAAAAAGATGTCAAAATTAGTAAAATCATTTGTATCAAATTGTCTTTTATGCCAAAAGAATAAACAAACAAAATACATTAAAGAAAAAGTAACCATAACCGAAACACCAAGCGCAAGCTTTGAAATTATCTCGATTGACACAGTCGAACCATTAAGAATCTCAAATGGTTACCGCTATATACTCACAATACAATGTGAACTTACTAAATTTATCGTTACATACCCTATTGAAACAAAAGAAGCGAACCAATTAGCTACCACTTTATTCGAACAATTCATTTTAAAATACGGTTGTTTTAAATTCCTCAAATCAGACAGAGGAACTGAATTTTTAAATGAAACTCTAAAGAATGTTTGTGAGCTACTCAAAATTAAACAAATATTTTCAACCCCTTACCATCACTAGACTTTAGGTAGCGTAGAAAGAAACCACAGAGTTCTAAATGAGTATCTTTTAAATTTTGCAAACGATGAAAATTGGGACAAATGGACCCTATATTATACCTTCGCATATAATATAACACCACATGTAGATACACACTACTCACCATATGAATTAGTTTTTGGAAAATTACCAATTTTACCCAATGATATAATATCAAATAGAGAACCTATATATAATTTAGACAACAATGTAAATGAACTTAAGATAAGATTGCAGCGCTCTGTAAAAATAGCCAGAAATTTATTGAATATCGCTAAAGAAACTAGAAAAGAAACATATGATAAGAATTGCAATGAATCGAAATTCAAAATTGGAGATTTTTTTTTGTCAAAAATCACAATAGAAAAAAGGAACAAGCCCCTTTAAAGGTCCATACGAAGTAGTAGAAAGACTAGGAGTAAATACTAAAATAAGAATTAAAGATAAAAAAAATTTATCATAACAATATGTTAAAGATCTTGAATAAGGACAGCTATGTCAAACAATTTAAATTTTAGAAATTTATTTCCACAAGTAAAGAAATTTCTTAAAGGGTTAGGGTGTGGTGTCCTTTAAGAACATCTTTTAAACATTAAAATGATGTATTTATCACCAATAAATACATCACTTCAATTCCATGAAAGGCTATTCTTCCAACATCAAAGTGATGTATTTTTCACCAATAAATACATGGCTTCGTGAATGTACCGATAGCACATATCACCTCGTGATCCTTGCGTGCATGGACATCGCCTTTTGGTTGTGAGGGCCATGTGGAACGAGTAGTGATAAGTTATTGAAATACATAACTTAGGATACTTTATTAGGCCATAAGTGTTTGATTTAGTGTTAAGAATTTGTATGAATAGGAAGTAAGCATTGAAGAAAATAAAGTCTTTGGAGAACTGGCGAGCTAGTTTCGCTTGTCCCTTTCCTACTCGGGACATCCTCTTTAGACTTTCCCTGAATTGTGCCTATTATTTGGCACTGCATATAATGCCTACAATCGGCATATATATATATATTACCTTGGCCAGTGGCATCTAAATTGTGCCGGCCTTTCCTCATTTATAATTTCTCTTTTTTTTTACTTTTATTTTCCGGATTTCTTCACCATGGAAATTCCTAGTCACGATGAAAAAGAACATCACATCAAAGGACCATCACATAGCGATCCTGAAACATCACACTATTTTAGGTCGCGCGAAAGAGTAAGTTGAAATTCGTATTCAAATTTCTCCATGTCAGCTTGTGCATATGTGTACATGTCAAAATCAGCTGACTCAACACCAGTGTGCGTAAAATCCATAGCATAAAGAATACATAGCACGAACACCAGCTAATTTGCTTCATATCTGTTATACAACCAATGTGGCCATGCTGTGCCTAAGCCTAGGTAAATGCATATCCGTGTAGCGTAGCATGAGTAACAGAGTAAGCAAATTGCATGTGAATGTTTCGTGCAAGACAGAGATGCACGTAGAAGCTGGTTTTGTTAAGTTGCGAACTGACAGCGAGAAATGTCAATGTGTATTTGACAATTCGCGAGCAGAGCATCGCGTGTAATAAGATTTCAGATTTTTTGAATGAAAATTGAAACAAATCACAGTGAACGGTGCAGGAGAATCGCGCGTTCAAAATATGTGGTCATCGGTGCTTCATTGAGCAGCTTGTAATCATCGAAAAGTGTTTTGTTGTCGTAACCTCGGAAAGTTTCTTCTTCTGTGTTCTATTTATTTAAGAATATAGAGCAACGAAGAAGCGATAGCATTCCCTAGGATCTGCAATACAGAATCAGTGAAAAATCCTTGCTAGTGAACGTGTACAGTTATCAATAGTTGGGTGAAATTATAGTGAAAGACTCCGCGGTAATGTTATGTTTGTATGGTTTTTGCGTTCGTTTCCGATTATCAACTCTGAGTGATGGGTAAAGCGCGCCAGAAACCGAAAACTTGCAATTGAGTGAGTGAGAGATTACAAAGTACTTTAAAACCGAATAAATTGTAAAACTGACAAATTCCCAATTTAGTTGTTCTGCTAGAACACCATTTCTATGTTCTCGAATATTTATAAAAATAATTTTTCAATAGAATTTATTGCTATTTAAAATCACGATGCCGCGTAGTTTCGTTTCTCCCATTGATCGAGCAGCCCAAATGCTTCGATCAGTCACGTATTCGCATTGGGTACTCTCCGCATTCGTAGATTTTACGCACACTTGCCTTAAGTCAGCTGATTTTGGCATGTACAGGTACACGGTTTACTTATATAAAATGGCCGGCTCATCTATGTACATATGCACAACAGGGAATGAAGAAATTTGAATACGAATTTCAAACTACTCTTTTGCTTGCGAGCTTGGAAACGAAAGCCAGAGCGCTCTCTCTGACGGAAGGGTAATTTTTGCATTTTTGTCTCAAGTCTATTTTGACAGCTCAGAGTGTCCGTGCTATACATTCTTTATGCTATGGTAAAATCAACGAATGCGGCGATTATCCGATGCAAATACGCAACTGATCGAAGCATTTAGGGCTGCTCGATCAATGGGATCAACGAAACTCCGCGGTATCGTGATTTTACGTAGCAATAAATTCGATTAAAAAATTATGCATTTGAATATTGGAGAACTATGGTGTTTCAGCAGAACAATTAAACTGCGAATTCATAAATTTTACACTTTATTTAATATTTCTTAGTTCTGCGTAATGACGGTAATACCGTGATAATGTGAACACTTTTCTTCAATAAAACTCAATGAATTGCAAATATTTGGTTTTTTGCGCGCTATACCTGTCTTTCAGAGCTGATAATTTGAAAACGATCGCGAAAACCGGCCAAATTTGACGTTACCGCGGAGTGTTTCACTATAATTTCAACCAACTTTTGATACCATCTCACGTTTACTGGGAAGAAGTATTCGCTGATTCTGTATTACAGTTCCAAGGAAATGCAATGCCTTTTTTGTAACTCTATATTCCTAAATAAATAGAACAACGAATAATGAACTTTATTTTATTTTCGTAAATCTCCGCTACTTTTTGAAACTGTTCGAAGTCATAGCCATAAAACACTGATCCGATTATAGCACGTTGCTAAGTAGAGCCCCGATGAACAAATGTTGCGAGCGCATTGTACACCCGCACTTGCCACTATTATTTGTTTCGATTTTGATTGAAAAAATCTAAAACTTTATTTTTTATTATTTTTTATTATTGTAGTGGATCTACAGATATCTCCCATACAACCAATCAGCATTTTACAACAACCCACAAATCAATAACTAACGAGCAGTCGTAGACTATACAAATGGATAATTTACGATCGCTTTGTAATTCTCACTCGTTTTACATTACACATAATCTTCTCATACGAAAGTCCATTTCATGATGTCACTAAAAATAGACACAGGAATGAATGTTTGTACTAGCCCATCACGATTGTGCCAGACTATGCGGCGCTTAGCGTTGACAAGTGCAATGTACGGCATACTTGGGACTATGACCACAGCAACACACAAAGTGCATGTACCCTTTGGGAAGAAACTTGAGTAGTCATTACTCATGGACTTTATGAGTGTTGCATTTTAAATTGGGTCTGTTAGAGCATAATCCAAAACTTGCAAAACTTGCCACGCTCACATTGTCGCGGTTGTATCAGAACAAGTTTGCTCGTGGTTAAAGCAACATCTCCGCACTTTCGAGACCTGTATTTTGGAGTTTGAATTATTTTAATAAATTAAAGAATAGAACATAACACAGAATCAATTATTTCCATATAAAAGATCCAACATTTGGTCCTTTGAGCCGGATTTTTGGAACAATGATACTGAAGAGTGTAGTGAAAGGTTAAGTGCGGA
The DNA here is from genome assembly GCA_963942545.1 of Oxycera nigricornis. NCBI lineage: Eukaryota > Metazoa > Arthropoda > Insecta > Diptera > Stratiomyidae > Oxycera > Oxycera nigricornis. The sequence continues at coordinate 55,821,105 of OZ012662.1, forward strand.
GACTGTTAGCTTTGGGCGGACATAAAACCTCGTGTATTGGTATTGTAAAAAACAAATGAAACTGCATTGGACTTAATACAAATTACATTTTGTGGATACGGCCCGGACTCTATCTTAATTGGACTGTGTATAAATTTTCTGGACTTTGCACGTGTGCTTTAAACTTTATACTTTGGACCCTGAAATTTGGACTTTGGAGCTAGATCAAACCGGTATTCTGGATCTATTGAACAGCAGTTTATCACGGCGGGCAGCATTCATTTTGGTTTGGTGAGTCTCTAACAAATTCCTATCCTGTCATATAAATCACACCTATACCACACGTTTCACCTGTACCAATATTTAAGAGTGATGGATAACTTAATAAGAAAGCGCGCCGTGCTGAAGAGTAAACTCACACGGTTCAAAAATTCAGTTGATAATGATGATGTAGACGTATCCGTTAGAGTGATTTGTTTGGAGAAAAACCTGATGTTATTGGAACAGTTTGACGAAATACAATGTGAAATCGAAATGCTGTGCGATACCGTTGAGGATTCCGAAGAACAATCGCATGAAAGTGAATCGTTCGCAAACGAGTTTTATACGATTGTAGCCAGAGCACGCGCTAAAATTGAGCAGTCTGGTAGATCGTCAGATCAAAAGACAATTGCGAGCAATGTTAGTTAGCTCGCGGGCAACGAAAATAGTGTACATTTAGATGGTATGTTACTCCCGAAAATCCAAATACCAAAATTCGATGGCGACTATAGTAAATGGGTTAAATTTCGCGATTCTTTCAGTGCCCTGGTCGATGAAAATCAGAAATTATCGAATATCCAAAAATTCACATATTTAGACGATGCTTTGATCGGTAAAGCAGCCAACACGATTGCGTCACTAGGTGTATTGGATGAGAACTACAACACCGCGTGGTCGAAGGTTAAAGACCGATATGAGGATAGTAACGAACTTCGTTACCATCATGTTAACGGCCTTTTTGAGGCTAAAACAATGTCACGCAACTCGCAGGATGAAATACGAACGTTAATCGATACATTTGATAATCATTAATCGGCTCTCAAATCGTTAAAGGAACGGACGGATAGCTGGAATACTATTATGGTATACCTATTAACGACAAAACTGACTACCACTGTTAAAAATGAATGGGAAAGGGCTCTTGCATCGAAATCAGGACAAACAACCTTGAAAGAAATGATCGCGTTTCTTGAACGTCATTGCAAGATATTAAGTAAATTAAATCAGACTCCTCATGATAATAAAGAAAGTTTTCACAATAAATTCAATAATAATAAATCATCGAATAAAAAGTCGTATAAGGTAACCCATAATGGTTGCGCATTATGCAAAGGAACACATGCACTGTATGCATGTGAAGAATTCAAGAAACTTTCACCGCAAGAGCGTGTCAGTAAAGTTCATGATCTCCGCGTATGTTTCAACTGCTTATCCGATGGACATTTAAACAAAAATAGCACTTCAGGACCTTGTAAAAAATGCGGTCGCAGACATAATTCACTATTGCACATAAATCAATCCATAAATTCATCCCAGCTACCTACACAGGTAAATCAACCTAGGGTTGTACAAGCGACAAACGACTCAAAGGAAGTTCCGGCCAAAATAAAGACTTACAGTATACGTGCAAATACTCAAACAGCAGAATATGTGTTACTAGGAACAGTTATTATTTACGTTTTCGATCGAAATGGCATATCCCACGAATGTCGCGCTTTGTTGGATTCATGTTCACAGCCCCATTTAATGACTATCTCTTTATGCGAACATTTAGGACTACGACAGATGAAGGCGGTTAATGCAGTAACAGGGATCGAACACGGGAATCAGCAAGTCATATGTAAAACTACTGTAAAACTAAAATCGCGAATGACGGAATATACACAAGTAATTAGCTGCCTTGTCGTTAATGAAATCGATAATGAATTACCCTCATCGTGCGTCCGAACCGCTGCAATAAAAATCCCGACCGGTATTCAACTATCAGATCCACAATTCGATGTACCGGGTCCTGTGGACATGATAATCGGCGCAGGCTTATTCTACGAACTATTATGCGTCGGTCAAATTAAGCTCAAGGAAGGTCAACCTGTATTCCAAAAGACTATATTCGGATGGATGGCTGCTGTCAAGATGATGATTCCATTTTTGCCGACTCAGGATAGACCCAATCGCTTAAAATGTAATTTGATTCGTAAGACTGAATTACATACTCAACTTGAACGTTTTTGGAAAATTGAAAACGGCTTTACGGATTCTCGAGAACATTGCTCAAATTCGGACGCTGCTGAAATGTATTTTCGCAAGACTACCGAACGCGATAGTACTGGTCACTTTATCGTAAGCATACCGTTCAAATCAGACGGTATTAGCAGCCTAGGTAGTTCAAAACAAATGGCACATGAGCGACTTCTTTCCATTGAAAAAAAATTGGCAAAAAAATTAGATTTAGAAAAACAATATACGGATTTTATGACAGATTACGAAAATCAAGGGCATATGCGCGAATTAACATTACCCGAAGTCAATGATTCTGACCACCATTTCTATTTGCCACACCATGCCGTATTTAAGGAAGAAAGTACTACTACTAAATTACGCGTCGTATTTGATGGTTCCGCAAAAACATCAACCGGAATGTCACTGAATGATATACAATACATTGGGTACCCCGTACAGGACGATCTTTTCTCTATAATATTGAGATTTCGACATCACAATGTGATTATTTCGGGTGACGTAGCTAAAATGTATCGACAAATCTTAGTTAAATCCGAGGATAGACGAATGCAACGTATTCTATGGCGATATGATCGATCGCAGCCTGTGTAGGTATATGAACTAAATACAGTAACGTACGGCACTGCGTCAGCACCTTTTCTTGCTACTCGTTGTTTGCGTGAACTATCGGATATTGCTAAAACGGACTTTCCAGCCGCAAGTAATGCGATTTTACGAGACTTTCACGTGGACGACCTGCTGACAGGTACTGATACAATTGACGCGGCGGTGAAATTAAAGGATGAAATATCAAATATTCTGTCAGCCACGGGTCATGACTTACGCAAGTGGGCGTCAAATAAAGAGCAAGTTTTGAATCATACGGACGGTGAGAAAATTGACAAAATCGCGCTTCATGGAGACAAAGACCCTAAGACATTAGATATCATATGGGATCCGTCGGGTGATACAATCAAATATAGCGTTAATCTAATTGAATCTCGCAAGGTATCCAAACGCATTGTATTATCAACCATAGCACAAATTTACGACCCGCTTGGTCTTGTTGGTCCTGCCAAGCTCATCATGCAAAAAATCTGGAGTTTAGATCTTGATTGGGATGAGTCTTTGCCATTAGACTTGCATACTTCGTGGACCAATATTTACAATGAAATACAAGGTATTAATAATTTCGTAATTGACCGACAAGTGACCTCACCTATGAATACCAAAAAACGAATACCATGGATTTTGTGATGCGTCGGAAAGGGCATACGGTGCGTGCATCTATGTAACATCAGTAAATGCTCATGGACTACGTACTTCTCGTTTATTATGTGCTAAATCGCGAGTGGCGCCCCTGAAGGTATTATCAATTCCGAGACTCGAATTATTAGGTGCCTTACTTCTTGCCCAGCTCTCGCATAAAATATCAACGGCATGTAATATACGACGCGAAGAGTGGTATTTCTGGACAGACTCTATGGTAGCACTATCATGGATCAAGGCACCGCCTATTCGCTGGAAAACGTTCGTCGCGAATAGAACTGCAGAGATTCAACATCTTACAAATAATAATTGGAATCATATCGCAACAGATCAGAATCCAGCCGATCTCATATCACGAGGTACTACTGCGATAAACCTCTGAACCTGCTCTCTGTGGTGGCAGGGACCTACGTGGTTATTGAAATCGAAAGAGAATTGGCCTCTGACCAATGAATCAAGTATTATTACTGCACCCGAAGAGCGCGGGCGAAGCTTCCTTACTAAGCAAATTGAATCAGAAAGGAAAGGCATCAATGAAATCGACAATACAAGAAATGATTTTGCGCACTCATTATTTTCGCGTTTTTCATCTTTTACGCGGTTAGTTCGTTTAATGGCACATGTTTTTAGATTTATTACTAAGTGTTGATCTCGCGCTGAGAAGGGCAAAGGAAAAAGGAGATATGAACCATTAACCACTACCGAGTTACAGTCTACAACCAACCATTTATTTAAGATCGCGCAATCAGAGACTTTTGAAAAGGAGTTAAAACTTGTATCAGCAAGTAAGGAATTATGTAACGATAGTGTCTTGAATCAATTACACGCCTTTCTTGATAAGTCAGGATTAATCAGAGTTGGCGGTAGATTGCAAAATGCGGCAATGTCGTACGATCAAAAACACCCAATTGTTCTTGCAGCGAACCATCCATTAGCACACTTGTTAATTAAATATGAACATTTACGTTTAATGCATGCCGGGTGCCAATCAGTTCTCGCATCATTGCGAGAGCGGATTTGGTTGATAAAGGGTAAATCCACCGTGCGAAAAATTTTGCGACAATGCGTAACGTGTTTTAAATTTCAACCGAGTCAGTCTGCATACATTATGGGTAATTTACCGTTAGAACGAGTATCTCAAACGAGAGCTTTCCATAACGTCGGTGTAGATTATGCAGGTCCATTTTTCATAAAGGGACATAGCCGTGCACGTACATCAATCAAGGCATATTTGTGTTTATTTGTGTGCATGTCAACAAAGGCAGTGCATCTTGAACTGGCCGTAGATTTAACAACCGAAGCGTTCATGAACTGCTTACGTCACTTTATTTCTCGTAGAGGTCTTTGCGGAAATATATTTTCAGATAATGGTAAAAATTTTGTTGGATCGAATAATGAGTTGAAAGAACTAAGAGGTTTACTTGATGACGATGGTTTTAAGAACGAGATTGTTGGATTTTGCGCATCAATGAATACTAAGTGGCATTTTATTCCACCTCATGGACCACACTGGGGAGGTCTCTGGGAATCAGCTTTAAAATCAAGTAAATACCACTTGAAACGGGTTATCGGACAAAATCGACTAACTTTCGAAGAGTTTTATACAATATTGTCACAAAGAGAAGCGTGTATGAACTCCCGTCCCCTAATTCCTTTATCAAGCGATCCAAACGACCTTTGGCACCTCACTCCTGCCCACTTTCTAGTTGGAGACTCTCTTAAAACATTTTCACAGCATGACATACGAGAGATAAACATCAATCATCTTTCAAGATACCAACTTTTACAACAAATAGTTCAACACTACTGGCAGCGATGGCATAAGGAATATTTGGCTCAACTACAAAACCGATTGAAATGGAAAAAATGTGGCACGACACTCATTAACCCAGGAATGATGGTACTAATCAGAGATGACAATATACCTCCAATGCAATGGCCTCTAGGTCGCATTACTAAGGTACACCCTGGTAAGGATGGAGTCATTCGAGTAGTAACATTGCGAGTCTCCCGAGGAACTATAACTCGACCTGTATCTGGTATATGCATCCTGCCTATTGAAGCCGACAACGCAGAGACAGAGATATCTACCTAAATAAAATTTCAATGTATATTCAATCATTAATGAATAATTAATTTATGTAATTTAAGTACATTGAAAGATTCCTTTCAAGGAGGGCAGAAATTTTAGAGCATAATCCAAAACTTCCAACACTTGCCACGCTCACATTGTCGTGGTTGTATCAGAACTAGTTTGCTCGTGGTTAAAGCAACATCTCCGCACTTTCGAGACCTGTATTTTGGAGTTTGAATTATTTTAATAAATTAAAAAATAGAACATAACACGGAATCAATTATTTTCATATAAAAGATTCAACAGGGTAATATGGAAAAATGCTGATCGATATTTTGGTTAGTAGAAGAATTGACTATATTCAATTCTTTCTGTTTTAGCGTAGGGACTATGTATTAAGTAAATTAAAAATATTAGAGTAAGGATTATATATTAAGATGTAAAATTTGTATAAAAGGAATGGTAGAATAAAGAAAAGATAGTCATAGTCTTACTTTTGAGTCGTTTGAATTTTTAGTTATTGCCGTAGTTTGGCAAAACGCTCGAGCCGTAACTTGGTTTTAGAAGCGCAACAACTATAGCGTAACCAGTTGCTAAAGCATTAGAAATATAGGCTAGCTTGAATCATGAATCTTGTGCCAGACATGTGGCAATTTACTTGCCGATAGGTACCCTTACTATAACCCTGTTTCCTCGCTAATAGAGCGCCTTACCTATACAGCGCTAATTCACGGATCTCCCTCGAGGAATATAAGATCCGGCGTTCGGCATCCAACACAGAGAACTTCAAGGCACCTGAAAAATCATCGGCGACGAATCATCTTTTACATGCCGATCCTGCAACCTACGATCATGTGAACTTCAAGCATCTGAAGGATCAACTGGTAATCCACGAAATTATTTCATTACCACCACTGACACCGAAAACTCCACAACATACGGAAGACCTTGAAGACGGTGAGATAGGCAATATTACGACAGATGAGGAGTTCCACAAGGCATTCGAAAGATGTTTTAAACGGGCACAAAAACACCAACGGTAACCACACACGAAAAGTTTGAACTTAGCCCAAATTTACGAGCACCACCATACAAGCCATCACCACTACCTGGCTAACGTCCAAGGAAATTAGAGGAGAAGCAAAGTAAACTAGATGAGCCACGAATAATCAAAGTAAAACGTCGACAACGTGGAGGACACAGATATAATGAAAGGCGGTAAAAAGCTGTACTCCACAGGCTTATACACATTTCGGTCAATCAACAAAGAAGACAATTCACAGAGCGATTGAACAACCTAAAAGGAAAAAATTGAATAAATAATTAAAATTGTATTATACATATGTTATACTTACGTTAAACAATGGGAAATAATTGCAGTACTCAGACTAACATTTTTATAGAATACAGACAAACAACAAGTACAACAATTGTTTTCTTAATAATAATGGCATGTATGGTATAATAATAAGCAAAAAAGGTATGCAAGGAAGATAGTAGATAGGAGTATTGTGTTAGGACGAAACAATGTCTAGCTGAAAGTAATTCTAATTGTCCTCACAGATGTCAGTAGAGAAGATAAAAGAGATATTCTCTGAGTTGCAAAATAGTTTGATAAATTTAAAGAAAACAGAGACCTTTACGGTCAAAACTTTAAAAGAAAAATTAGAGTATGCAATCAATGCAGAAACTGTAGGTAAAAACATTTTTAACGACATTAAGGAAGCCCATGAGATAGAAATAAAATCGACATTCTCATCAGTTTGTAGAAACCTAATTACAAACCTGATACAACGGCTGAACGCTGCAAACATATTAGTAAAAATTGAAGACAACATCATCTACACAGAAATGGAAGAATTTAACATAAAAGTGCTATCAAGATCATACCAACATTTGATGGGAAGTTCTCTGAGATAGAGACATTTTTGACTATAATAAAATTACTAGAGACAAAATTATCGTCAGAAGGTAAAAACGAGTTGCTGAATCTAGTTCTACACATTAAACTCAACACAACTGTGAGAACAGCGATAAACATTTCATCAATTACTAGTATCAATAATTAAGAAACAGAGCTACGACTCAAGTACAAAAATAATAAAATGTGGTCTAGGTGCGACCCTTGAGACCCACACAACTAACTTCCCAGTTGGGTGAATAAAATGCTATAATTTGCTTTTATTATTAATTATTGTTATTAATAATTACTATTATTAAACATTTTTATTCTGAATTAATATAATTACTTTTTTTTTCAATTTTTTATCTAACCATAAAAGCTTTGGTAGAGGAAGAGGTCTCCACCACCTGCTCATCCTCTACCAAAGCCTCGGCAACCTCGTCCTCTTCGTCCTCGTCATCCTTCTTGTCCTCCACTTCGTCCTCAACCTCGTTCTTCATTTCGGCTTCGGAATCCACAACTATTATTGAGGGTATTTAATTATTATTTACAATAATCATTCGTTATTAAGAATGTTTGATCGTTACTGAATAATTATATTATATATACAATATCAAATTATAACTAATATTATTTGATTGTTATTAACAATATTAAATTATTTATAACAATATCCAATTATTAACTGCATTAGCGTCTCCCATTCACCCAAACCTGATAATATAAGTTTGGAATTTCATAAATTAATCTTTATTTTTTTTTAAATAAAATTTTTACAAATTTGATCACAATTTTGCTAAAACGCACAATAATAACAACATTACTATGAAGGTATTTCGTATCTTCACGAATTAATAGTGCGTATCAACAGTTTAAAAATAAGAAATTTTTAGTCGTTTTTTCAGTTTTTTCATCCTAAATAAAAAACGGCTTAACCAATTTTGCTGAAAAGTCCTTCAATTCTAAGTTACGTAATTACGCGTCGTTTAAAACCAGTCTCACGTCAATCTGATCTTTGGTTCTCGATATAATCGAAACGAAAAATAATTCCGAACGCACATACGTAAATCAGTACATACGTACATCCGTACATACGTACATACGTACATCCGTACATACGTACATCCGTACATCCGTAAATACGTACATACGCACAAACACACATACGTACTTACACACTCACAGACATTTCTCTAAAAACGATGGATTTAGATTCTAGAAACCATAAAACGTGGAGATATGTCAAAATTTGGGATTCGCAAAATCGACCCCATTACAATAACTTCGTATAGGGAACTGGGAAGTTAATAAAACTGCACCCAAAATACATACGCAGCTCGCAAGCATAACTCAGAAACTTATGCCCATAATGGCATACAAAGACAAAATATTATCTTTAATAAGTGATTTAAACCAATTACAAATTGGCACATTAGGTGCAGATGTAAATCAAGTTGCTAAACAAGCAATTCAGAGCATAAACGACACATATGCTCTTACCATATTCAAGAACGGGTTAAACGATCAGATTATGGACACTGTGTTCGCAGCACGACCACAGACTTTCATTCAAGCTATCACATTAGCCACTGAAATTGAGAACAATGAATCTCAACCACCAACCATAATGTACGTAAATAAAAATAACAAGTACAATAATTTTAATGCCAGAAGGCATAATAACCACAATGGTTATAGAAAAAGAATTGAAAATCGCGGAAGTTACAATCAACCACGCAAAAATTTCAATAATAACTCTTTTAAAACATATAATAGGTACAATGATAAGAATTCTTAACCTAACAGAAATTTTAATAAAAACAAATTTGATAATAATACAGGAAAGTATAATAACAATCCCCATAATAACAGATACAATACTAGAAGGGTAAGATTGATAGACAACCAGGGAAACGTGATAAATTCCCGAGAGGAATTAGGCAACCTCCCGGAAGAAGCATAGTTTTTGAAGCCAAAACAAAAAACAATAATAAGTACACTCTAGAGAATAATTTATACAGAATAACGGGTATGAGCACAAATTATATAAAAATATTTAACAAAAATGAACATAGATATCTACAACTATTAATAGATACTGGAGCCGACATCTCCATATATCAAAGTAATAATTTAAGTTCATATGATATACAAGCACAAAACTGGTGCAAACTCACGGGCATAACATATGAAACTACAATGTCACTCGGAACTATCAAACTAAATTTCAACATTGAAGAAATTATTATGTCAAATACATTTCATGCGGTAGATGAGAAATTCCCTATGGAAACTGATGGCATTATAGGACGAGACATGCTAATAAAGTATATGTGCAAAATTGACTACGAAACATATACCATATCCTTCAGTACACAAGACAGAGATATAGTATTACCAATGTACACTAGAAAAGCTAACATGGCACACATAACAATTCCCGCAAGAACAAAAGCGATAATACCCATAGACGTAGACAGATCAGAAGACAGCATAATATTAAACAAAGAAATCGAAAAAGGTATATTCTTAAGCAATTGCATAATTCCAGCGAAAGGTATATGTCATGTGAAGATACTCAACACTAACGAACATGACATAACTTTGAAGAACTTTCAAACAGAGGTAGAACCACTGAGGAATTATGAAGTATTAAAGACAACTCGGAAATTTGACAAAAAACGATTAAACGAACTATTAAACGTAATTAATACCAACAGTCTCGATGAACAAGCAAACAAGAGCTTGCCAGAAATTATTATGGAATACCAAGACGTTTTCCATCTGGAAGGTGAATACCTCACAAAAAATAATTTCTACCAACAAAAACTCAACACCTGCGACGGAAACCCAGTCTACATAAAAAATTATAGGTTACCACAAACTCAGAATGACAAAATTCTTAGGCAATTACGGGAACTAAAAGATAATGATATTATCGAACAATCCACAAGCCCGTACAACTCACCATTGTTAGTTGTACCTAAGAAAAGCTCGGATGACACCAAGAAGTGGAGATTGGTCGTTGATTTCAGAAAAATAAACGACAAAATGGTGAACGATAAATTTCCATTAACAAGGTTAGAAGACGTCCTAGACAAACTAGGTAGGGCAAAGTACTTTTCAATCTTGGATATGACTCGTTCGTTCCACTAGAAAAAGAATCAAGACCTTTAACAGCTTTTTCCACCAATGGTGGACACTACCAATTCAAAAGATTACCTTTTGGATTGAAAATATCATCAAATAGCTTCCAAAGAATGCTCACTATTGCCTTAACTGGTCTAAGCGACTCAGCATTCTTATACGTACACGACATCATGGTTTTTGGGATGTAGCATGAAACATCATAATGAAAATTTAAGAACAGTTTTACAGAGACTTCGTAAGTACAATTTGAAGTTAAATGCAAATAATTGCAAGTTTTTAAAATCAGAAGTAGTGTATTTAGGTCACCTTATTACAGCAGATGGTATAAGAACAGACCCTGCTAAGCATGAAGTAATTAAAAATTATCCCATCCCAAAGACCGCGGATGACGTGCGAAAATTCGTAGCTTTCTGCAACTATTATCGACGCTTCATACCAAACTTTGCGGAAACGGCAAAGAGTTTGAACTCTCTTTTAAAGAAAAAAGCACCGTTTGTTTGGGAAGAGGAACAGCAAAAAGCATACGAACTTTTAACACGCAAACTGATTTCACCTCCTATACTTCAATACCCTGATTTTGAAAAACCCTTCATACTTACTACAGATGCATCAAATTTCGCACTAGGTGCTATACTATCACAAGGAGAAATTGGTTCAGATCTACCAATCTCGTACGCGAGCAAATCCTTAAATAAGCACGAATTGAATAAACCTATCATAGAAAAGGAACTATTAGCGATACATTGGGGCATAAACTTTTTTAGGCCATATTTATATGGACGGAAGTTTATAGTCGTATCAGACCACAGACCTTTGATATCATTGTTTGCACACAAAAATCCATCTTCAAAACTTACTAGAATACGTCTAGATCTATCGGACTTCGATTTCGAGATCATATACAAAAAGGGTAATATAAATACAAATGCGAATGCGCTGTCAAGAATACAAATCAACACTGAAATGCTAAAATCCATGATACCTCCGACAAACGATGAAAATATTAGCAAAAATTTATTGGCGATAACAAGAAGTAAAACGAAAAAGGTACAAAGTGAAAATAAGAATACAGAAATCGCCAAGCAAAGTGGCAACCAAAACGAAGAGATTGATCACCTCCATGCGTTTGATTGCACTTCTTTGTCAGATATTAAAGGGGCGATGAAACTGAAATTTTATATGCTAGTTAGCAAGAAAAACAAGAAAGATGATATATCTATAACTAAAGAGAAAGATTTTATGGTAGTGCGCTACAGTGATAAAGTTGATGAGAAACCAGTTTCCTTCAACGATAAGCTGAAAGTTCGTGATAACAACAATGATAATTCATACACGAAATTAGTTTCTGTCATGAAGAAGTTGTTAATATATTCAAAGAACAATAGCATAAATGCACTAGCTTTATCTTCTAATGACGAATTCAGGTACGTACCGAGAAATGAATTCAAGAAATTATTTAATGCGTTGCAACGGGAAGAAAGTTACAAGTTAAAAATATTGATATACAGACCGCCCATACGAATTCAAGACGTCAAAAAGCAAAATGAATTAATTATCGAGTACCACAATTCGCCACATGGAGGACATAAAGGAGTACATAAAACTTTGTTAAAATTGAAACAGAAATATTGTAGGAAGGATATGAAGAAAATGGTCAAAAAACATATAAACCAATGTGAAGAGTGCAAGATGAATAAAATAACTAAGCACACCAAAGAGAAAATGATAAAAACCGAGACTCCATCTACTAGCGTCGAGATTGTAAGCGCAGACATTGTTGGCCCGTTGAGAATTTCCAACAACTACCGATACATTCTCACTATTCAGTGCGAATTAACGAAATTTATAACTGCCATACCCATAGAGACTAAGGATGCTACCACGGTAGCAAAAGCTATAGTAAATAAATTTATCTTATTATACGGTCATTTCAATATTCTAAAAATGGACTTAGAGACAGAATTTACAAACAGTCTAATGAAAGAAATTTGTGAGCTACTACATATAGAACAAATATTTTCAACCCCTTACCATCATGAGACGTTAGGTTTAATAGAAAGGAACCACCGCATATTAAACGAATACTTACTGTCCTTCGTTGATAACAACAACTGGGACGAATGGATACCTTTCTTTACATTTTCATATAATACAACGCCACATATTGACACAAATTATACACCTTTCGAACTAGTATTCGGCAAACTATCCTATTTACCAAATGACATTTTAAGCGATTCAGAAGAAATATACAATTTAGACAATTACAGAAATGAATTAAAAATTAGATTAAAAATGTCTCTAACAAAGGCAAAGGACTTAATTGAAAAAGCAAAAACAATTAGAACAAATAAAGAATGTTATTCCAAACCATTAAACATAGAAATAGACGATCTTGTATTATCAAAAGTAGAGAACAGAAGAAAACACGAGAAACCGTATAAAGGTCCATTTAAAGTACTAAGTAAAAATGATGTAAATACACATAGATAATAAGAAAAAATGGATACACAATAATAGACTAAAGATTTTCAAAAAAGGAGGGAATAACAATGTATAAAAATATCATATAAGACATGTAAAAATACCTATAATGAGTCTCGATTTTGTACCCAAACTCTCACCTCAAAAGGTTAAGGGTGTAGGGGATCTACAGATATCTTCCATACAACCAATCAGCATTTTCCCACAACCCACAAATCAATAACTAACGAGCAGTCATAGAATATACAAATGGATAATTTACGATCGCTTTGTAATGCTCACTTTGCAATACTCGTTTTACATTACACATAATCTTCTCATACGAAAGTCCAATTCATGATGTCACTAAAAATAGACACAGGAATGAATGTTTGTACTAGCCCATCACGATCGTGCCAGACTAAGCGGCGCTTAGCGTTGACAAGTGCAATGTACGACATACTTGGGACTATGACCACAGCAACACACAAAGTGCATGTACCCTTTGGGAAGAAACTTGAGTAGTCATTACTCATGGATTTTATGAGTGTTGCATTTTAAATTGGGTCGTATGGAAAAATGCTGATCGATATTTTGGTTAGTAGAATGAATTGACTATATTCAATTCTTTCTGTTTTAGCGTAGGGACTATGTATTAAGTAAATTAAAAATATTAGAGTAGGGATTATATATTAAGATGTAAAATTTGTATAAAAGGAATGGTAGAATAAAGAAAAGATAGTCATAGTCTTACTTTTGACTCGTTTGAATTTTTAATTATTGCCGTAGTTTGGCAAAACGCTCGAGCCGTAACTTGGTTTTTGAAGCGCAACAACTATAGCGTAACCAGTCGCTAAAGCATTAGAAATATAGGCTAGCTTGGATCATGAATCCTGCGCCAGACATGTGGAAATTTACTTGCCGGTAGGTACCCTTACTATAACCCTGTTTCCTCGTTAATAGAGCGCCTTACCTATACAGCGCTAATTCACGGAACTTCCTCGAGGAATATAAGATCCGGCGTGCGGCATCCAACACAGAGAACTTCAAGGCACCTGAAAAATCATTACCCACGAAGTTGCGATCGCCAATTGTCAAATATACAATGAATTTCTGGCTGTCAGTCGTGATTTAACGAATTAACGAAACTGGCTTCCATGTGCATCTTTGTCTTTCGTGCACGAGCCATTCAAATGAAATTTGCTTACTCTGTTACTGATGATAAGGTACAAGGATATGCAATTTACCTATACTTAGGCACAGCTTGGCACTTTGGTTGGATAACAGATATGTGGGAAATTGACTGAAGTATCCGTGCTATGTATCCTTTATGTTATGCCTTCAAACATCGAATTTCGTTCCGAGAAACGGCACCTTGTTCTTGTGACAAGTGTCGTAGGCTGGACACTGGCAGTCATGCAGGGCATGCATTTTGGCCTTTTTGAAAGTTGTTCGTTAAGAAAATAAATTTTATGGAGATGCGTTGGCGAACCATAAATTAAAGTATATATATATATATATATATATATATATATATATATATATATATATATATATATATATATATATACATTTATATATGCATATACATGCTAGTTTTTATGAAAGATAGAGAAAAGCAAGAGCAGATTTTCACACCACCATAGAGGTACTGCGAATGCGCGCTAAGCATTTTTTTGGATGGTTGGTTTCTTCTTTAGAACTATTTTTCCATCGTAAAAAGGAAGCTTTGGGATAATAACCAAGACTGGCAGGTAGAAATACGTGCTCATTAGGAACTCAGATATGCTGTTGCATATAAAAGAAACCAAAGGTCTTGAATATAAAGGGAAAACAGCTAAACCGTTTAAAAATATAAAGTTGCACAAAGGTTCAGTATATAATTGAGATGATTGCTTTTGTTTATAGTTGTCTGTTGAAAAGTTTAAAGACAAAATGTAGTCTAACTTGCACCAACAGTTTGATTTAGTTTTTTTCATTATAAAAAAAGGACAGTAAACAAATTTGCCCCGCACTTAGAGATGAGCTACTAAGAAAGAATAAATGTGCCGCACATTAAGGGATGGATTGAGATTATCTATAAATTTATTTTCTAAAAGTTTAATACACTCTACAAAAGCGGTTGGAGGACAGGTGAGAGACCAAATACTACATTCATTAAAATCTAAATAGAAGCTTGATGATACAAGATCAGAATGTTCAAAATTTGCAAGGTATTGATGAGAATGTCGAAGACTTTTGATGAAAAAAGTACAAATACATGGGAAAAATTATTTATTTTATCTTGTGGTAGCTCTTCAATAACCACACAATTACCAGCTTCAACTATTTTCAGAAAAATAACACCAAGGATGTTGCGAAAAGCGTGTGAAAATTACAAACAAGTGATTCGGTTACGAAAATGCTCTAAAGCATCCTTGTTCAGTCGCCTGGTAAGAATAAATTCGAATCCCTTTGGCTGTGTAACCTCAATTCAGAGACTTAAAATTTCTTTTGAATTTCTTTATCCCAACTTGACGTCCTCTCCATTCGACTACTTCTTTTACCATCTATTTAACCGTGATCTCTCTACTCTATGCAACATCCTATGTCATCTGGTGGCAACAAATAAAATTAAATTTTCTAAGATGTTCAGCCAACCTCACTAAGATCGCCCTCGACCCTCGTGCCAGCCTTGATCGTTTCGTCTCTCCGAGAAGAGTCGACGGGGCGGGTCCAATGTTTCAATCGAGCGGCTTCTAATACCTCGTCGTAGGGAACCTGAACCAATGGGCAGTTTTCGACGTCTCCTACAATGTACCGGTCATGAGGAAGCACCATACGAATCACATAAGGTACACGGTATTTGGGCATGAAGTTCTTATTCGTTCATGCTGAGGTATCTATATGGCAGATAACGACTAGATCGCCTACTTTGTATTGGGCAAGCGGATGATTTCTCTGGGCATACTGACGCAGGTTTCGTTCCTGGGCTTGCTGAATCGTTGTCATGGCTTTAGCACTAACTTCGGTGAGATCTACTTGAGCGGCAGTCAGAGTCATCTCCAAGTTCTCAGCTAACTCGTCAATTCAGGGCCGCGTTTAGTGGATCCGCTAATGATCTGACGTGTGGAAGCGTGAATTGTGTTATTGAGGGCGTATTCGACTTTACTAAGCAGAAGATACCAGTTTGTAATGAGTAAATATGTTTGCACGAACGAGGTCGCAACGAAATTGCAAGGCAGCGAGACTCTCGTCTTGTTGGCCTCATTGGACATGAAGTCCTGGGACGAGGCAACGAACCCGTTGGTCATGTAGACAAATTGGGTTCAGCCTCTACTTGGTTAGACGACGATGGCCGCTGGCAGGCCAGCTCTGTTCGGCGCGTGATGTCGTGGGTACGTTTGCCTATACCAAGTCCCCAATTTCATTTTTGAGCGATACAGCCATCTAAATTGCTCGATTTACATTTTTCGACAAAAAAAAATAGTCCTAAAGACTTCAAGTAAAACGACAAAGCTTTCTGAGGCTCGACATCCAACTTTACTTTAAGATTATTTTCGCGTGCGCATCGAGAAAAAAACATTCGCGAATGCAACGCCAACCCGAGAGATACATTACAATCTACGTTAACAGCGAAAGACCCGAAAAAAACTGACGGCAATCGAGCGAAAGAGAAACCGCTCGAACAAACTAACTATCAGGCGGCTGAGTCGCTGCTCAAGGGAAGGAGACGTCACTGGAGGCGCGCCGGGCATCGATGTTATTGTCCGGACCCCTCCCTGCCTTAGCTTAGCTTAGCGCTTTCCAAGTAGGCATGTTTTGCATGCTAAACCCCTTTTACTTACCTCTGACTGGGTGAACCCTGTTTCCTAAAACCAGAAGGAGGGGAGAATCTTAGGGAAAATCTTGTTGAATAGGTTTATGTTTATAGGTTTATGTTTATTTTTATACTTGCCTTGTTTTCAATTTATAATTACTTGTTTGGGATGGTTCAACATTCATAATCATCAGCTTATGCACAACGGTAGAGGATTAATCATTTTTGTATAAATCATATCTATATAAACTAATCACTACCTGTGTTGCATGTATTCAATGCAATTCGTTCGATTTTCGTGGTAGTTTCAAAAAAGACCATTAAATATATAATTGTAGTTTTACAGAAAATTCATTTTTCTCTTTGTAATAGCTTCATCCGCTACATTTTTCTTTTGGATGCATTCTACTTACTTTATTTACATTACTCTTTTGGATGCATTCTACTTACTCCTTGTGTTCTAAAAATTATTAATCTTCCATTATTGGTTCGCTTAGTGCCTAGTAACTATTCTTATCAATTTCATCAAGAATACTTAATTTCACTTATGTACTATGGAGCATGACCCAATTTTATTTTCTTGTTCACAATTTATTGGTATCTTTACGTGGGTTGCACTATATCTGTAAATTATAGAGGCTAGGTATTTGCACTTATATTGCAATATATTCACGTTTGACTTATTTCTTTTTTTCTGCTCGCACTTTTCTGAGTATTCTATATTTCGGTTACTGAAAAATGATTTCTTTGGGTTTTTCTGAAATTTCTTTTGCTCTTTGTGATTGTTCAAAAATGTATTCACGAAGAAACCTACTCCAATATCTAAATGAAATTTTTGTCTTAAAATGAATTTTTTTGTGAAAGTAAGCTATTACAAGTGTTTTTTTCTTTTGTTGTTTTAGGAAATGCTGTGTGTTTACTATTGATTGTAATTTCATGGTCTAAAAAAATGCAAAAGACGATTTGCCGCCTTATCTTTTGGAATCTCTAATCAACTTTTTTCAGAAACTGAAGACTTTGATTTAATAATGATACTTGCCAAATTGCTTATTGGATGTTTATTAGTTTCGTAACGCCGTCTCAACGCTCTCCTGTGAGGCACCACATTGATCTCTTCAAATTTTTCCCGGAAACTTTCCATCCCTTGAGAAATGCACGATTCCATAGTTCACCAGGAAGCAACGAATGGGATGATTCTTTACAGGTCAATTTTTACAAATTAATTTTGCACGTGGTTGTACATAGCCCAACTGCCGCAATGCTTAGTTTTCAGGTGGTTGGATATGATTACACTTACAATTGATTTGTGCCACACAAAATTCGGCACATGCAGCGATGTTTTAATGTTTTAGTCGCAAAGGTAGAAAACGTGAGACCAACCATATGGCAACCACATTCTTGCTCAACTCTTAGTCACAACAGTTTAAAGAACCGTAAAATCCATTATAGTGCAATTTACACGTATGAAAGTAACTCAAAACCCAATTAGATGGCTCAAAACACGCGACATTTTTCTAGAAATTCGCACGAACCTTTTTTTTCCTCAACAATTTCACGACCGTTTTGCTAAACTTTCCGGAAAGATCCTTTGTTCCAACTCGCACCTAGCTTAAAATTGTTCGTCGCCACCCGGATCACGAAGACCTTCGTCCAGGTGCTCGATGTGAAACAGACTCCCTTTTTTCTCCCGCCAGCATTCCAGCTCTGATCCGATAGCGGTTCCCTCCAAAAAAAACGGTCGGGTAGCTGGTTTTCGAGACTGGCTTGATGTGCGGGGTTGCCGCTTCTGAGTGCGCCCAAGATTGCAAAAACGAAGCACGATATTACAAGTTGCCATGCTCAATTGGCTCAGACAGTTTGGCCAGCATCGGAGTCAATACACGGTTGGTCCACTCTACTTGCCCATTATCCTGTGGAGGGGCGACGTGATAACAGAAAGGATGCAAATTCATAGTAGGTGAAACAGGACCCCCTATTGGAGATGACGCGACGGGAACGACCATAATACTCGAAATTGCGCTGCAGAGGCGCAAACCTCACGGGTACTTGTAGAATTAACAGCATACAACTTAGTTTACTTGGTGAACGCGTCTACTATAACTAAAGTATGCTTTTTCTTTGAATGGATTTAGGAAATGGATCATAATGGTCGATATGGATTGTGTCTAACGACGTTGGGTTTTTCTCTATCGGATGAAGGTCCCGTTAATTTATACAACGGGGAGCAATACAAAGAATGCACGAGATGTAATTACGGATATAAGACTGGATTTTAGTGGCCATTTCAGGAAACCAGTAATGGTATCTTATTTGTGTCACGCACTTTTCACTACCCAAGTGGCCGATTCTTTCATGTACCAAACGGATGATGTTCTGCTCCATCTCTGCAGGTACAAGCAACGCAAGGGTTCCATCAGGCATTTTACGGTGAACAAGACCATTTTTTTATTCACACAGGAGTGCAGGACCGAGTTGCAGGCGATTTTGAAGAGCTAATACTTTCGGATCTCGGGACTGGGAGATCTGAAGCTGCACATCATTATTGTCCACTTCTGCAAATGTGACAACAAGATCACAACTTAGCGCATCCACGTGGGCCATACGAGTAGAGGGACGATGAGCGATGGTATAGTTGAAGCTTTCTAGCTCCAATGCCCATCGAGCGATACGAGGGTTCAAGCTTTTCTTTGACAAAGTCATCATTGAAACCCGCGGAATCATCGTCAAGCGTAAATAACGACAAGCTACCATGACTGTGGTAGCGCGACTTAGCGGGGCTGGTACGACGAGGATAGTAGGACACTGGATGCCACTTTCTGTCGATTTGCTTCTGCATCACACAGCGCTGAATGCAAGGGTAACTGACGTACTGTATATGTTCAATGTGGTGAGCGCAGTACCCTGAGTAATCAATTTCACTTTGTAAAAGTTTACACTTGGAACGGTTAACCTAGAATCCACATTCATCAAGACGAGTGAACAAACGGGAAGGAGATGGATATGAGCTTCCGCAGTATCGGTGAAAACTAGAACGTCATCCATATAAACAAACGGCTGTTACGTAATTTTCACATGCGTACCATACGTATCCTTTTTTCTCTATAGTTTTATGACGTTGTCGGCATTCCGCAAAGCACCCTTCCAATTTTATTACCTTGTGGCATTGTCGACATTTCACAGGATCTGGGCAACATCTATGTAAATATAGATTAAGAATTTAGATACGAGTTTGTGAAATGTTTATTACTTTAAGGCAAGACGCCACCAATGTAAAATTAGTTAAGAAACGTGGCTACTAAATGTGTTACGGCTATATTTTGCACAACGTTTCCACTACACTGCAGCCGACCCTGGCCACGGTTTTGGGCAATCCCACCCGGCTTCACCCGCGAATAGGTGTGTGAGAAAATATAGGGTAAATCAGGTAGAGACGCCGCGCTTTTTATAATATTATTTTTAAATCCTTACCAGAAGCCACAAAAGTCTCAAAATATATGATTGTTTGATAAGCGGACCATTTAGTTGCGTTAAAAAAATTAGAATCGTGTATTAAAAAATAGTTTATATGAAAAACAATTAATTTTATAAACCTTTACAATGCGGCATCTCTACCGGATATGCCGGGAGAGATGCCGCACCTTAAATTTATTTTAAAATTTAACAGAAAGACCTATTAATGTGAACAACTGTGTTTTATAATAGGTATATCTACTTATTTATTGATGAAATATTATTTATTGCTGATGATATTTTTTTCCCTTAGTACAGATCGATTACAATCTACACATTTTTCATGGAACGGTGAATAGGACTCGTGAAACCATCTTTTGCAGACTAGGCATTCTATCCAATCGTCATTCTTGCTTGTTCCGATGTAGTTTTCCCAACATTCGCACCAACGATCAGTATCGATTTTGGTTTGACTTTCAGATATCTCCTTTTTCGCATGTATTTTGGAATTTATGACGGGTTTTTGTGTTTTTTCCTGTTTCGTATTTGCTCTTCTTTCCATTTCTTCAATATGAACCCTCTCAGTAAGAACACAAGCTAACTGTCTCCTGGCATGGGTCTTTTTCACGGGTATTACGGGTACTGGAGAAACTTGAAGTAGAACTTTCCCAAGCGTCACTAAATCTACATCTCTTCCAGATTCATTTAATGAATTGAGGTCTGCAGTAGAGTAAGATTCTGTGGGTTTCTGGTTATCAGATGATCGCTTTTGGACTGTGTTCGAGGTAGAAGGTAATGCATCCGAACGATCCCTCACGGAGTCAGAAATTTTAAAAAATGGTCTGAAATTCTATTTGGATTTAGCGGGTAGATGCCTGTTGATACATCCATAATTCATGCGGCATCTCTAGCGAATATAAGGGTGAGATGCGGCTTGTCTACAAAGCTCCACTAAGCTTAACAGCATCACTTTACAACTATGTAAACACTAATCAAGAATCTTGATGGCCTCATCAATGCAAAAAAACTTTGGTATTTTATGTTACTATTTAAACGACTTAACATTTTCCGTCATGTTACAAAAACTTTGAGAGCAAATTTGCCATACTTACTGTGTAAAATCTTTTAAATTTTGCACGTATCACTGTCTAAGACAAACTTTGATCACCTGTCAACTAGTTATGGGGGACGTTCACTCTAATAAACGAAACACCATCAGCATTCCGATAGCGGAAGTTAGTATACTAGCTAATGCGGCATCTCTCCCGACGCGGCGTCTCTCCCCGATTTACCCTATTTTAAACAAGGGCGCCACCTGGTTCTGCGCCGCGATTGTCCTGTTCGCGAATCCTGAAACGGGAATAGGATCCGCGACGACCCAAAACCAGCAACGAAGGGAACCTGGAACAAAGGACCCAAATGCCGGAGACGTGATTCCCGCTTCGCCACTTCACGCAATAATAATAATTTTAATTCACTGCACTAATTTATTTTCTTCTAAAAAATCTATCTAAATCCTAACTATATATACTTAAACTTACTTACAATTTGTTTTTTTCCTTAAACCTACCTCGGCGACTACTTCCTGGCTCGCTCGCTGGCTGCTCGTCTGGCTGTTGGAGACATGCGCACACATCTATTTGCGGAAAATTCCTTTTTATTTATGTTATTTGAATGTTCGTCTGGCACTTGGTACTTTTCCAATTTGCTGCGTCTTTACTTTCTCTATATACTGTCAAACCGAAACTGGGAAATTACTGTGGAAAGGTTTTCACGCTAAGCTTTGCGTCGTCACGACAGCACACACCGCGCTTTTATTATTCGAAGATCTCCACTTTCTAAAAAATTCACGCCGCTCAAACTCCGCACCGACAAGCGAAGGTCGACACCTTAGACGCACTCGACTTCCCCTTGAACTTCGCACCGACAAAGAGGAGAACAGCACCGTCCAAGCTCCTCACCGAGAAAGATCCGCCACCCAAGACGCAGCTTCACACCGTAAAAGACCCCGTCAGCTGCTCCCGCAACCCTATTTATTCAAAATCCTAATCTAGTTGCTTCATCGCCAGTCAATGTCCACGAGTCTGTTGACCTCATCAAAGCTTCCGAACTGGTTTTGGCGACGCACATCAGCTGGCGATTGAAGCTTCGAGGGTTTGCCCAGAGCGTTGCACCTCAGTGCAGGGAGAGAAATGCTGTGCGTGCTGTGGGCTACGATTGGAGCACGGTGAAATACTCGTGACAGTCGTTAACCATCGTGAATTGCAAATATGTACCAATGGTTGTGGGTATCACAGGCGCATCGGGGATTGGGATTGGGCGCACCGTAGACCAGGAGGAGCCTGGATTTGGATCTGTTGCGGCGATTGGGTGAGCGTTGTTTGTTGCCGTCATTGCTGGCAACTTATCTGCAGGGCCTGTGACGTTGTCAGGAACACTCTCCATAACAAACTTACTACCTACTTAGTTATCTAATCTAATATCCTTACATACCTACATCTCCTCTTCATTTATATTATTCAACTTCTACTCCTTACCATATAATTCATTAGTAACAATATAATTTATTAATAGGCTTGATTGTGTGAAGTGGCGAATGTAACATTATCAATTCTTTAAAAACAGCGTTTACCCGCACGGTAGTTTGGGGTCTTCAAGAAAAGGGCAGACCCCCATTTTGCCCTTATGGGTTGTGGGTCGACCACGTTCCGTGGCGAACGTAACACATGTTTAAAAATAAGATAGTATATAAATAAGAAAGAATAGGTTTTAAGTCTGAGTGCGTGAAAAATCTTTGAACTAAGTGGTTCATTTGAATTAAAAAATAATTTTGCTAAAAAACGTATTTTAATAACAAAGATATAGACAGCGAAGTCTTTACATTTGTAACTCAGCATACGTGCATACTCAAATTGCCCAAACGGATTGGTTAATGATGTATATTTTATCGATTCTTCCGAAATCGGCACATGCTGGAAGCCGCTCTTCAAGTCGATCACGGAGAAACAGATTTTGTTGTACAAGTACTCAACACAATCATCTATTAGCGAAAGGGGAAAGTTATTCCGTATAGTGACTTTGTTAAGGGTAAAGTTATCCACACACATGCAAACAGGTCCGGACCTTTTAAGGACTAAGACAATGGGGGATGCGAAAGGGGATTAAATTGACCTGACAATTCCATCCTTGACCAGCCGATCTTCCTGATGTTGCACTTCGCCGTGCTCGAAGTAAGATAGTCTACGGAGAGAACAATAGATGGGACGATCAGATGGAAGCTTTATACGCATATCATAGTCGATTTGCCGGACGGAGGCACTCGTTTTTGGGGTAGACGTAGCGGAGGGCAGAAAGACAACAGTCAGCAAATAAGGGCCCAAAAGCTTTTCCACTTCAAAATTGGTGAACTCGCAGTCTGTGCTCACATCTGGAGGCACATTCGGAGTAACGGATTTCTCGTGACAACCAGGCAAAAGCGTGAAGATTATCGAGATGATGTCGGTTGGGGCAGTTCCGATATTGGTGTTCCTGATCGAAACAGTGAAAGCACCCGTTTAAAGTATGACGTGGAGATCGACATTCGGTTGAGACGCGGTGGCGGTGGCAGTTGAAGCAGCGAGTGTTGGCTAAATCTTATCGAGGTCGGAAACGGTCATCAAAGACGGATCCGGCATGCACGATAGACGGGGTTAGACGTTGGATTTGGTTTGTTAGTCGATGATGAGAATCTACGTATTTTATGAATGTCCCATCGACCGAACAACAGATCGGGGGGTGAAACGATCAGAAGGAGCTGAAGCGCATTGCAGCGATGTGTTTGCGCTTTTGTAGATTCGTTCATGATCTTCGGTGACATTGAGAAGGTCATCCAGCGTGCAAATGCCACATAAACTAACGGGTTCCACATGTAAACTGATTCGTCTAATAAAGAATTTGACCAGTTGTTGCTCTGATACATCTCAATGATTCACTAGGGCTCGCGTGTGGAGGGTGTATTCTTGAATGTTCTCCATGGGATCTATGGGTCGGTTATTCAAGGCCTGGTAAATGGCGTATTTATCGACATCACGGTGAAACTCTTGCACCAAGGCATCCTGCAGCTCTTACCATGTATCGGTGGTGACGATGTCTATGAAGGTAGCGGCGGGACCCACGAGTAGATGGCGTGCGTAAACGAGACGGGTTTGGTCGTCAGCTCCTGCTGCGTCAAGCAGGCTATTGAACTTTATCAGCCATTTCCGATGCGGGACAACTGCTTACCCTGAGAATGGTTTTATGGCATGTTGAATATCGATGAACTCAACGGTGCGTGCCGGATTTGTTTCGGAATCGGATTTAGCCTGGTGAAGACCGGCTTGTAGATTGAAAATCTTTAATTCTAGCTGTAACTTAGCCATTTTGGTTCGAATAAGAGCCATGTTGGAGTGCTCCGGACTAACGGGACAGCTTTCAGTCTGAGGAAACATGGTGACGGGTGGCGAGACGGTCACGGAGGCTGCTCGACTCGGGGAGACGATCGTAGTCTTTTATAATGGGGCTTGGTGATGGGGCTGTAGTTGGTTGATAGAGACGGTCTGTGTCCACCTTAATGGCTGATGAATTTGGTTTCGAAGTAGGTTGGTTCAGCCCCGGGATATCAAACGGTGTTAAGCTCGGACGGTCCTGATACCTTTCCTTAAACTTGCTCGTCACTACAGTCGGTTGCGTTAGAACGGGCGGAGTTAGATCGGAGTCCATTCCCGGGATAACGGTACTGTGCACTATCGGTGTAAGCTCGGAAGCAGACGGAGCGCCCTGGCTTTCTTTGTTAGGGGTTGTGACCGTTTTTGGCAAATTATTGCTCATATGTTTGTTTTGTTGAGCCCTGGAACGTACTTGTAGTGTATTTGGGCCTGGTTTTTTTTTGACTGCACACATAATTTGTAACCTCGAATTGCATGACTTTAAACTTCTTTCGAATTTATTTATTCCACAATGGCTTCCTCTTTTTTCGACTACCTTTTTTACCATCTATCGCGATATCACTACTCTATGTAGGAACGACATTGCGACAGCAGCGCATCTAGACGTCAAAGACGAGAACCAAAAAGGTAAATCTCGTCCTGTTCAGTCTCGACAGCCGTCGCGTGCACACGACAACTTGTCATCTCCTCGTTTCGTCATCAAACGTTCAAGTTAAATTGAAATTGTAAATGGACGAATAAATATGTCAAATATAAATGTAGTGTTTCATACGGTACTACATACAGGTGACCCCGACGAGATAATTCCCGACGTGATAATAGTCAGCGGGAACTTTCGAAGACGCGCGCGTCACTCACTAAGGAAAAATGGCGGAAGGACAAGCGACGCCCAGTGGAAGTGACGCCATCGAAAATAGAAACATTGTGCCTTAAATCCCCTGGGAGCCCAAGTGCTTCTATGCGTTGTTACAATCCCGACTTCGCGCACACACCCGAGGATCCGAGATCGAGTTCTCCACCATTTTGGACGCTCCTCGACCCCGGATGCCTCGTGTGCACCCGCGCCGCCGGGACTGTTACAAAGTCGACCACATAGCGGCGGTCCCGATTTAACATATTTCCGCGACTAGCTCACCGAGTCGTGGGGTTTTTTTGAAAGAAAAGAAAAGATGAACCACGAAAAACGTTTGCACACGCATCGCCGATGCTAAAGAAAAACAATCACATCACTTTTTTTAGAATATGGACGCCATGCCAAGCTATTAAGTACATTTTTATTATCACAATATTACCGAAAATCAATCGAAACAAAAATACATTTTCCATTTTGTTTTGTTATCAAATAATCATCCTGCTGTGCAATAGGTCCTTAAATTTATAAAATATAAAGTTATTATTGATCGATGTAGTTTACTTGTCCAAAAGATGAAGTTCTCGAGGGTTAATTTTTTTAGTGGTTGACACCACAACCATGTCCATAGGACATCCGTCCAGGATCCTGTTGCGACCTCCGCGTATTGACACTGCGGCCACGGAAAATTTATTTGAACCTAGCCTTGCATCCCCTGTATAGCGCAACGATGCCGGCTAAAGCTCAGCGCGTGGGTGTGGTTCTTTAGGAGGTTAG